>VRYO01001878.1:31885889-31901642 GCA_009812075.1 Sialia sialis
AAAAAGGTGCGGCTTATAATCGTGAAATTACTGTGTATTTTTTTCTGACAACCTAAGCATGATTTTTAACGTGTAGCTGTGGATGGACTGATGCTTTCTGTTCTCTTGCTTTCCAAGAGGAAATAAGCATTACGCAAGTCCCAACACAGTTTGCCATCATTTAAATCTTCTTAAAAACTGCAAATTGCTTACCCACTGAGGTTTCAATCATTGACTGGCCATGTAAAATTGATGTAATGAATGGATGAAGAGCATCCTGCATGGAGGAAACAATTTAAATAAATTAAAACTCATGCTAAACCAGAAAAGATCAGTAAATATTAGCATAGTTACATTAAATTCATAGTGTGAAATTCACAGTGGACAGTGACTCACTGACAACTCACTTGTGTACTTAATCAAACTGAAAAATCACAGATAAAAAAATACAACCAAGTGTACAGTGAGGTGTCAATAGTTGATATTGCTGCAAAACCACACATGAGTGTTTTGAGTATGCAAAAGTATTTGTTTACACTTCTAAAACATTTCTCCTTATGCACCTAAAACCAACTAACATTCTTTACAAATCTTTCTATTGTGTATAAAGATATTTTTAGAAAAGGGAATGTCAGAATGAGAAAACGTAGAGAAAGTACTACTGCGAATTGCTTGGGATACCCAACTCTCATTGAAAATGGCAAACATCTCAGTTTCCGGCATATACTGGTAAGCCACCAGTCCAAGTCAGAATCTCTCTGTAAACAACAGGGTCAAAGTGCTCCTTTTGAGGGCAGTTCATGCTGTCCTACAGCTGGTGTCATCTTTTGATGGAGGGAAAGAAAAGCTGGACAGCGGAGGTGCATGACATCACATCAGGATGTGTGGGGGGGAAGGCTTGCTAGTCTGGAGAAGTGCAACAACAAAAGGTAAGCAAGAGGCAAAATATCAGACACTGTGTGGCAGATTGTGGGTGTGAGAAGAATGTGGGCTGGGTGGAAGGATGAGATCAAAGGATGTGAATGAAGATGGCAGAGGGAGGTTTCTTGATGGAGGGAATGTGAAACACTTTTACATCAAAGAGAAAGCAGGAGTCAAAGGCAAGATTTTTATAGAAAGATGAAGACTAAATGATTTTATGTATATATGTGTGTATTTTTTTATATATATATATATGCATGTAAGCTTCCTTTCGTGGAATATTCTCAGCTCTGTTGAGAAAAGTCTTTGTGTGTGGTGTGAATGTTAAAAATAAAATCTGATAGAAAATTCCAACAGCACACATTTGCAAGATTCCCTCCCTACAGCTTAACTGGAGGAATAAAATGTGCATAGGTTAGGGTTAGGGAATTTGGAATAAAACTGAGATGAAGACTAACCTAAGTGACTCTGTTTTCACACACTACCAGAATAAGTTATTGGATGTTTTCCCACAAAATTTAGAATTCTGGATACACTTGCTTCACTGGTGCATCAAAGGACTTTTAGAGGTGTACTGTGTTGCCTTCAGTGATGCTTTCCATCTCATACACCTTTCCACATTACTCTTCTCATTCTTTTCTGGTGCTGAATGGCAGTAAAAAAGCTCTAGCTATAACTCCCAGTAGTCCCTAGGTAAGTACTGCTTCACTCAGAGGGGCCGTATGTTTAATCCCTGGTGCAGAAGTTTTTCTGGTTTAATGCAGTAATAGACACATCATCTGTGTTTTAGCACTTCCAGCTTGGAGGAAGTAGGCCAGGAACAAGAGAATGTTGAAGACTAAAAAAGGAATCCATGCTAAATCACTAATTACCTGTCACTGTATTTGTTTTCAGCTTACATGAAAACGTGGTGGTATTCCCAAATAATTCATAATGCCTTAGGCGAACAAGCTAGCCCTGCCATACTTTGGATACTTGAAACTGATGAAGTGGAAGAGTGAAGATGCTTATTTTGAAATAACAGTGTTAAAGTAAAATGCCAAAAGACAGAGAAAAATACTTGAGACCTTGAAAGGATTAAAGAGAAGTAAAGCATGGTCCAGAATAATCAGAGTAATAATTTTATTTTAAATTACTCTTAAGAAACAAATTAAACAATCAAGGATCCCGTGATTGTTGTTTCTTGGCCTGGATGCATATTCAGCTGTCACAAATTCCTTTAAATAATTGTGCTTTGCACTGGAAGGCATTACTTGGCGAGGTCTAAGCCCCAAAGCATTAAACTCAGCAGGGCAAATTCTATCCTCAGTTACATGCCTTAACTTTTTTCAACAAAGACATTAGGTTTTTTTATTGTAATAAAAAGCTTCAGAATGTTAATTTTTTTATTTCTTTCCCAGTGATTCTGAGAAAAACATATCTTCCTTTTAATATGTTCTAGTGATGCTGATGGGAGCTATATAACACACATTAAAAGACTGAATTTCGTTCCTTGTCAGAGTGTCTGTGTTACCAACAAGAGATAATTTTTATAAGAGATGACCTTTCCCCAGAATAGGAACCCTGTGTTGAGAGTATTTTCATGCAAGGTCTTCTGAACAGGACCTTGTGTGCTTCAACATCTTGAGGGAATAAAGGTAAAGACAAATCACTGAAATTCCTGTGCAACACCTTGGTTTATTATTTTTATTTCTTATAATTGTGATGACAATGGCTGGAACAAGGTCAGGAATATGGACAGATACAGCACCATGAAGGGACTGCGATGGCAACCCACAGCTGTGGCATGAGTTATCTGGCAAATAACCAGCCACTGTTAATGAGAACACTGTTAATGAGTGTTTGCAGCTTGCAAATACTTCAGGTGCTGTAGAGATTCATGCATTCTGGTGTTTCATTTGCTTCCCTCCTCCATTCTGTCTTTCAGTCAATCAGCAGTGACACAGGTGCACAGAGTTTTGATATAATTCCTTACAAAACTTTGCTGTAGGTCACTGACCAATTTTCTACAGGCAATCACACAAAAAGTATCATAGCTCCAGCACTAGAATTCCAGGTCACTATTTGTAAAGTTGCTTTCTGCTACTCTGCATCATACAAAGCCAAACTTCCCCTAATAACGTAGCCTAAAAAAGGACTAAAAGTACTCTGCATATCCTTTTTGGATATCTCACAGCAAAGAAGGAAAAGGGGAGGAAAGGACACGATCCCTTTGTTTTGAGGGGTTACTGCAATGAGGCAAGAGGTGGGAGGGAAATTATCTCTCTTCCCATTGTCCCTGCATTTATCAGATGACAAGAATAGTTCCAGGGCTGCACTTCTACCCCATAGTTTACCTCTGCATAAGTCACTGTTGGAATCAAATATAGAGGATTTAATAGTTTTCCTTAAAAATATCCCTATATCTAAAATTAAACTGGAGACAAAAGGCCAGAGAAGGGAAAGGATGAGTCTTCTGCCACACACTTGGAAGGGGTGTGGAGGAACTCCCCTAATCATCTAGCTTTCTACTTCCCTATCTGATTTCTTTGACAAGAACAGAAGCCCAGACTTCTTTGTGTTGTGTATTACCATCTTATTTTAAGGGGAATGACATTCAGTAAAACAGGACAATTCTAACCCAAGATACTTAAGTGGTTTTATATGTGACTTTAAAGGCTTAAGCAAATATATAAAAGCATTGGCCAAACTCACAGACTCCATTCAACAGTCCCAGTATTTCAGCATTTCAATGGGAATTTCCTGCACGAATTAACGAACACTCGAATCTTGAGATGTGACAAAGGAAAAATTCTTCATGATCTGCTTGCATGGGAAATGGTAAGAGGTAATTTGCTCGATCAGCACTGAAAGTGACAAATTTTCTAGCACAGAACAGAATCCTTTCCTTTTGTTGTGTGTTTGTCAGTGATGTGTGGTTAGTAAATAATACATAAAGAAGAATCAGAGTTATAGTTAAAATTGCACCCTCTTATAAAAATAGAGCTGTCAAGCTGGAATGCTGAGGCTAGCAGGGAGAGGGCATTAGCAGAAGAAAAGTAGATGATTTTTGACCAGCTAGAAGATGTTTTGGGATGAAAAGGTGAAAACTTAACAGTAGAGTGGAAGAGCAACCATGCTGTGCACTTAATTTATTAGATTCACTACAGTTACAAGCTCTGGTATAATCATTACATTCAGCTGTGACAAATGAGGATATTGCTACAGTTGAGACCTTGGTGTCTTCTTGTACCTCAAGCTGGGTATTGGTATGAATTATTGGCCCCAAGAGTGCATATTTGGTATACAACTTGCTGAGCTGTAGTCAAGGCCTCAGCAATCAGTAAATAACTATTCCATCAGAATAATGACAGATTACATTGCTAATACTCTCCAAGACCATTCACCTCTATATCTGTTTTTAGTCCTACTAAAGCTGATATTGCCTGGGAAAAAGAACAAGAGCAATTCTTTCTTTGGTGTATAATACTGTTTTTGTAGGGAGAAAGGCTGATGGGCACTCAGTGGGCTTCTGGCAGAGAAGGAAGAAAGCTGTCTCATGCATAGCTATGGGAACATTCCAACATTCTTGCTCTGAAGATGTTCCCTTTTGGTGAGGATTGAGGAAGCTGCAAGCACCTGCTGCTCCTGCATTACAATAATTTCACAACTATAAGACGCATCGGATTATGAGGCGCACTTCTGGGTTGTCGGCAAATTTCTGAACTTTGTCCATATATAAGGCTCAGCGGCATATAAGGTGCACTTTTTTTTGCAGCGATGATCCCAGCACAACAAAGTAATGAATTAATAAAGGAATTGTGTGATAGTGCGGTTTACTGGCAGGTGCTCAATTTGCAAACATTTTACACGGATCGGCCTAGCCTTTAAACGCAGCCCCAGGTGCCCTCCCCATGCTGTGGGCCCTGGCACTCCCACCCAGCACCAGCTGGCATGGCTCTCGCAGCTTCTGCAGCTCTCATGGCATGCGGCTGGCGCAGCTGGCATAGCTTGCGGCCGGCGCGGCTCAGCTCGCGGCTTGCACTTCTGGGTTGGCAAATTTCTGAACTTTCCCCATATATAAGGCGCACCTCCAGGTTTAGATCAAAATTTTAGTCAAAAGGGCATGCCTTATAGTCATGAAATTATTGTACATATTGTGCAAATAAAGAAAGCAATTCATACTCCAAAGGGGCTCCAAAGTATTGATATCCATAATTAGTTCACTGTTTTGAGGGACTGTTGCTGAGTTCAGATAGCACAGCAATTGCTGGAGCAAAGCTTCAAGCTTTCTTCTTCCTCAAAGCAAAAGTTAGCCAGTGTTATTTCAGGAGGGAAGATCTGTATAACTGATGGTTCTCTGTGTGAAGTTCCTTTAGGTGACATCCTTCACCAAAGCTCAAAATGAATGAGATAAATGTAAAGATTTTGGATATTTCATTCATGCTTCTTAAAAAAATGAAAAATAAACTACTCATTTGAAACTCATTGTGGATAATTAAGTATTCTGAAGTGTCCTTGAGGCAGACAGCATCCTTATTCACCCTCTGGTGAGAATTTAAGGACTTTTGAGGGGGCTGTGAGCTTCCTTTTCCCCCACTTCCCACTTTTCCACTATTTTCCCAAACTAAAAGTAATGGAGACTAGTTTTTCCGTTCATTAAAAAATATTCAGTCCAATGTATAAAATTTCCATGAACATGATCACAGTTTCTCTTTAAAGGTGAGATGTGCCAAGTGGATTTAATTGTGACCAGGAAAGAAAACTGTCCTACTTCTTTTATGTCAAGTTTCTTCAAGTTTTCCACAAAACTGCTAGTCTGTTCTTATAAATGAAATTGTATGAAATTTTTGAGTAAAATGAACAAGCAAATGTAAAATATAGCTACTTTTTTGGAGGTTACAAGTCAGATAAGCATAAGGACTGATTCAAACATGAAAATGATTTAATTACATTGTGCGACCATTGGTAAATTACAGCTTCCCTTCTCTACCTGGGACAGTGTGTAACAGGATTTTTCCAAAGAATTTTTAAGTGGTCAGTGAATCAGACCTAGCAAATTCATCAGTGAACCAATGTTTACAAAACTGACAATTTCTAAGATGCTTAAAAAACACTGATAGTGTACTGCACTGATATGAGGATCTCCTCCTGCGAGTATCACTTTTCACTTTTGATTATTCATGCTGCAAAACAAACTTCAAGTGAAATGAATGAGCAAAATGAGCTGTAAATACTCATCTCCTGAGAGAAATCCATTGTGAAGAAACTCCATAGTTTGAAAACACAATCAGCTTTTCTTTCAAAAGGCCTCATTCTTACCTAATTCATAACAAAAACATTGTTTTTCTTATATGCAGTGGCACAGTAAGAGAACTTAACACTCTAAGAACTCATTTACTTTAATTGTTTCTTTATTTAGAAGGAAAATGCTACAAGATTTTAGTGTTTTCAGGGAAAGTTTGCAATTTTGTTGTTTTCAAGGCTGTTTTTTCTAATATTTCCCAGATTATAAACATCTGAGGGTTGTTATTTGGCACTAAAGAGAACATGAGCTGAGCTCATTATGTCTTCAAAATAGGAAGGTGGATTTACTCACTTTCAATTCAGATTCAGTGAGTAATATTGGCATGACACTGAATGGAGTGAAATCGTGTTATGTATAAGACTATATTATATTAAAAAAGAGAAAAACCTTGACATTCTATGAAACACTAAGTTGAAAAGGAGCTTGGGAACGCTGGTGTCTGACAGCTTATGCATCCAATTACTGATATGTCACCAGAAATACGTGGGAATAAAGTAATGAGATGGCAGTTTCTGTAACAAAGGGTAACATTGTCTTCTTACATCTGGATCACCAGTTTCATGCTGCATATAAATATACATTTTCTGGTTAACTCTTTACAGCCACACAGATCATCACCAGATGAAAACTCAGAGTGCAGTAACGCAGGTGCAATGGATTTAATATGCACCTACGACTACTCTTACAGCTATACAGGACCTTATTACAGTATTAATACCATCTTCAGAGAAATACATTTTACTTTAAAGGATATAGTCAGCATATTCTGATCTAAAACTGTTGATATAATCTGATACCAACAATTACATAATTTTCTCTTTTTGATGCTTTAGAAACTGAATTTCTTCCACTCACATCAACCACTTGTGATGAATTTTCTCTCAGAATTTGTTTAATTTTTAGTTACTCTTGTCAATTTTAAGTTATGATGGATCACACATTTAAAAGCAGCATGACATGAGCTATCAAATTCAAATACAGTATTTTTGGATGAAAATGAGGGTGAAGCTGCTCAGTTCTGGTCAGATTTTCAAATTCCATGGCCTATTCTGCAAAGACAGATGTCTTCATGAACCAATTCCTTTTTTTGTGCTTGCAGGACACCACAGTACTTAAGTATATTTAGATACATAACCAGTTACAGTGCCTGACATTAAAGAGAGGGTAGAAGTGTCCTAAAGCAGATTTCCTCCATTCATGGCTTTACATTTAATACATTCAAACCTCAGCCCTTCAGCTGTGTTGTGGCATTCATAGAGAAATGCCAGCAAAGCAGCCAGGAGGGTGTGAGGGTGCACTTAAAGGCCACAGCAGCATTCTGGAGACCTCTGGGCTGAAAGACCACAAACACAGCACTATCATGGCAGACCAGGAGGAAAGAGCTATAGGGATGAAAGTCATCCTTTTTAGTGGAAAGAGGATGGTGTCGTTAAAAAAAAAAGGTGGCATTTTCACAAGCTCACACATCCTCCAGAAGACAATGAGCTGTATGTGGTGGGACTGTCTGTGCTCTCTGCCCAGCTCTGGGCACACCGCGGCACCACACACTCCTGGACAGCCAGGTCAGCACACTTGCATCTACCTTTGGATCATAATTCTGTCATAATACCTGCTAGGATATTCTCCTCCCTGTGGAGAAACAGCCCCTTCTGAGCTGACTGTGATGCCACTGCTCATTGTCCCTCTCTTGTAAAATCTCACCTTCCCTGAGGAGCATGCATGGAGCCACTTTTGCAGGGATTGTTGTATGAGGCTTCTCAGATGAAATCGTGTTTTAATATTTCTAAAGCAGCCATATGACATTAATGCATGCAGAGTATCTGGGTAAACTTTGCTCCTGGGCCGGAGTGCCACTGGCCCTGCCAGAGCTGGGCATCACCCTTTGCTGCCCCAAGTGAACCTTGCTCCTCCTCAGCCTGAGCCTCATCCTGCTTCTCCTCCCCACTGCCTTCACTGCATCCTCCTAACACCTGATTCTCTGCTTTGGAACTAAGCACACTATTAATACGCCTTTGAATTAACAGAAATACTCACATAAGGAAATGATGGGGTGGAATTTAGCCTGCAAAAGGTTGTATCAACTACAAAATTAGAGTTCTTTATCTATGACAGCAAATTTGGAGCATTAAGATGTAGTGTTAAGAAATCTTGATGCAGAATCCACATATGCTTGCTCATATTGTCTTAGAAGAGCTGCAGTAGTAAGGAGGTGAATATTTATTCTCAAAGTGTGCCTGTGTACTAGGTTTCCGTGACATTCATACTACTGTAATCAAGCACATTGAATATATAAAGTATGTCACAGTATGTTCTTTGGGGGTGTTTAGAGGACTTATTTAATATTTTCCTTTTGGTAAATCTTACAATATTTGAAGCAGTAATTACAGAATGCTAGAATTAATTTTTCTCCAATAATTATGTGTCTGACAATCCCAAGCAGTTAGCTCATTCATTAAAATTCAACAATGATTTCTCCAATGGCTTTCAGTAGCAGTAATGACATACATTGTTATGCCCCCTAATTTCCATGAAGAACAATGGAACATTATTTTATTGGCATCTAGAATTACTCCACCACACTTTGTTGCATACTTATCAAGAGATGATGAAAGGGAAAGTTGAGCAGTCTGGATTTTCAGGCCTTACAATGTTTTGCTACATCAGCAAACGGTTATATATGGAAATTTGGAAACTCTGGAATATGCTTAAACTGTTTTAATCATAGAATCACAATTGGTATAAGTGTCCAAGTCCTTAGTACATGAAAAATTTCTTAGCTGTTACATTCCTTGGGAATTGAAAATGCAAAACTATTTTAATCTCCTTTTTATAATTAGATGGATTGGCTGAAATGTTCAAAAGTGGTTTTATGCCTTTTAAAGGTGAGCTGGTTATTCAGCTTTTACTACTTCTTTCAGGACTTTATAGGGCATTCTATGAACAAACATAATTTCAGCAACTACGCTGTACTTTTAGAACTCCTCAAGGATAGCTTAGGCATTCTCAGGAGTGTTACAAAATTGAATTTTCCGTGCTAGATGTGGAGGGGTCAGGTCACTGGGTTACTCCTGCCAGGGAAAATGGTGCAGTAGAGGAATGGAGCAGAATGGGATCAGAGAGAGAAGGGGCCAGCCCTGGTGAGCCAGAATTGCAATGCACAGTCGTGAGGTAGAGGGCAGCCGAGCAAGTATCAGGTTAATCCCCCTCACCCATATTCCTTTCACCTCTGCAATACTCCCACAGCACAACCAATGTAGGACACAGGCACTTTTTAATCTGCTGCTGCCCAAGGCAAGCAGTTTGCTTTGCCTTATTCTAGCACCTAGAGTAGGTTGGATATTTCTGTCTGTTTGGGTTGGTTTAGTGGTTTTTTTGCTTTTGTTTGTTTGGGGTTTGGTTTAGGTTTTATTTTCTGTCCTTGCATAGTATGCAAGCATTAATATTCAAATTAATGACTTATTTCTGCTCCTGCTTACAGTGGTGGAAATCTTTGCCAATGGGCAGCACACAGCCTGTAAAAGCACAAACTCTACCCCATACATGGCTCAGTTTGCAAACTCAGGATACCAACTTACTGCTGCAATAATATCAGTGTAACCAAGAGCATAAGTGGTTTACTGGCCTGCTTGCTGCCATAACCTATGCAGGATTTGGCACACAATACATTTAGTTATTTAGCTGATAGATTAATTCCCTAATGGAATTGCAAATCAAGAGGATTATGAATGCTCAGAATTCTTTTTCTTTTCTGCCTTGTCGAGGCACATCAAGTTATCCTTTTAAGTGTATTCTGCTTCTGTTAGGCATTTAGGTCAAAGTAATTGTTTACTTTATGTACCTGTAATTATTATGAAATATGCTGAATTAGTAGTAGCATTTCCCACAGTCAGGAACTGGGGCCAAACTCGTTGCCTTTGCCTGCAAAGATGTCACCCCAGGGTAGAATTTACTTATTGCAATTCAGTCCTATTTAAACTGAGTAAGAACGACAGCCTTATAGCTCCTGACATGAATGTGTATTCCTTGGGGGATGCATATGTAGTCTGGATTCCCAATTCAGAAGTGAAAGCATCCACATTATGATTCTATAAAAGCTGTGTCTGAACTATTTTCAGCAGATTGCTCATTGGAATCAGGGCAGGTTAAAAGATGTTTCAGGAATCTCTGAGATACCATTTCCTCATTTGGCAGTAAGGAACCTTTTAACTTCAAAACATCATATTATATCAGAAATCCAAGAATAAACTAAAGATTGTAGTCTATTTTTGTGTTTTGTGAGAACAGAAACAGAACTTTGAGTACTATGATTTTGGTTTGAAATAATCAAGGTTACTATTTACATCACGGGGATGTCCATTTCCACAATGTTCAGTCAAGATCTAGGGTTTCTAACCAGAGCAGTTCTTCCTGCAGGTGTAAGATTGTAGGTAGACATATGTTTGGATCAAAAAACAGCTGTAAACTGTTCTTCTGCACAGAAGAAAACTACACAATTATCCATATAAAAAAAGTGCAGTTCTCCTTTTTTTACTTAAGATGGAATATTCAGTCTTTTCATTTCTTATTAATTGAAAACTCCATGTAAAAATAAATTGTTTCAAAGGTAGTTTTTGTCACTGGCATTCATTCAGCTTTATTTGATACAAGTCTAAGAAAGAGTAAATTGAAAAGTGGTGCACTATAATGTCATTTAAACAAAAAAACCCCAAAATTTTACTTATTTCCTGAAACAAAAAGTAACCAACTTGTCTTGTCTATTGGCTTGATAGGATGATTTCATCAGGATAAATTCCCAAGTACGTTTGCTGAGTGAGAGTAAATAACATGGCTAGTCAGTTCACTTTTTTTCCCTATAAAATAATTCCCAAATTTGGTGGAGAGTTGGAGAGAGAATACAGTGTGGTGATTTTTTACCATTGAAATGAAAAACTAGTGTGTGGTTTTGTTCTGTGAAAGATAAAACAGCACCGCACCCCCCCCCCCCCCCCCCCCCCAAAAAAAAAAAAAAAGCAAAAACAAAACCAAAATCAAAAACAAACAAACAAGCAGAAAAAACAAGCAAGCGAAAAATCCCAAACAAAACCAAGAAAAAACCCCAAAACCAAATTAGCCCCATCCCCCTAGCAAACCCCAAACACCCAAACTATGACTAATCAGACATATCCTACAATTAATTTATATCTTGAAAAATGATTTCAAGCAGAAGTTTACCTCTAAATCTGCCATGGAGGTTAAACAGTGTGAGTGGGTGTAGGTAGATGCAAGGGTCATGAAATGGGTTCCATTTCTTCACTCCTGTGTGTGTCTCTGTGTTGAGTACTCAGAAAAAGTGAAGGTGCTGGAATTTACAGAATGTGGGACAGAAAAACAGCAGGATAATTCATACCAGATTTCTATAGCATTTTCTGGTCTGAGCTCTGAATTCAGCCAATAGGTGGCTAAATATATTTTTTATTTAATGAAAGGTCTGTTCTATCTTTTAACACACACTATTCTTTCAAATAATATAAGCCTTTTTATCATTCTTCTTAATAGACTCCTAGAAATTAAACTGCCATCTGGCCTATGAAGACATTAAGATATAGGAGAGGAATTTTACCACCAGGGAAGTTACACAAGACACTATCCTGAGGCATTCTGAAATTTATTGACCTACATCTCTGGTGTACCAGGTCACCTTGAGTATCAGGGACTTTGAAAATTCTAAAGAATCAATATTTGCAAAGACATGATTTTGCTCTCAAGCAATGACCTGGATGCAAGCACATCTATAAAATCCAGGGATGCTTCACTGATCTTTCATCAAGACATAACAGCAATCACATTATTTGGCCACACTCCTTTAATGTTAAACATTTAATTGAATAGGAAATTATTTGAAATTAATTTGGCCTTTAAATTGAAACTGAAGGAAAATGCCACAGGAGAAAATATTGCTTATATGTGAGGTGAGGAAAAACAGGATATGAAAGTGGTGAAACCGATAGAAGATATAGACAGATCTATTTAGTGCCCCAGAAGCAGTAGATGAAAACATTGCATTAAATACTCAGTTTTACACTGAATACAGTTGATTTATTTTGCATTTACACCTTTCTATAATGCATGTTCCTGATAATGTGACTTTCTGTTACTCTGAATTTTTTAATGTTTTTTTTTGCAGCTTTATTGAATGAGAAAGGCAGCAAGACACATTTTGTGACAGTACCAATTATACTTCTCCCTGAAGACTTTTGCTGGGGAAGATGTTGATCAACAGGCTGATGTAGTATACAAAAGGCACATGTCACTTGTCTGCAGCCACCCTCGTTGATGCAAAATGACAGTGAGGAGGCTCTTCCATTATCACATTAGTCACAAAGTCTGTTCTGAAATGCTCTCAAAGTCCTGACAGGAGAGCACATTTGTATATCAGCTTCCATGTTTGTCTTCATTGTTAAAAGAGTTGTGAATTACTGTCTCAGGGCTCTTTAGTAATGTTAACTATCCCAGGTTGAGAATGCTGAGCAAACACAGGCACTCTCATATTATTACAAGACAAATACTCAGAGTTCTGCTCTATTTTCTCACCTGATGCAGGGAAGTTCATCCAACAGTAAAACTAAAAGTATCTCATCTCCATTGTGCTTCTTGGCTTCACTATGTTAACATAGGCTTAGATCTCAATCCCAAAGACAGCTACTGCTGAGATTTGTGAATTTCAAACTTCTGATTCAAAAACATGCCATGACACACACTTTTGATATTTCCCCCACTCCAAGTTAGTCTAAGGATGCAAAGCAAGAACTGACAAGGCCAAGCATGAATATGTCGCTTTGGTTTTTGCCAGAGGCTGAGAGAGGTATACATATCCCAAAGTCAGATACATAAATCTCAATAACATCCTTATCTTTTCCAGTGCAAAAGAGGAGCAAAATCATTTCATTTCCAGACAAGTTTATGATATATGAATAAAAGGAGAAAGAATGAAAATTGTCAAATATGTCTGAGCTGTATAGACACTGGACAAGCAGGGGAGCACTCTAAACCATATGGATTTACAGGCAACTTGCAACCAGCCTGAAATCTGTTGATTGTAAATCCCATCTGCCTTCATGGCAGGTAGAATTGGTGCATTTTCAGGCAAAATGTCAAGAGTGCTTCTGCACAGCCCTCCATGGCCATCTTCTCTGCAGCAGCAGTCTCCCCAGCTGTTCCAATCTGTCTCTGTATGGGGAAGAATATTGCTGTTCTGAATGCTCTAAAGCTCCTCATTTATCTGCAGTTTTCTTCCAGGGACACTCCAGCTGGGTCAGCTTCAAGCCAGCCCTGCAATTTTCTTTGCAGATAGATAATGCAAATGGGAAACAAATATGACTTTGAGCCCATCTTAGAAATGATTTCTTAATTGTATGAATACAGCTGTAGTCTAGCCGAAACTGCAGATGAAATGGAAACTGTGATTGTGGAAAAGCACTACACAGAATTAAAGTCTACAAAATCCTTATTATGAAGCTAATTGGTAGTTAGGTGGCCAAATCTTTGTTGTGCTGCACACTAGGATGGGCCTAGAGGAAAGTTCCTGTAATGCTTCCAGCATTGGACTGTGAGCTGCTTGAATTCTTCCAACATTGGAGAAGTCACATTTCCAAGGACATGGGTAGTAATTAAAACTGGGATTTACTTTTCCCAAGTCTAAGCTAAATTTCAATCTAATTCTGTAACCTTGGGCTCCTTTTAAAGAAAATGGTGTGTAGTGGACAGACATCTAAAGTGGGCCAGATGACTCCCTCTCCAGAGCTGCTCTCCTTGTCTCTACTTGTCTAACTTAGTTACCTAACAGGTGCACAGGAAGCATATATTTGAAGCAGATACTTAATTTTTAAGGTCTAAACTTGAGGAAAAATCATCAGTAAATACTGCTGGTCTATAAAATTTAATTTTGCCACTGATAGATTGCAGTTTAGCACCACAGTTTCTTTATGTCTTCATTCCTTCTTCATGTCCTTGCTTCCAGCTTCCTCTTCTTAAGCAGTTATTCCTTAGTTCCCCAAAAACTTAGAATGCCTACTGCTTATTACTAGGTGCACATACAGCTCTTAAAAAGGAGATTTCTGAATTTAATCAAGGTTTCTAATTGCAATCATGCCAGAAAAGTCACAGTACTCAGAATAATTAATTTTTAGCTATTCTATTAATAAGCAACATAAATCTAGACAAGACCCACTGATTCTTTGCTAGTGTTTCTGTGTTATGCCTTAAAAGCTCATTTAAAAAAAAAAAGCTTTTCAGTGGAAGCCTTTTTGGTTCATAAATTCTTAAACACAAGAAGGCTCTTGTCTTTTTCCATAGTGAGGAGGAATTATACATATACAGCTTGTGGTACTAAACAAGAAGTTAGCAAAAAACTGAAAGTTAACAAAAAGCTGAAAGAATAGAAAAAAAAAGTATATAAGTTATCAGTTACAGAATACAGGATCCAAATTCTGGGCCAAGGGTTTATACCTCAAAATATTTTAAATTTGGCTCACATCATCATTACTCTAAGTGTGTGCTTTGGGATATAACCTTTGGTACTGGAAAAAGTACACAGAGGTCTGTGCCGCTTTTCATTTTAAAAGGTGTGCCCTCTGGGAACTCATGTACATGTTTTAATGGCTGTTTCTCTCTCTGCTGGGCATTCCATGCATGTCCCTTGTGAATCCCACTAAAAGTTGCAATATTTCTGAAGCAAACATTTTGTACAGAAACTCACAGAGAGTTTCTTTTATCAGCATGTGTGCACTGATAGCATATCCTTTACCATAAGGATTCCAAAACACCATCATCACAGCTCGTACGAGCTTTGGACCAGAGTCCAGATAATCTGGATTTAACAACTGAAAGAAAAAAATTAATACTTGGAATACAAAATCATTTTCTTAGATAATATGTTTTATAATTTGAAATGTTTTATGCGTACCAGCATGCAAATTCTCATAACCCTTTTGTGACACCAGTCAGTGTACTCTTCAGTGTCCAACAGGAATGAAAGGTATAAACAGATATTCATGGTGGATTAGGACCTTAAGACAAATTCCATTAAACATTCATTCATCTTCCATCATAAGACAAAGATCAAGTGTAGATTTTTATTACTTGTAGCAGACTATGATCTAGGGGTTCAGATCATAACCTATGACAATCCTAGGGCACCTTCGAGAGTATAGATAGCTGTAGCTGTACAGACAGCTATAGTGGCCATCCTGTGGTAGACAGGAGTTTCAGGCTGGTAAGAACACATGTGAAGTATTCCACCTGGACACCTGCACAAAAACCAAGGACTTCTCTTCTGCGCACATTACTACCTTTTCTAGTCATACTATTTCTCTCAGCATTTGTCTTAAAACAGAACAGCCAAAGACAGAAAATCTTTTCAGACAACCTTGAGAAAACCAGAAGATAGCCAGGAAAACAAAGAATAATCCTTAGCACTCACAGTACGGGACTTCATGAAGGCTATTCTTCTACATGGCTCAGCTTCCTGCCTATGATTCTGACTCTGCAGAGATTACTGAAACATTTTGTTGAATTGTGAATGCAGGAAA
>VRYO01001878.1:31923834-31933949 GCA_009812075.1 Sialia sialis
CTGGATTCTTCAATGAAAAAAGTGTGGCTTATAATTGTGAAATTACTGTACTATTTTGTGACTCACATTCAGCAGTAATTTTAAAGCAACACAACTGTGACCACTTGCTTAAGGAGCTTCCTAAGCCTCTTTCAGGAGGGCTGGGAAGATCAGCCCAAATTGTGGCTGATAGCAACAGAGAAGTGAGAGTGTTTTCCTTGAATTTTTATCTGCTCCACCTAGGTTGTTTTCACGTTAAAAAAAACACTAATTGACATGAAAGTGCTTTCATAATTATATGAAAAATAAAGAATACTGACTGACTTTGAATTAAAATGCAACTTCAAAGGTGAAAGGAACTTCTTATGGTATCAAAATGTCATTTTACTCGTGATATAGGAGCTGTTGTCTCCTGCATTGCTGCAGACTGCCATTCTTTTACCCCCAGAGGTTTACTAATCAATTCTTAAACAGTGCTACTTCATCCATGTTTTAGATGTCTGAACTACTGAGTGATCTTTGTAGCAGACACATCTGAAAAAGCAGCATTCACAATGCTTATGCATAATTTAGAGTATAATTCTTCACACTTATCTAGCACCTTTCAGCTTAAGATTCCAAAGCTCTTTGCAAATATTAATTAATTTATCCTTCCAGTGGTACTTGAAGATAGGGAATATTACTATTTCTCAGGAGACGCAAGGGTAAAAAAAGAAAAAAAAGCAGAATGTAACTTTCAGCAAGTCTCTGTTGCTACATAGCTTTACTTTTTTCAAAAAGCAAAATGGAGATAAAATAAACAAAGTAATTTTCAAAAATGTTATTATGAATAATTATTTCCACTTCCAAGAAAAATTTAGAGTGTAAGATTATTTTTAATATGTATAAATAAAGGCATGAACTTGTGAATGCCCCAACTCTTGCATTAATCTAATGCAATGCTGAAATAATCAGGAGTTTGACACCCAGCCTGTGCACATTTTTGAGAGTCTTGACCAAAGACCCAGCACTACAAATGGGTACAACTGGGTGCATCAATCCCTCCCAGTCCTGAGGTGCTTACCAGGAATTCAAGGACCTTATTGCTTATTTTTTTTTTTAAATTTCCGCACCCCAACTTGTTTCTTGTCCATCTTTCTTTTGCCCTGTAAGAATACTGTCTGCTTTGAAAACCAAAGAGCTGTCATTGAAACTCTAATTTTTTTGAGTTTCTGAGAGCGTTTTGACACTTAATCAAGTCTTGCTGCTCCCAGCTCCCCTTATTATGATAATGTATTATGCCAAATAGAAGATGGTAAGAGGAAAATGACTGGGATGATGTCTTAACACATAGAATGAAGGCCAGCTCTCACAGCAGCACATGGCAACATCCCCATTATTTGCCTAATGCCGATGTTGTATTCTCAGCCACGACACACAGCAAAGAAAAACCAGTTACACACTGCTGAATATATTAAGGTGTTAGCATCATTGGGAGCTTGAATTCCTTGGTGCTGTGGTGTTCCAATATGATACTTGATGCCTTTTAAAATGGAGTTGCCTTGTCTTCTCCTAAACAGATATTTCTATGCCACCTTCCATGTACTTGAGTATTTAATCAGGATTTTTCATTTTTATAGGATCCCATTTTCACACTTCTCTTTTACAGGACTGCTGAATAAAGGAGAACTTTTCAACTTCAATAATTCTCCCTCCAGCACCACTGTGTTTCTGAGGTAGCCCCAGAGGGCAATATCTGTTCCAGTGCTGACGCACATTGGTTAAACTTTCTTCTAAACTTATGAGTTTTCATTTCCAGCTGAACATTTGTCTTTGAAGATATACAGTCACATTTATTTCAAAAGATAAGTAAAATAGCAGGGAATTTACCTCTTGCTACCTCACAAGGAAACCATTTCTGAGACTATTTAGACTTTGCTACCCATAATTCAAGTTTTTTGTCATCTAGTATATTAACCAATGACATCTTTTGTAGTCATAATTTAAAACAATTCTGGCCTGGAATTTATAAGCTATGTTTTCACTTAATCTAACTGGCAACATCATTGTAATGAAGTAAGGAATGGAGAAAGAAGACAGAAATCTGGCTTGTAACTGGAAAGAGACATTATTTTATTATTAGTGTCAACAAACATAGAAAAATTATTAAAATATTCATACACTATATATGATTATTTCGTTATCAGTGTGGTAATCAATATAACATAAAATAAATTTAAATATTGGGCCAGTTAGCATGCTGGCCTTGAATCTTAGCACTACTAGCTAATTTCTTTGTAATACATTCATATAATATATACAAATGTACATTATGTACGTCCATATATATATTAACATCCATCTTCTTAACATCAAGTACCATATCCATGAGTTAAATGTTTTTGTGGTTTTTGACTTTTAGCATGTCAAATTTTAGAGGTCAGTATTAAGAATTTTCCTCCAAACACTCTAGTTTTGACAGATTCTGCCTTTGTGCAAATGGGCTTCAAACCAAATAATAAAAAACAGGATTCAGGGGAAACTGGGGCTTTCACCTATTTCTCTAACACTCACTTTAGTGAGTCATGCAACTCTGCTATGCTTGATTGAGTACTTCACTGAAATCCAACTGGATTTCATGCAGGCATCCAAGCTCTCTCTTACCAGCTCACTCAGTCACAGATTGTTATACAGCTTCAAAGTGCAAAAAAAATGTGCTATGACACACACCAGAGTGGACTGAAATTATATTATAAATTATCAGGGCACAAAGAGTCTCAGAACTGGAGTAAAAAGGATGCTGCATGCAGCTTGGCCCTTTCCACAAATTCTTTGGTGCTTTCCTGGCTCCCTGGTCATTCCTGAAGTCCTTTGGTAATAATGATTGTAGCTTGTGGAGCCTACCAGATGGCATTTGTGAGGCCATGGTCCTATGTGATTTAGAACTGGGTCTGCCACACACAGCAGCACCTTTGCTTTGGATCTGGATGGGCAGACTTTCTCCGTGTGTAACATTTGTGCTAGCTATGCTCTTTTACATTGGTTCTAGGCCAATTAGAAAAGTAGAGAAAAAGCCTGATGTGCAAAAAGTTAGAGACACAGACTGATAATACTCACTCTGGCAGGTAGCCTGGCACTAGGGAATTGGTTTATTAATATTTTAAAATAAACATGAGTCAGCAAAGTAGGCAAATATCACATCAGTGTCTTTCATCTTACTCCTGCCATGGTTTTGATGGCACAACAGGATGGATTTGTCATTATGGTGGAGAGCAAGTAGCATGTGCATACAGTTTAGAGATAAGTCAGAGCCTTTAAGTTCTCCATAAATATTTTTCCCACAACCTGTAAGTAATATATGCCTTTCTAGGAGGCAGATTTCCAAAGGATTTTTCCAGAGACTTTAATGAACATATGCTGAGATTTCTGAACTCAGTGCGATCTTGCTAGTTGTACCAAATAAAAGTTTCCTTTGTTTTCTTTTTCATTATTGTAGTACGAGTGAATGTAATTTTCTACCAGCAAGGGCAAAACTTGTTATAGAAACTACTGATTTACACACATAATGTTTTTATTTATTGTTTTATACTCAAACTTTTAAATCACACTTTCAAATTCTAATGCTGATAATTCTTAATACAGAATATTTGCACACAAGACAGATAAGAAGACACTGACATATGCATGCTTTCCAACTATTTAACCATAATGTGACTGTTGACTTTGTGGCATGTTTACTTGGCTTTCAAAGATTTAAATCTATTCCAAGATACAGAGCTTTGCCAAAAGTAGTTGTAACTTTCACAACAGGGAGAATCTGCAACTGTGCTCAGAACCTCTTCATTCAGAAACTTAACTCCTTACTATTACAGTAAATTTCTGTGAACCCCAACACAATCTCTACCCTTTTGCCGACAACACTAATGTTTTCAATTCAGGGTCTTGTAAGGCAAGTGCTAAGCCCATGACCTGGTGCTTAGAGAATTAATGTTTAAAGTCACTTGCTAGGAGAAGGTAATCTAATAGAGGTAAAGTATGTTCATATGTAAAACAAGCAAGCAAGAGAGTGTCCAAATTAATTACTAGCATTTTGAACCTTCATGAATATCTATTTTTACTGCGCTTTTGAAATGTATGTGATTATCTTACTTTTCACATGCATGCTCTTTACTAGACAAGTGAGATGATGAAGAGAAAAAAAATACTGAAGTATTTGTCTTCCAGCAATTCAGATTTCTCTGACTTGATACCACAAAATGTCAACATGTTCTAAAAATGGTCTGCTATTAATATACTGTGTGATTGTATATAAAAATTTGTTAGACTCTGTTTGGAGTCTGGAATGAATAAGAAAGGAGTTTCTCTTCAGACTTTAGTCAGGGACTTATTCTTTTCATATTCTTACATTCATAGAAAATTAGGAAAATGGGGTTGAAATAGATTACAAATGATCCAGAGTTGTCCAGATGTCCAGTGGTTGGACCAAGACAGACTCTGTCGCACCTTGATCAGTCCTGAACACGTATTTTGTATAAACTGTGGTGAAGACCTCCAATGATGAAGACTCCTAATCACCCCCAGGCAATCTGTTAAGGCTGATAAAATAAATGCAAGTGAATTTCAAACTAAACCAGATGTTGTGGAATTGGCTGTAAACTGGAATCTCCAGAGGGCTTTATTGTGCAAGAACAACCAGCTGTGTTGAGGAACCATCTCTCCTCTGCTCTTGGATTATGTATGCACAAGGCTGAGAGACATTCACATTCCCGGTGGTGAAGACATTCTTACTCTCTCACACTTTTACAAATATAGTCTCTCTTGTTTCTGCCATAAAACAACATAATACCATTCCTCTTTTATCTAATGTCCTTCCCTCTAGATTAATCACAAATAGCTAGGAGGAGAAAATACAATTACATCCCATGTTAGGCTGCCAGACATTGCTTTGTACATGCAAGATCAAATGAGTCATAAAAAAAGGAAAAACCATAGAGGATCCTATAAATATTTATTAATTTTCATCTGTACTTTTGTAAAATCTTCAAAAGCTGGAGCAAAAGTTGTTCTTCATTCAGCTACAGTTCCATAGATCGTGACCTATGACCACAAAGCTAAATATTGCCAACCAAGAGCTTTGGTTCTACTGATGCAGCTGCCTCCTGAACAGTTCACCTAGCAAGCCTCCTTCCCTAAATATGAATAAAATAAGACACCAAAAATGACCACACCCTGGCAATGATGCCAGCTGATGCAAAACAGACTTTATTCAGTGCAATTAACTATCCTAATTTTCAGAGCAGAAACCTGTGCAGGGCATCTGGGAATGATCAGTGAATGGTATTCCTTAGTCATCTCAAGGAGGCATTTGGAAGATAATTGTGCCCAGGATTGTTCTGAAAACATAACAGCTTAACATATGGTTACTAGAGTCTAGAGAGCTCCTGGAGATGGCATGCAGTATTCCCATAGGTATGAAAATGTTTGCTTTGCTTCATCTGAGCCAACATTTCTAAGCTGTACCTCATAGCTGTCCTAATCAGCTGGTACAGGCACAGAAAAGAGATGGGCTGGCATCAAGGAGGGGCAGGGAGACATTTTCCTTCCAAGATCAAAAGCTGGGTTGTAACAAATGTAATTTCAAAATTCTTGCCTGAGTTAGAGCTGACTTCCCAGGCTGACACACAAATGAAAGCCAGTGTTTCTTATTCACATCACGGCTGTGGGCTGCGGAAAACTGCAGTCTTGTCATCCAGGGACAAAGTTTACCAACATTTTTGGACATTCAAGATTTGAAGCTATGGGTTAGTATTCCCTATTGGCCTGAGTTGTTAGAGAGGTGAGACAATTCAGCTTTAGCCTTGTTCTCTTGGAGGTGCTCTACAAATCCTCAGCACAACACATGGTGCTTGTACATGAGGTGTAGTCGCTGGCTTTTCCACCCCCGATGTGCAGTGTTCTTCCAGCAGGACAATCCTGCTCACAGCAATACCTGTGCAAATTGCTCATCCCCACAGCACCTCTGGAAAGGCAATTCCTTTAAAAGCTGAGCTATGATTGACGTGAAGTAGAGAGCACTAATGACCTGAGACAGGCACACCACCCCTTTCTCCTGCCTCTCCTCCTTCAGCCTTTAATCAGCTGTACCAGAGAAAAGCCATCCTCCTCGTGCGCTGTGCACACAGGAAATGTTAAATTGAAAGGTTGAAAGTCAAGCAGGCCCCTGTGTCCACAATGCATCAGGCCTTTGCCACTAGGTTTTCTTATTTGATAGCTTTTATTCCGCAGAATTAAAAGAGATAGAAAAATGAGTGTAATATTTAAATTATTAACACCGTTGACTGAGGTTTTCAAAGGAATATATTCTGAGGCAGGACAAAGCCAGGAGCTGTATTCACTTTAAATAATTCTAGTATTCCAATTAGGAAAGCTGTTCGACTGTTTTATTTTTTCCTTTGTTGCCTGGAGACATGGAATACTTTGTGGGGCTTTAAAAAATTCCCTATAATTCCAATTAAAGGCTTTTATATTTACTCCTAAAGTGACACCTATGCGATATGGTTGTTTGCAGTTATCTTTGGCAGGAAGAAATAGTAGGAGAGCAACCAGAATTGTTCAGTGAGCCCAACAGTCTACCTGGGAGACAGAGACTGTATGACACCATCAGCAGTGGCTGTGCAGGAGAAACAAGGGCTCCAGCAAGGCTCTGAGGAGCGATTCCCCTGTGGTGTGCTGCCTCAGAGCAGGATTCATGTCATTTAGGAGAAGCAAATTAGGTAAAGATGAGAAAAGTAACGAAATGAATCACATCAGAGGTATTTTTTTTCCCCCCTTACAAGCCTCTGGTTGAAAGAATTTACATTTTGCATTGATTAGGAATTCTGTAGATTGGCATGTTTTTCCCAGCCTTGGAGGGATTTATATATGTTTTGTGGGAGAAAGACTGTAGCTTTCTAAGAGCTTCTACAACCTGGTAAGACTTCACTTCTGATTGCAGACTTTGTTATAAAAATGCCTAAAATTATTTATCAATTATCATTGTTACTATTGCTATCTGTTTATAATATTACTGCATATCACCATACATTATTGAATATTGTGATATCATAAGTTTTAACAATATTAGATTTTAATAATATGGAAAAAGTTAACACAAACATTAACATTAATAATATGCTCCAAGAGTGAAATAAAAATCGTATCATCATCAATACCAAAATGTTTTATGGACCAGCAGGGTGAATCAGAGATTCTAATGCTGATGAATTTGAAACCACATTTTGAGAAATATAATTTTAAATATACAAAGCTCAAAATGAAATAATTTTATCTGGCATATTATGGCAGATAATGTACAGATGTCACCTACAAATTACTGTTGGGAAAGAAATGAGTCTGTGTGATCAGTTTCTTGGATATTTTTTCTTTAGAACTCTTTTCAAAGTCAGAAATTTTTAAAGAAAGGTATGTTATTCATGATTGTGTAAAATTTTCTTTCCATTTATAATGAAAGCATCCATGAAAGGAGATTACAGTAATTTTACGATTATAAGCCGAACCTTTTTCACTGAAGAATCCAGCCTACCCCAGTAGTGCGGCTAATCATCAGGTGCAGCTTATTTATGGACAAATCCCAGTGAAATGCCAACCCGGAAGTGAGAGCCGGCCGGGGAGGGCACCTGGGGCTGCCTTTAAAGGCTTCACTGGTCTATAAAAATTGTTTGCAACTTGAGCACCTGACACCAAACCCCTCGCTGGTGCAATTCTGTTACTAATTTGTTACTTTGTTACACATGGATCCTTGCTTTTAAAAAAAAAAAAAAAGTGTGGCTTATATTTGGGTGCGGCTTATATATGGACAAATCACTACACCTGTATGAGATAAAAGGAAATAGTTCTCTTACTTGCATTTGTATCCTTTTAGTATTATCAACACATTGCTTATCTAAGTGTGGTTTGCTTCTTATCACATAATAAAAAAATTAATTTTATTCAGACAAGGATCTAAGGAAGAGTGTTTTTCATTAGGTATAGCTCTCCTGCATGCTTGAATAAACATCTGAAATGCTTAGTTACTACATGTTTCTCTTCTGCACAAAAGGTGTTATATAATTAAAGATTATCATATGTAAACTTATTATGTTTCATTTATTAAATGAATGGTGGATGCTCTTAAATGAAATGGCATGATGGTGTTTCATTTATTAAAATATGAGTTCTTTGGGAAGTTAAATTTAAAATATGCTTTAGTAAATAATGGAAATAGCATAGCTGTAGAGTGGTTGCAGCTCGGAAAGCATGCATATGCTAGAAAGGCATATCTACTATCCAAAGCACATCTTTTAATGTATCAGCATAAGTATATCAACATAATTATTGCTGTTTACTTGAGTTTTAATGAGGAAAAAAAACACAATAATACATGACAAGAAAGAAGGCTTGACAGGTGTATTAGCAAATGGGCTTATCTAGAAATAGATGCAATTTTTTTTTCAGCAGGGATTTCGAATAACAAAAATAACTTAAAATTACGAAATTCATAGTCAAATTCAAACATCCATAAGCAGTATTCTTAAAACATGCCCTTCATCTGTTGGTGATCAGCATCTGCAGTACAAAACATTTTATGGATGGTTTTATGTCACTCTGAATAACTATCTATACATGCTATTTAAAGGGAAAACCTGCTCTGTAGCACAATAGCCAGCCAAATACTATCTAAAAGCATGTGAGAGCAGTTCTTCCCTGCCACACAATATATGCAACACTCAATTTATGATAAACCAAATGGCCAGCATAAAGTTGGGGTCATAAAATGGGATGAAACCATTCAATAGCCCGGTAACATACTCACGAACCTCATACACTTTCAGTTCTTTAGACAATAATAGATGCTTCTCCTTTGTATCAATGTTTGTTGCACTAACCTATTGCTTTTGGAAATTCTTTCACTCTAGTATTAGGCACTGCCAGCATAGTGTTTTTGATTCATGCACCAGGTCAAATAGCTCATGTTTTTGGAGATGTCCTAATTTGTCTTCTGCATCTTCTCTTCTCTACCTACCATAAATCAGAAGCCATATGGGGAAACAACAGTGATTCTGTTCAGACATGAGGATTGTTCAGCTACCTACACCAGAAATTTTCTTTACAGTACATGACTTCAGCCTCCCCACAAAGAAAATTCCTCTCTTCATCTTCTCATATTCTACTTCAAAGATAAGTTTGGACCAGATTTGGTATATTTTGATCTAGCCTAACTATGTATTAGCCATATATATATATGTCTATGTTTAAAAGTCAGGTAGTGTAAAATCTTCCATGTCTGTGCTGAGAGATATCTGATTGTAGCACTTGGTGTGATGTTAGTGTACATTAGCTCGGCACATGTGAGGCTAAATTAAAAAAAACCAAATTAGTGTCCAAGCATGAAAACGTCATGCAAAGGTAGCACCAAAACCCCAAAAGGTTAGGAGGTGTAAGCTGAAACCTATAGGAAAGAATAGAATGAATTCTTAGCTCTTGTTAAGCCCAGAGCTAGAATTCTTGTATGGGAAGTGAAGCAGAAATTGAACACAGAACTGAAAGTTGCAATTGTTTGGGCCACTTTTGCAGTACATGCATAATAAATACCAAGCAAATAAAAACATGCTTTATTTGTGTATAAATTTATTATAAATCTATATATTTAGTGAAACACTTGGCAGTGTTAGGTTTACCGTAGGACTCAGTGTCCTCAAAAGTCTTTTCCCGTACTAAATTGTTCTATGATTTTATAAAGATTTCTTTATAAGCACTCAAAAGCTTTTTCAGCCACTGAAAATCAATGACTCTTCAAGGGATGAAAATGAAACATGTGGGAATGTGTGCCATCTGGTGACACACAACATGACACTTTGTAAGACACATGTTGAAACTGATGCTTAAAAATGTTGATATCTGTAAGCCCTGCAGTTCTTTTATTTCCATTGTTAAGATGAAGTCATGGTAGTAATCTGCAAAACTTCACTACTGCTATTTAACTAGGCAGCAACACATAATTCAGGCAGAAAAAAATTATTGTCTCTCCCCACCTTTCGGTAAAGAGAGAACCATTTACTACTGTAATGGTCCACAACATAGAAATATCACTACATTGATAAAAAAACACAGTAATTTCA
>VRYO01001878.1:31944873-31966883 GCA_009812075.1 Sialia sialis
AGTGCGGCTTATATTCAGGTGCGGCTTATATATGGACAAATCCTGTGCTCTACTTGGCTACCTGGATGTGCAGCTTATAATCAGACATGGCTTATAATTGTGAAATTACTGTATAAACAGAGCACAGGGCTTTCTGTGTTCTCATTTTGAAAACACCAGGGAGTCTTCGTCACAGCTTCTGCTGGATTTTAGGGGTTAAATGCAGTGCATGATTAAACACAGCTCTCCTGAGCGTTGAACCTTTAGTTCTCAACATGAGTCAGTGTTTCTGTAGAAGAGATGCCTGGGTGCCCTGGAGTATCACAGTCTGTGTCTTTTACATTGTTTCTTATTCATTACAAAACACACCCAGCTTTTGAAAATTTGATATCTGCCAAGGATAGGTGTTAAATGACTCCATCAAATACAAAACAGTAGTGAAAAAATACAGTTCCTGAAGACTGAGAGCACATGTAGGAAACCGTTAAATTTTAATGATTCATATCATCTGCTCACATTGAGTTTCGCTCAGCTTTTCATAAAAAAAAGAATAGAAAGAAGGAGGAAAGTTATAACTCCTAATCACATTTCCCAGTGATATGGGGAAAGAAGGATCGTTTCAGCAGGCAGACATAAGAAGTCAGGACACAGCAGATCCACTTCAAGGTCCCTTTTTCCCTTTGCAATTTGGGCAAAGCATTAGGTCCAGGTTCTTAAGGAACTAAGATGAGCCAGCTTTCTGCAGGCTCTCCCCTCTGTAATAACACCAGCATGTCTATCAGTACAGCAGTTATGCCTTTCTGATGGCATGTGGAACCACCACATTTCAAGTCTGACCTATAAATTAAGCAGAGTGGGGTTTTGAATCTTCCTCTTCCACCTTAAAAATAACAGAACCCAAATTTTTGATTAATCAGAACATGCACCAAACATATACACGCTGATGCTACTGTGCTAAGCCTGCATCCACTGACAGACAGTAACCCTAGACATGCTCTCCATGTACAGAAGAGAGCTCAGCTAAGGAGACAAATTCTGAGCAGTTTTTGCCTTCAGTTGCAGTTCCAGCACAGTAACAAGGGGATGATTTAAGTGGTTTTGGAGTTCTGCTAATGCCACCTGGCAAAAAATACCCAGAAGCAGCTCAGCAATGTATCTGAGCACATCAACAGCAGCAAGGCACCCACAGGGCAAGTTGCATGTATTTACAGTGTCTAAGACAATGGCTCACAGATTCCAGGAGAGGTTTTGAATACTCTTGTTGCTTAATGAATTTGGGTGAGCTACTCACAATTTCAATAGCAATTCACATTTCACAGAATCGAGTTTGCTTCTGAGTGCCACGAGCACAATAGAGCAGTCTCACCATGGAGCCTAATATCACACAATTCCTTACGAAGAGATGCAGGACAACATGCTTGGACACCTCTGCAGTGTCTGTGGGAGCCATTCCCAGAGCAGCAGCTGTGGAAGCTTACATCACAGTCTCAATGACAGAGCAGGAGCTGAGCAAGCCACTGACATCATTTAAACACAGAATTTATTTAAGGTTGAATGTAGAAATTTATCTTGGAAGGGGTAAAATAAGAGATCTCTTCTGAGAGATATTACTTGATAATTTACCTTTTGTACTTTGGCTTATATTTTGATATCAGTCATGAAATGTTTTCATTGGAGATACTGAAATACATACTAGAGTTTCATGTTTTTTAAGTTTCTCAATGAAACCAGATCTGGGACAATTAGAGCTAATGTATTGAAGGCTTACATACCTGAAAGGTATAAGATTTTCCTAACTTATAATCTGATTTTCCATTTCATCAATCTTCTATGTCGATCACCATGCTCTGCACATTTCTCAAGTTTAAGTAAAAAAATTACATCTCTGCATAAGCAAATCTTCAGTCATCAAATGACCTTTTGTTAATAGACAAACATCTGACAGAACTGGATTCAAACCAGACATAAGCAGCTTATTAATTATTAGAATAATAAAGAATTATTATTTAATATTGAAGAACATTAAAGAAAGTAAGAAAAGCAATCACAAGAAAATGTGAAGAGTTCTGAGCATCAACCCCAAAAGTTGGAAGAAATGCAATGCAGTACTGCATCTTTAACATAAGAGATCATTTATCATGACACTTGAATGGCTCTGACAATACAAATTGCTAATGTGGTATTAGTTTAACCAATTTAGAGAACAAATTAGAATAAAAGGGGTGTCTTGCACATCAAATTGCTACAGTTATCCATGGCAAGGCAGAGAAATAGCTGTGAAAAATGCTCTTTCAGCAGCAGAAAAGGCAAGGTTACAGGGGGTACAAAGAACCCCTTTGAATACAATGCTGGATAATGCTCTGCCACACAAGTAGGAAAATGTATTTACAACCACAACATTACTGATCTTCAGATCCTATCTTCTCCAATGACTTATAACACCTTTTTGTGTGGAGGTCGGTTATTTTGCTGGGTATGGGTTTGTTGTTGCTGTTGGGGTTGCTGTTGGTTTGGTCTGGTCATGTTGGTTGTTTTGTTTGGCTTTGTTGCTTGGTTATTTCTCCAGGATTACCCTACACGCATTGTGAAAATCCTTAAATGCAGAAGCCAACTGCAGCTCTCTGGGACATGGAACTTGTGACCTGTGAGCTAGGAACAGTCCTTAGCAGAGCTGACACGTACCCAGTGCTGAGTGGAAAGCTGGAAGCACCTTAAATTCAAAGCAATGGGGACATTTCGTGTCCTGGTGCAATCTTGCACCTAAAATAGCAAAAAGTGATCATTTAATATTTCCAATTAAATTCTCTATTTTTTTCATTTCTTTTAAAGTGTTTCCTCCCATCCTGCTGGTCCTTTCCAAGACCCTTGAGCCCCTGTTGTAACAGAAAATGCAGCTGAGGGAAACAATTCTCTCAGCAAGGAACAAAAAGAGAATCTTATTCTTTATAAATATTGGCATGTAAAAAGGAATAGTAAAAATCAAAATGCCGAGATGGGAATATGTATTTGAGGAAACAGGCACCAAAGTGAGGAAGATTTTGCTTTCATCTTTTCTCTTTAATCCCTTTCATACTTTATTAAATGTAATCAAGCAAAACCAAATCAATGCAAGATTCTATAAGGAGGGGACAGCTCCCACCTTCAGAAGTAACTGAGCATGTTAAACAAGATTTTTAAAACTTAGGTAATTTCTCAAGTTCTAAGCATAAACACATACCTGGGGTTAAAGCAGACTGCCTTGCTAGGGCCCAGTATCTGATTCAAAAGTCAGAAGAACTCAGGTGCATATGTTTGGATTCAGATTCATATTAATTAATTTCAACTGGTTTTTTTCAGTTGCAATTATTACAGGTTAAAATGGTAAAGAAAAAGAAGAAATACTGCTTGCCCAAGCAGATACCAAGACACATTAAGTCTGGAATCTGCAAACAATAAACAGTCCTTTCCAGAAGTTACAGCAAGTTTTTCAACATATATAGGGGCAGGTATCACGAGGGAGGTAAGACTATGTTACATTCACTGTTAACTTCAAAGCAAGAGATTTTCCTTCTGCTCAATACAGCTGCATTATTTATTTAATTAGTATTAAAATACTAGCTAACTATAAAAAATTCAGCTCCTCAGCATGTGTCTACACTTCAGCTTGCTGCCCAGTGTAAATATGAGCTGGCTTGCCTGCCAAGAACAGAATGTCTGCTTCAGCCAAGAGTGGGGAAATAAGCTCTGCTGGTAAGGATAGGCACTTTCCAGTCTTCAGCCTGGCTTGCTTAAGACAACTTCGGATTTTACTGTATCACACTGTTGCTGGCAGTGTTGACATATCCTCATTTTAACAACTCTGTGGACAGCAAGAAGCCATCAGCAAAACACACGGTGGCTCTCAAAACCAGCTTCAGAGCAGTGAGCTGCTACTGAATGGCAGTCTCTGTGAGAGCAGCATGGTTCTGAACCAGCACACAGAGCCCCTGTCATTAATATTCATGCTACATATCCCAGAACAAATAGTAAATGCCAGTCTGATTCAAAGCTCTCTGAAATTGATGGAAACCTCTCCATTGACTGCCACAGGCTCTGGGTCAAGCCCCAAGTGTCCAAGTGTGTTTATACCTTTTAAAAAAGAAGGAATTCACTCTCCACATGTTTCAGTCCCTCACATTTATTGTCAGTAAATCTCTGGCAAAAAAAAATGCCTTTCTCTGCAATGAGACTCTCACTGAAGCCAGTAGGAGCTTATATATACAGAGATGGAGGACATAAACTCAATGTAAAACCAATAGCATATTGGAAATAATCTTGATTTTGAAACCACATGAGACAAAATTCGGTCATAAAGTGAGTGTTTCTTTATAAGAAGTATAAAATAACTCAAGATTTTGTATACCTGCAGGTTAAGAAGAAAATTTTCAATGAGGCACATTGCTCTTTCAATAATATAACATTTTAAAAACCCATTCCTGTAAATCTAATACCATTATAACCATCTTCCTTAAACACTGTAATTATATCCTCCAAGTGTAAGTAAATTAAATATGGCCACCTAAATTAGAATATGCAAAGATTTTCTTTTACTTATTAAAGGAATTTAATACTACTCATAGGTGTCTTTGTTAAATGCAGATTGACAGTCAAAGAATAAAACCTCACTTATTTTTACGCTACTTTATAAATTTTCTGAAGCCCAAGTCCTCTCAAAATAGTGTACAATAATTGGATTAAAACTACCTTGAAATACTTTCCACCACATCTTTCACATGAAAACACCTTGCAAAGCCCACAATGTCTATATAATCATTTTACAGTGATTATCAAAAAAACTACCACAGAATTTAAAAAAAAAATGGATTTATATGGATCCTCCACCTCTACCAACGAAATCCTAGCACCATACAAAATCTCATGATTTAAAACTGAGTGCTGGCTCTCCTTCTCTCTCTCTTCCCTTTTAATAACCAATTATTTTCCAAAGCACGACTGTTAATACAGATTGGTTTTGAGAGTAGTTTTTAACAGTGACTTTTTTTCCTGCATTTTGTTTCAAGAAGAAAAAAAATGATGTAAAAAAAAAAGAAAAAGGAAAAAGATACAGGAAATAAAGTCCTAAGGTCAATTAACAGTGAGTCCCCACGGAAGCAAAAGTGGACATTTCACGACGGATGGTACTGAACGGGGACAGCTCCAGTTCTGTGGTGTACTCATTGTCATTGTCATCACTCGTCACCGTGGAAGACTTCTGGATGCATTCATCACAGCAGCAACAGCAGCACTCCATAAAGGCCCGGCTGAAAGGTTTACAGAGACAGAACAAGAGCACTGGGGTAACACAGGACTTAAAGAACAAAAGGAACTGACTAATGAGATGGAGGAGGTCCATAGTCTGTCGAGAGACCCCTGTGGACATGTAGGCAGTCACGATGTTGCAAATGTTTTCAGGAATAATGCAAAATCCATATAAAATGGTCAAAGCCACCACTGTGCAATTCATCTGACTTTCCAGCTGAATTTGTCGCTTGTTCCCCCTTGTGCAGGCTTTTTCTGCCCTCCTGATTTTCCTGGCTGTCACCAGGGAGCAGGTGATAGTGAAGAGGGTAGGCAAACAAAAATAGCAGCCAAAGTACCACCAGAGCCGTGCACCGTCGTAGGTGAGAGCCAGCACGTAGATGGTGTCAGGCAGCGCCGTGGAGATCTTCACCACGCAGCGCTCGCCCGCAGGGCTGCCGCCGTACTCGGGGTCGTCCCTGGCCAGCTGGCGCAGCACCACCTCGGGCAGGGCCAGCAGCAGGGCGCCCACCCAGATGACAGCCAGCTTGGCCGTGGTGGAAGTGCAGTTCTCGATCATCTCGTAGTACATCTGCACGTTGGTGGCGGCACGGAACCGGTCAATGCACAGAGCGCACAGCGTGAATGTGGTGACTCCCAGAGAGGCCACCTGGGAAGGAGGAAAGGAAACATGGGTTAATATAGCTGCTGGTTGGGGGAGAGAAAAATAAAAACGTGGGGGAGGAAAGAGAAAAGAAAATGAGAAAATAAAAGGAGAAGGAGAGGAAGAGAAGCAGTTGAGCACCATGGTGCTGAACACCATCAAATGCATCACAGACAGTACTTCTTCCAGTGTTTGCTGAGCTACCATCCAGCATGCATTCCAAAAAGAGTACAGTAATTTCACATTATAAGCCGCACCTGATTATAAGCCGCACTACCCGGTAGCCAGGTAGACCACGGGATTGGTCCATATATAAGCCGCACCTTTTTTTTTTTTAAAGCGAGGATCCATGTGTGACAAAGTAATGAGTTAGTAACAGAATGGCTGCCAGCTGGGTTTGGTGTCAGGTGCTCAAGTTGCAAACAGTTTTCATAGACCAGCAAAGCCTTTAAAGGCAGCCCCAGGCGCCCTCCTGGCCGGCTCTCACTTCTGGGTTGGCATTTCCCTGGGATTTGTCCATAGATAAGCCGCACCTGACGATTAGCCGCACTACTGGGGTAGGCTGGATTCTTCAATGAAAATGGTGCAGCTTATAATCGTGAAATTACTGTACATGCTTCTATTTTTTTGCCAACAAATTCTTATTCCAGCTTGGTGTCAACCTTTCCTGCAGATCTAAGCAAGCATCTGTGCAACACTGAGTGGAAAAAAATATAGAGGAATTGACTACAATTTAAAACTGAACTGCTTCCTCCCCCACTTTTTTCTAAGGGATGTTTTTCAGAAAGATTGGTTCCACCACAGGGGTTGAAATTTTAAGTCAAAATGAGACAGATAGGAGAGTCTTCCTTCAGCAGAAGTTATGACCACATAACTAGTTCATCATGCATGCAGGGTATCATAACATTAAACCTTCCATATCTACAAAACTTAGAAATCCTGGGGATGAGGCATTCCACTGAATTGAGTAGGATCCAACAACTATTTTTGTAAACTTAGGCTTTTAAGTGAAATTTTTATGGGATGTAGGCGCATAAAGTCATCCCCTACCATGAGTTCAAAGAAACTGTATTTGAAATCCTCAGACTTCCAGAGCCTGTGCAAAACTAATCTTCACTATAGTAGTTAGGGTCTGTGTAACTGCTAGTCAATACTACTTTAGAAAAACTTAAAGGAAAACACAGGCTTTATTTCATAGGAAACATTCTGTGGGAGAGTATAATATAGAGCAGGAGAAATGGAAGAAGTTTCATTCTTTAAATGATGTAAAGATGGATTCGCAAGAGCTGTCAATTATAAACTGTGAAGAACAAGTACAGAGCAATGCTTATGCTCTCCAGCTTTAATAATCATCATTCTATGCATGAACAGAAATCTTGTGCTGTCATGAGACATCATTTCCTATCATTTTATCCTGTTTATAATTTAATTTCCTAAAAGAAATTTGCAAGAAGACTATATACATTGTGACCTAATTATATTAACAATAAATTCAACTTCAGTTAAAATTTAAAGCAGAACGCTCATTAACTTCAATTGTAGAAAGACTAAGTGCCCTGTTGAATTTTAATTCACTTACTTTCTTGGATTTGCATACATGTGTTATGCTAAAAATGTGTTGATGCAGAAGGAAAAAAGTTAAATAATATTGCTAATAAATGTAAAGAATGCTTACTTTTATAATGAATAAACCATATCTATGCAATGAACTGTGAAATCTAAAGTAGTACTAGGCAGTTCACCATAATTTTGCTTCTCAAAATTTGATGTGCAATGCTGTATTTATATTTCGTATAGGCAGACTTTAAGAAACACTTTCTGATTTCCACCATAATATTAAAATAATACTGCTTCTGCATCTTTGAAAAAAGTTCTGCAAAGACAGATAGCACGATTATGCACAATTATATAAATGTATCATTAATTTTGGCCTTCAATATTTAATGGCCATATCAGATTGCTAATATTAACTATCACTGAAATATATTAGACACTTGGGATAAGAACCATAAGATGTTGGCTTGGTTGGAGAATTCTCTGAAGCAGCTTCCTAAAAGATGGAATGAGTAAGATGCAATCTCTTACTAATTAACTTGCAGAAATATTTAATAACGACAAGGCATTGCTGTAAACATTTTTAATAGGCAACCATTCATTTGGAAGTTAAATTGTCTGACAAGATTCAAAGAAAGCTTGGTAAATACAGCAAAAAAAAAAAAAATAGTTAAAGAAAAATAGTTACAGGGAAATCTTAATGAACAGTGATAAACTTAGCTAATGAAGCGTCACAGCTCAAAGTCAGAATTTTTAATTCAAGATTAGCAACTTTATTTCCAAAACATTTAAATATGCATGCAGGCTTCAAATCTCTTAGTGACAGCAAAACCCTTAGCCTTAACATGCAATATGAATAACAAAAGGGTCAGGACTCAGCTTGCTACAATTATAAGAGACAGGGAAATAACTGAGATCTGGAAATGAACAAGGATTGAAATCAAAATCTGAAAAACAAGAAAACCTTAATATCCATACATTAAGATGCTCCTTCCCAACTCTGGCCTGAACCTCCACCCAGCCCAACGCAGACACTTGTATTGCTTCAGCATTTCATTGCAAACAGACTGTTACACAGGGCTGAGACATTAAAACTCTGCAGCTGCTAGGGCTGGACTAATGAAAGAAGACATGTCTGCCATGAACAAACATAACCTACAGGGCTCCTGTCACATTAACTGACCAAAGATTGGGAGGCTTAAAACAAGAAAAGAGAGCAAGAGGAGACAACTAAGAATACTAGAAGGTGGCTTTGAAAACCTTCCCATGGATTTACTGATGAAACAAGCTAAACAAAACCAGTGTTTCCCTGGAACAAGCAACAGTTTCTTATTTTCTGTAGATGAGCGGTGTTAGTGATGCCATGGAAAAGCTCACAAAAACCAAACAAAACATTCAAGCAGATGATCATGGATTCACTCCAGCTAACTTGCTTTAATACAGCAGAGCAATTCAAGGGTTGAATTACAGTAATTTCACAATTATAAGCTGCACCTGATTATAAGCCACACATTCAGGTAGCCGGGTAGACCACGGGATTTGTCCATATATAAGCCGCACCCAAATATAAGCCACTTTATTTTTATTTAAAGCGAGGATCCATGTGTAACAAGTAACAAATTAGTAACAGAATCGCACCAGCGCGGGGTTTGGTGTCAGGTGCTCCAGTTGCAAACAGTTTTCATAGACAAGTGAAGCCTTTAAAGGCAGCCCCAGGCGCCCTCCCCGGCCAGCTCTCACTTCCAGGTTGGCATTTCACTGGGATTTGTCCATAAATAAGCCACACCTGATGATTAGCCGCACTACTGGGGTAGGCTGGATTCTTCAATGAAAAAGGTGGGGCTTATAATCGTGAAAGTACTGTACTTATTCTACACAGCAGACTATGAGTAATCATAGCAAAATCAATGGGTGCTGCTCAAAACCTATGGGTGAGAACTGGGACATGCATTCTGCATGTTCACACAATTTCACTTCAGGTGTGTTTCTTCATACCAGTCATACTAATAATTAGAATTAAGCTGGAAGCGTGAAAGAATTCAGAGAAGTTTTCTTTTTTATTGTTATAGTGCCTTGAAACAACTACAGAATTAAGGTCATTAATTTGACAGGGAAAAGTTAAAGCACAAATTAACAAATCATAACTTAGTTGAAAGCTGCATGGAGTTTAATGGTGCTCTTGTGAGCTGAATGTCTGATATGCTGTTGCAATCTCAATTCCACCAACCTGGCAGGAAATGAGGCAAGGTAAGGTCAACTCAGGCTCAGTAGGTTTTGATCATCACTTAGTTGTCTGGTTTATTTCCATACTGTTCACTGAAGACTCTCCTGCAGTCTCTAGACATTCAGGATGACATCATTTTACAGCTTTCTCTTACTACATGAAATGAGAAAAGTCTCCAAATTTTTAACAGAATGACCATCAATTTGCTTTGAGGAAGTGGTGAATGAGCCGCTGCTTTGAGGAGATACCCACGCCATTTGGGCAGAGAATTGCTGCTGAAGAGATTACCAGCTACAGCACAGACACACAGAGGAAAACATTATTGTTACAAAAGAATCTCTTTAAACACTGTTGCTCTTTAAAAAGCCTTCACAGGGTTAGAGGGCACTGCATGCCCCTTCAAGACACTGCACAAACTTTTGGTCATTAGCTCACCAGCTGCCAGTCAACTGTGTCAAAACTGATTTGGGGAACTGAGGCCACAGAGAACAATAGCAAACTCATGAAATGCTCAGCATAATTGCTGTCCTCCTGTCCATCCTTCCAAGATACAGCTCCCCTTTCACAAACTTTAACAATTACCAAAATGTTCCCAGGCATTTCCTGGCATGCCCTACTTCTCCTGGCTGTGGTCCCACAGCTCTTGGCCCTGGCCTCCAGGAGGAGAGCCTCTGGCTGACCAGCAGAGCTGAGTAGATGTGTTACAGTGAGTTATGGCTGTGGAAATAACACCCATTTCTGTCCCACTCATTTCTAGTCAAAAGTCATGAAAACCAGAAACAAAATCAGAAAAGTTGACTTGGATGAAAAGACCAACAAAGACCAAAGTCTGTAAGTGAATACAAAAGAGAGATTGGGTCACTCCATCCAGTAAGAGAGCAAGAAGTGATATTGCTGCTAGCTACAAAAGAATCCATTATGAGATACAAAAGTTACTTAAGCCAAAAGACAGTGAATGTAACAGAACGGAAAACAACCAGCTATGAGCAACTCCAGGTTGGAAATGAGAGTGACCATTCTGATGGAGAAGTGAGTGGAAACAACGCAGACTAAGTTTATATTGAACAAGTTAAAATAAAGGTGTTATAAGAAGGGGAACCTCCTACCAGCTGAAGCTGAAATTTCTAACACAGAATATAATGTATGTTGATAACAAAAAAAATTTTTACAATTACTTGGCACCCTTCCTTTGTTACAAGATGGGTATTCAAAACATTTTCCCATTGTAATGGGAAAGCTGAACGACAGAAGAGGTTGATGACTACTATCCAAGCCACCTCTGAGCTACCAGTGACACCCCACAGACTCTGTATATCCATTCCTGACATATCATATAAAAGACTTTTTATTCCCCAAGCCATTATAGTTCATAATTTTCTTATGGCTGTTCCACATTCACATTAAACTTCATAACTTTCAAACAGGTTAATGCAGGTTAATGCAGGAGGATTCCTGCAGATTTGTCAGTTTTGTCTTAGATAAATAAGTTTAACACAGACTGCAATACTTTTTGTTGTGCTACATTACACCTACAGTACAGGGTCCAGTAATAAGAACAGACTACTGCAAAATAAAAGATCAACCCATTCCAAACAATTATGTAATATTCATCTAGATTTCTGTCCTTTTAATAAAAAGTCCCACTACACTCCCCAAAAAAACCACAACCAACCAACCAAAAAAATAAAACAAAAAGAAACAAAAAACAAATAAACAAACCAAAAACCCCACAAAACCAAAAAAAAAGCCCAAGAAAAATGGTCCAAATATTTAACAAATAGGTAAATTTAATATTTTTTTTCTTTTTTTGGTGTCAGTCTCCAATGAGAATCAAGTTGTCATGACACTACACATGAGACTTCTGCACTAATTCTTAATAGTAGCAATATGGAACTACTGCTAGAAGTCTACCTCTTCCTCTTTTTGCAGGAAAAATCCTGACATGCTAGTGTTCAGAGCAGAGTCCATAGTGCTGGGATCACAGATGCTGCCTTTTCCTCTCCACACATACGTAGCTTCAACATTACTGACCCAATTTTTTACTCTGACACAAATTCATTTCCATGCTGAAATGCCACATGTGAAGTTTAGCCAAAAGCAAAAACTTAGAAGATCCTGAGAACAGGATTTGCAGAGGAAAGAAAGACTGACAGAATAGCCAACCTGGCAGCTACTATCATAATGCCATTGATACCTAAAGGACAGAGATATATATTAACACTTCCATTTCAAATTATTTATTGTGTGATAAGCACTGAAGATGCTCTGCTCAGTTAAAGATACATCTAGTCATTGCCCTAGAAAACTCTCATGATGAAGCTTTGAAACTGCAAACATCTCTGAGTGTCTTTGTCTGTGACCCAGAGGACTCACTGGAGGCTCAGGAGCACAGCTCTGACCAGAGTCAAAAAGAGACATAAAGAAAATGCTGCACATCAAAAGACACTGAAAAGACAGATAATACACAATTTTTATAAACTCCCATAAAAAATGTATTTTCTTCCCTAAAGTGAAACTTAAAATAGGGATCTCTTCTGACAGCATTGGAACAGGCAGAGAAGAGCCACTTTCTCTGCACTTCTTGCTTACCTCTGTCAAGTAAAAGAGAGAAATGGGAAAAAGCCTCACCTCAAATTGCCCTGGAGGATCAGCTCCAGGGAAAGAGAGTAATTTGTATTTCAGTCCAAATCAATTCTTATGCTTTCCACTAAGAATACTAATTGTGATAGCTTTCCTGAGCTGGAACTTGCCCACCAGAAACAGGAGTGGTGCCACAAGTTCATTGCCAAAAGCACATGCAGAGATTGGGCATCAGATTTCAAAAGCTTTTACTGTCAGCCTGCTCCAGAGCCACACCATGTATGCATGCTACAGTCCAGGTGAGGACACCACAAACTTTTTTCTGTTCTTTGTGAGGTGTATGGAAAAGGCAGAAGGCCTCATGTTTACTAGCATTGAATGCAGGGCAGTGTAACCCTGGCCTCAGCAACTTCTTTGCTCTGTGCTGGCCTGCACAGGATGGTAAATCAGCCTCTGCAAACTCTCATTCTAGACCATGCCTCAATTCTAAATCCTTACTTGGCTATAAGTACCTTGATTCAATCTGTTGGCATAGAATATGACCCTCTCAAACACATGAAGCTTCTAGTGTGATCTCCAAGAGCAAAATCAACACAACTCAAGCAAAGTTCCTTCTTAAGCCTGAAAGAAGGTTTCTAGTTTTACCTGACACAATCAATTTGTCATCTTTTGCAAGTTTCTCTGGGCCTTAAACAACTTATTTCATCTCTTCATTACTGGCTTTCAGCATTAAAACAAAATAAAAAACCTGCAACTTCACATGACTAACAGTTGTAAAATATTTAAAAAGCACAATAACAGTATAGATTTTGTCTACATTTATATTTCTTTCTATTAAGGCCTACAATAAATCTGTAAGTAGGGAAACTGGAGCTATATTGTTCAAAAGAGTGCGTGTGCTTTGAACAAAACTGAAATAATTCCACATCAGCAGGAATTAGCCAAAGTCATTGTCATTCTATTGCCATTTACCTCATGTCCCCTGATTCTGTGTAATACTGACAAAAGGGTAATCAACGACAAAAAAAACACAGTGTGCAGGTAAACACCTCAGACACGCATGCCAAAACCCATACTTCTGAATCATGCAGAAAAGTGGTAAAAATTCAGGACAGTATTAAAACGACAGAGAAGAAGCACATCTCCACACATCCCCAGCTGCATCACTTGTTCTAATTCCCTTCTCAAGTCCTTTTCAGCACACTCAAAACCAGTACAGTAATTTCACAATTATAAGCCGCGGATCCGGGTAGATCACGGGATTTGTCCACATATAAGCCGCACCCGAATATAAGCCGCACCTTTTTTTTTTTTTTTTAAGCGAGGATCCATGTGTGACAAAGTAATGAGTTAGTAACAGAATTGCACCAGCACAGGGTTTGGTGTCAGGTGCTCAAGTTGCAAACAGTTTTCATAGACCAGTGAAGCCTTTAAAGGCAACCCCAGGTGCCCTCCCCGGCCAGCTCTCACTGGGATTTGTCCATAAATAAGCTGCACCTGATGATTAGCCGCACTGCTGGGGTAGGGTGGATTCTTCAATGGAAAAGGTGCGGCTTAGAATCGTGAAATCACTGCAGTTACAAGTGGCCATACTGTGATACAATATATGGCTGAAACAACTACTTAATGTACTTGTCACAGAAGATCTTTATTAGGTATGGGAAAACTGCTCTTCAAATTATATTTGTGGAGACATTCCACTGCTGGAAGCTCAGTCTTTACCTATACAAATGTGCAGGAAGATATCATAAAACATTTTTCCCCAGACTGTGTGTGCATATGTGTTATCACTAGCAACAGATGCTTTGTTGGAATTCTGCACATTATCCATTAAACAGCACAAATAAAAACCAATTGGCCACAAGAGGCTGAACTAAGAAAACTCAAGGAATTTCCCTGGGATCACTTGAAACCTTCAAACAACACAAAGCATGCTTGAAATATGTTAAAAAGCTGTGATCATCACTTGCTATGGACAATGAACTATCCCCTGTTCTCTAGTTGTGAAACTAAAAGCTGGTATGACAGAAGACTCAGGCCAATAAGGGTTTTGATCCTCAAGATATTTCTGGATCTGCATACCCGGGTGAGACACGTAGTTCCCTAAACAGCATATGCAAAAAAAGCAAGATAAAGAGATGAAAAGAGATGGAACCAAGAGACACTTAAAATAGCTAAACACTGTGCAAACTTATAGGAAACACAGACAAGAGGTTAAAATGTGTCTGTCTTCAGGAAGATGATGCTATTTATATTCCACAAAGAAAGCTCTTGTGAAGACAGCTGTCTAAGCTTCCTTCTCAAAGAGCTAAGAAGACTTCACCCTTTCCCACTGTGTGAGAAAGGGATGGGCTGCCCAGGTGAGTTGCAAAGGAAAAGGGAGGGCTCAGCTGTCAGATGAATGCACTGCTGCAAACAATCCTTGACAGAGCAAGGAGCAGCAGCTGCACATGGGATGGATTTCATGACATGCTAGACATCTGCATTGCTCCTGGTGGTGTCAGTGTCACTGTGTAATGCCTGTCAGGTTAGAACAACACTTGGAAAGAAGTGAACCTTTGCTCTAACTACCTTCTCCTCCTCAGCAGGGTCAAATCCTGATTTATAGGACAGTGTCTCTCTTTGCAGGCTCCAGGTGAACTGTGGAGAGTCATGAGCCACTAGTGTTCCGTATCTGCCACTCATTGCCACAGTTTACAGAGAAGGAAATCCAGCCTTTTACTTACTCCACTCAGGGTGATGAATATACTTTACATGCATGAGTATTGTATTTAGTGACCACTGAACAAAAAGTATACAATTCTGAAAGCAACAGAACCCTAAGGCTATACCTCTTTATGTTTGAACCTTAGAACTAAGTTAATTACACTTCCTCAAAGGATAAGGAAAATACTTTCTTTTAAACACCAGTAATAATTAAGCCTAACACAGGAACAAAGCTACCGGTTCATCCTGACTCGACTGAGTTCTTGAATAAGACCAACTCAAGACATCCATAGAACATTAAAGTGAAAAAAAATAATGTAACATTAAATTACAGTGGGGTATAGCAGCAGCTGAATATTTTTCAGGATTACAGTTTTGAATTTCAGCAATTACATTTCAGCTAAACTACTTTCAGTTTGACAAATTCTTTAAAAGAATAAGCTGCAAAAAAAGCTGCAAAGCATAAGCAATTAACTTTGAGAAAGTGCGGCCACACAAATAATTTAAACTACTGATTTTTAATCAGAATCAACATTACAAAGAATTATTTTAACTTTGTGTGTGGATGCACCAAAAAAAGGTTAGGAAGTATGAAATGTCACATGAAACACAAACTACACTATTTTCATTGAAATGGTTACTTTTATAACACTACTACTTATTTTATTGGTTAACACAGCAGCCCCAGAATTCATTTCAGGAATTTTAAAGGATTCGAGCACTATCAGTTTCTCAATAAGTACATACTTACTGCATCATGTCTTCTTAAATGCAAATCAATTAAGTGTAATCTGAATTTTTTAACGCAGTGGTATTGGCCTAGAATTCAAGTAGTGCAGCACAGCTCCACCCGTTGTCCAATACCATCAGTAATAAATTAAACAGATGAAAGAACCAGTGGCAATTTTATGGCTACACAGGTCACAAGTTTCCTAAAACTTTAAAATATCATAGTATCATTTGACAGCTAATTCTGTGTTACTGTGCACTAATGTGCTGCTGAAACTGATACTCTCTGTATTAACAGGTTGGGTATTTGAGGGTGTTTTGGAGGGGGCAGAAGGTTGCTTTTTTTTGGTTGGTTGGTTGTTTGTTTTTTTTTCCCTAGTAGCTTGTTCTTAGACCAAAAGAACCACCAGTTGTTCCCTCAGTTCTCAGTTACTGAATAATGCTGGACATAAGGATTTGGGAATCAGGAGAGGCAGCCAGAACTCCAGGCTACCACCCTAGCAGCAAGCCTCAGTGTTCAGTTCCAGTAAATAAATAAAACAGACAACCTGAGCACTGCCGGCAGGACTGTGGCCAGCTGTCGGAGAGCTTCTTTGACAGAGCCTCTCAACAACTGCCAAGAAGATGCAGTTTAAATGGAGCTGATGGCTTTAAAAAAAAAAAAAAATTAAAAAGCAGCTAAATAAGCGTGAGATTGGAACGCTGAAGTATAAGTTAAGAGCCCAGATATCCTTTTTTGATGGTCCTTTTTTACAATCACCTCCTTACAAGGGATCCCCTTGAAGCCCTTGATCCACTTTAGCAAAAAACTTTAATTCTGAGAGGATCACTTGTTTTTCAGGGTCACAGGGAGACAGGGAGCAAGGAAAGTTTGGCAGAAGTCGCGCGAGTGGCAGGGAGCGCCGGGTGCACTGAGCGGCAGGAACAGCAATCCCGGTGCCGCTGGACCGGGGCGGCCACCGCCGACCCCGATCCCAGCCTGGAGCACCCGGGAAAGCCGAAGCAAGGCGCACCGGGACGTCCCCGGGCCGGCAGCAATGACGGCCCCGCACACGGCTCAGGCTTGCGGCGGCAAAGCGGCGGGGACAGGAGCTCGGGGTCCGCGCATCCCCCCCCCAGGGACATTACCTCGATGTACGGGACGATTTTGCAGGAGAAGTCTTCTAGAAGCCACTTCTTGGTGAGCTCCTGGAAGATAACCAGCGGCAGGCAGAAGAAGACGATGAGGAAGTCCCAGAAAGCCAGGTTGGCCAGCAGAGAGTTGGAGATGCTCCGCATGTAGTAGTTGTGGCAGACGATGCACATCACTGCCATGTTGCCCATGATGCCGATGCCGAAGATCACCACGGAGAGGCACATGACGGCGTAGGCGCCGTACGACTCCTCGGTCAGCGGGTAGAAGGGGTTGCGGAGCCGGGCGCGGCGCCCCGTGGCGTTCCCGCGGCCCCCGGCGCTGCCGTCGCCGCCGGCCGAGCCGTTCAGGGGCAGCCAGCGGGGGCCGCCCGCCGCGCCCCGCCCCGCCGCTGCTCCGGCTCCGGGCTCGCTGCTCCGCGCCCGCCGCCGCCCGGTGCCCGCCGCCCCGCGGGGCGCGCAGCTGCCGCCCGTCCCCGCCGCTCCGCCGGCTGCGGCGTCGGTCCCGCGAGGGAGCGCTCCGCGCCCGGGGAGCGGCGCGCCCGTCCGCCGGCCCGGGGCGAGGGGCGGCGGGGCCGCCGGCGAGCGGGCGCGCTGCGGGGGCGCCGGCGGCCCGGACGCTGCGACGGTGTCCGGAGCCAGGGCGCAGGCAGCCCACGCACCCAGCACCTGGCAGAGCAGGGCGAGAGGAGCGCGGAGGGGCCGCATGGCCGGGAGGCGGCGGGGCTCACCCCCTCTCCTTCAGAGCCGGCGGCCGCCTCGCTCGGCGGGGCTGCGAGCGGGAGACATGCCCGGCCGCCCCGGGGACAGCCTGCCCGGCCGGCGCAGGGTCAGCAGCAGCCGCCACGCCGCTGCCGCGGGGTCCGGGGACGCGACGAGCGGAGCGGCGAGGACCCTCCTGTCGCCGACTCCCGGGGTAGACCCGGAAAGTTGTGTCGCCGTCTCCGACGCGCCGAGTTAATGTAGCAAGTGCAGCGCCCGGAGAAGCCCCCCCCGGCGCTCCGCCCTTTCCCGGGACCGCTGCCTGCTCGCCAGCAGCCGCACCGGTCTCGTGCTGCCCATTTGCGTCCTCTCGCCGCCGCGGGCAGCCAGTGGCTCCACGGGTCAGGAAAGGTCCCTTGAGGAAGACACCTCCCCTCGCCGGGCGGTCGCGAACACTAACTCCATCTCCAGCACCTCGGAGAACACAGGTTGTTGCGCGCAGCTCAAGGTGTTTCAGAGCTGTGCAAAACTCTTGCCGGGATCGATCGCTGCACCCCAAGCACACGCATGCGGGCAGGGGACGGCGGCACGGCCAGGGAGGCAAAGATGCTGCCGGCGGCGGGCGGGCAAGCCCCGGGACGGACTCCTCGGGGCTGCTCTTGCCTCCCGAGACGTGCGGGCACCAGGTGAAGCGGGGCGGCAGCCACGGCCCTCCGCGCACGCTGGGGCCGGTGTACGGCGGGCCGTGCCGCTGCTGCCGGCTCCCCGCGGCTCGGGCCTCGCTCCGCCCGGTGCGGCTCGCCGGGCTCGGACCGGCTCCGCCGCGGCTCCCGGGGCGCGCCGGAGAGGCGGGCGAGCGGCGCGGCGGCCGCAGTGCGCAAGCGCCGCCCGGCGGTGCCGCGGGGCCGAGGCGCCGCCCGCCGGGGCACGGGGGCGAGGGGCGGGTGTGGGGCCGGGCCGCGGGTGTGGGGCCGGGCCGGACTCTGCGCTCCCCGCCAGCCCCGAGCTGTCCCGGTGGAGATGCGGCCCCGGGCGGGGATGTGGCGGCTGCCGGCGCATCCCGGCCGCCGGCTCTCCGCAGCCCACCGGCGCGCCCCGGTCTCAGCGGCTGGCTGCCCTCGTCGGGCCGCGGTGCCAGCGGGAGCGAGGGGAGCGGCGGGCGAGCAGAGCGCCCTGCTCCGGTACCGGGAGTGCCGGAGGGCGGTGCGAGCGGCGGGCGGTGCGAGCGGCGGGGGAAGTGTCGGCACCGGGACGGCACAGGAGCCGTGAGGGCTCGGGGCCGCAGAGGCACGGACCGGGAGAAAGGGCCCGTGTCCCCCCGGGAGAGCGCAGCGGGCTCAGTCAAGGAGATGGTGTGCGCACATCATCCCGCATGGAATAGCATCGGGAGCGTCCCCACAGATTTCTTCCCTGTTATGGACATTTGTGTATGGTTTTCCTTCTTGCGTTTGTACTTAATTGTTCTTTCTTCTTATTTCTCTGGGTTTTATTTCATTCAGGTGACAGCTTGCCGAATTTGGATGCAGTAACTATCTAAAATTGCAAGTACCTGTAAGGATTCTCCATCCCCCCTGCTAGTTGCCATTTTATAGAGCTTTTGTGTAAAGTGTGTCCAAGTAGTTTAAAAGTTTGAAATTTTTCCCATAAAGATGTTTGAGAAGGTGTTGTGCTATTTTTCCTTTGGAAAAGGTCCATGACAGTTACCCAGAAACACAAACAGGACACAGAGAGAGTTTTCCTTTTGTCAAACTTTTCTCTGACTCATGCAGGTGAGGTGTAACTGTAGAAACCGTAAGGTGTTTCTAAGCTTATGTGAGTGTAGTGTAGTGAGTTAGGCACTGCTCTGTTGCATATCTCTAAATATAACTCAAGCCATTTTCATTTTCTTCCTTAGCAATGTAAATATAATCTCATGGGAAAGGATGACCAAGGTAATTTTAAGAATTCCTAATAAATAATAAGTTTAATCTAATAGAGGTATCTATGAATCCTAAAAACTAACCTGGAGGTGTTAAAACCTACCAGGAAAAGAAGAGAATGTCAAATGTATTTAACCTTTTTTTTCCCTTACATTTTTCTCGCATTTGATCCTTCTGAGCTCAGCTGGTGTATAAAAGGAGTTAATGATGATAATGAGCTTACATTTACAGTGCCTTTCTTCCTGAAGAGTCCCAAAGGGCATTACAAACAGATATGATAAATTCACTGCTTGTTCTTAAAGGGTACTGGGGATTATTGCTGCTGGCTTTTATATAAAAGGAGCAGACAGGAGCTAGCAGACATACTGCCCTTCTACATCCTTCTGCAAGAAATGTGGATCATCAAGAAGAAGGTTAAGCAGTGTTTGTTTGACATCACTGATCCTGTAATGGTGAGATAAGAACTAAGTTGTGCGTTGGTTTTCCAGTGTTGGCATTTCATGTGCCTTATAATGGAGAAAAATTATTTCTGAATACAAAGAAAAGTCTTATAAACTATTATCTTTATCACATTTCTTTTGGTTCATTAAGTAGTTTGTTTGTTGCAAGGAACAGTACATACAGAAATTTTGGATTTTTTAAATTGTATTCAGCCAAGCTAAAAGGTCTTTTGCTGGCTTTAAAAACAGTTGATTTGCCATTATGATAGTCTCCTGTTTACTATTGATGCTCTGTTAAATACTGAAAGTTAGTGTCTGAAAATTGCATTTTTCAAACATCTTTCATCCCAAGTATTTATTTGAAATTTTGCTTCAGCCAATAAAATTTCTGAGTTTTTGTTTGTTTGGGTTTTTTTTAGGGAAGGAGTTCATTGTGCGTTTTTGGGGTGCTGATGTTGCCTTCATTCCACTTCTTTCAAATAATTCTGTTACTTCTTATGATAAGATATTCCTTTAGGATGAAGCTCCCACTCCATCATTTTCTGGTACAGCCCACAATTCATTCAGGCTTTCACAACTCTGCTGAAGAAGTTGTACATGTTTTGGCAGTCTTTCTACCAATTCATACATCAGCCTAGAAACGATCTCAAAAACCACAGGCAGACTTTTATATATATAACAAGTTTAAAAAAAAAACAACCCAGAAACACCCAAAACATTTTTCTCTGTTAGATATGGGATCATAGATGTTTTTGCAGCCAAAATCTATAAAAGAAACACCAATAAGCATGTTCCTACATTAAAAAAAAAAAAAAAAAATTTGAAAGGTTTCCAAATACATTCATTCTGTTCTGTTGATGTTCTATGAAATTTCATCTATAAAAAAATCAATAGGCTTTCAATGCCTGCACTGCTGGGTTTTTGTTTTTTTTTTTTTTCACATCTCCAGTATTCATTACCTGAATAAGTAATACTAAAAATGTTGCTGTGTTTCATCAAGAAGGGATTATTGCTGTTCTTTTTTACCTCTCCTCGGGAATCATTTGTGTGGGAAGGGACCTTCAAGATCATGTGGTTCCAGCCCTCCTGCCATGTACCTTCCATAGACCAGGATGCACAAAACCCCATGCAACGTGGCCTTGAATGCTTCCAGGAACAGGGCATACACAACTTCTCTGGAGAACTCATTCCTCACTCCCCTTGCAGTAAAGAATTTCTTCCTAAAATCTAATTTAAAACTACTCTCTTTCATTTTGAAGCCATTCCCCCTATCCTTGTGAAGTGTCTCTCTCCAGCTCTCTTTAGGTACTGGAAGACTGCTTTAAGGTCTCCCCTTAGCCTTTTCTTCTCCAGCCTGTCTTGGTAGGAGAGATCCTCCAGCCCTCTAATTATCTTTGTGGCCCTCTTCTGGACTAGCCCCAGCAGACCCATGTCCTTTTTTTGTTGGTGTCCCCAGAGCTGAACACAGCACTCCAGGTGGGGTCTTACCAGAGCAGAGCAGAGGGGCACAATCCCCTCCCTCAACCTGCTGGGTGTTAGCAATGTTCAACCGTTCATCACTTAAGAAGAGAGAGTACAGTAATTTTGCGATTATAAGCCGCACCTGAATATAAGCCGCACATTCGGGTAGCTGGGAAGACCACAGGATTTTTCCATATATAAGCTGCACCCGAATATAAGCTGCAGGTTGTTTTTTTGTTATTTTTTTTCTCTGCGCGGCAGGGTGGGGTTGCTGCTGAGGAGCCAGGCTGTGCCAAGGCAGCACTGGGAGGGGCTGGCTGCCAGCGGGAGACGGCAATGCCGGGAGTGGCGGGCAGCGGGAGCACCGGGGAGCAGCGCTCGCTCGCCCGCCTGTGCAAACCGATGCGGCAGTGCTCGTTCGCCCGCCTGTGCAAAGGGAGGCGGCGGTGCTCATTCACCTGCCCGTGCAAAGGGATGCCGCAGAGGCAGTGCTCGCTCTGCCGCCTGTGCAAAGGGATGCGGCAGTAGCACTTGCTCGCCCGCCCGTGCAAAGGGATGCGGCAGTGGCACTTGCTCTCCCGCCTGTGCAAAGGGAGGCGGCGGCGCTTGCTTGCCCACCTGTGTGAAGAGAGGCAGCGCTGGCTCGCCTGTGCAAAGGGAAGCGG
>VRYO01001878.1:31967883-31981497 GCA_009812075.1 Sialia sialis
GCGGCTTATATTCGTGAAATTACTGTATATTTCCCAAGACAATTTCTGTCTTTTTGGTTTTGGACTACAGTGTGCTCAGCTACTTTACACTAGTTTCTTCTTTCTCATTTAGGCAAATTTTATAGGACAACTCTTTTGTCTATAAAAAAGGTAGATTTGTTTGTGTTGTCTCACATCTCACTGGATTTTGTTCTGTATTCTGTCATAAAAATCTGAGTTTGAAGAGAGCATAATGACTGTGATGTGGTATCATTGGGTTTTTATTTCAGACAGACAAACATACTCTAATCAACAGGAGGAATTTTGTTGTTATTTGGTTGGGCCAGACCAGAACAATAAACAAATGCTGAAAAATTTGAAATCTAAATTTAAAAAGAATTTGTAGTTTAATTATAATATTTTAAGTTTCTTGTAATTAGACACCCATTAGGAAACCTTCTGATGGTTCCTGTGTATAGATTGCTCTTTTTATCTAGTTTCATATTTTAAATTATAATGCTTTTCGTTTTGACTTTCCTAATTTGCTGAAGTTTGAATTCTGTTTTAAAGGTAAATGTCAGTGCTCATGTCACCCAGTCCAAATAGATCTGTTTGATAAGTTATGCTTGTTTTGAAAGAGAAGCTTCAGCAACTCTTCAATTACAGTTAGTAATAAAACAAACAAACAAACAAACAAACAAACAAACAAACGTGTATGTTACATGGAAAACCATGATGTGGTTGATACTTGTGTTGCTGCCTCTCTGTCCTTTTTTTAAGGTGAATGACTGGAAGAATAAGTTATATGATGTAGAATTGTGGGAAAGAGTATCTATTATTAATGGGTATCCTTGATAGAACATAGTTTAAGAAATTGGAGGTTAAGCCAGTATATGATGTCCATCCCTAAAAGTTTGTTCTATTTCAATCTCTTCTGTTAGCATTGTCCCTTTTACCCTTATGATCATCTTCACAGGTTTCTGTACAGAAAGTGCTCAAACAGCAATGGTTTCAATAATAAAGTGAGATGCAAAGACCTCTTTTTTTTCTTTGTTTATGAAATTTAGATCAGTGAAAAAAATAATGAAACCTTTCCTTCTTAAAAGCTTATCTGAGCTTTTTCACTCTGTAATTGATGTGTCAAAAGGCAATAAGAGTATTATGGACACAGTTTAAACCTTCACAGACTTTGAAAGGGTTACATCACATTCAGCCTGAGAGACTTTCTTTAAGCATCTTCTATGGTGAAATTCTTTTTGATCATTGCATTTCAAAGAATTCTTAGATATTCATTAGTTCATTTGTTTGTTTGTTTGTGTAGGGTTTTGTTTGATTTTTTCTAGCTGTCTTATACAAAATATTTCTTTCTATATTTACCAGAGTTTGACTATTTCAACTCATTTGAATTGGATCTGTAAACCCTAAAAAGCACAAGCTGATATTCAAAGTTTCAAGTCAGAGTGCGACTGTGGTATAGGTACTCAGGGTGAACATTATTTCTGTGAGTCACTACTTGCTCTAGTTTGTTATTTAATGCAAACCTGAAGTTCAAAGGAAATTAAGATCTGTACTGTGGTGACTTATTTATGGTCCATGAACTGTGGAAGATCTTTGAGGCCATAACAAAGATTTCACAGCTGTTCTGGGGAAACAGATGGAAGAATGAGAGCTCCAATATTTCCAGTTGCAACCATACTGAGAAATTACCAAGAATTTCAAAAGGTTTTGGCAGCACTGCTGTGCTTGGGATGGCTATGGCTGCCCATCACAGCAGCATCTCCTCTCATCCAACCTGCAGTCTAGCCAAGAGTGGGTGATCATATGTATCAGAGAGCTGAGGGAGTGGAGTGGCATCTCACTAGCTGTTTTTAAACAGCCTTGTGCAGCTATAAAGAGAAATTGGGAAAAGGAGAGGAATGGGAGCTGAGAAAGACTCTGAAAGACAAAGGCGGAGAAAAGTCAAGAATGCTGGCAGAAACAAAAGTATCATGAGTGAGGAAGAAGGGATTCTCTTGAAAGAATATGAAGAAAAGAAGGGGTTAGAGAATGGAATGGAGAAGGCAGAGACTCTACTATAGAGACTGCCTCATCCTTTGAAATCATGTAGCAGATATCTTTAGATTACAATAATTTCATATGTATAAGGCACACTCTTTTGACTAAAATTTCGATCAAAACCCAGAAGTGTGCCTTATAGACTGGCGCACCTCATATATGGACAAAGTTTGGAAATTTGCCAGCCCAGAAGTGTGAGCCACGCGGGCAGCCACGGCAGCCAGCGCTGGGTGGGAGTGGTGGAGCCTGTGGCACAGGGAGGGCACCTGGGGCTGCATTTAAAGGCTACGCTGATCTGTGAAAACTGCAAATTGAGCACCTGACAGTAAACCCCGCAATCGTGCAATTATGTTATTAATTTGCTACTTTGTTGCACACAGACCCTGGCTTCAAAAAAAGAGTGCACCTTATATATGGACAAATTACAGAAAATTGCCAAAACCCAGAAGTGCACCTTATACTCCAGTGTGCCTTATGCACGTGAAGTTACTGTACTTGTCTCTAGCCCTTGTCGTTACCTGCTGACATTATGATCCCTGTCTCACTCTGACATGTGCATTTCAAGACTTTGCTTTGGTCTGCTAAAATGTATTTAATAGATAACAAAACCTTATGCTTTTTACAAGCAGATGATTTTCTCCTTTCCCTTGCCACATTAAAGTATTAAATATGTGGCTTGGACATGCATGAACTTTTATGTCCAATGGAGTGCACCAAACAATCATATGTATCATAAATAACGTATATTAATTACCCCTTTATTGCTCAGCTAAGTGTAGGCCATTGCTTTGACTGTAGAAGATGCTTGACTTTTTTGCTGTGGGCTTTCTCTTCTTCAATGCAGTAGCTTGATACTTCACTTTTTTTTGTTTGTTTGTTTTGGGGGGTTTTTGGGTTTTTTTTTTTTTGTTTTTTTTAAATTTTATTTTATTTTTTGCTTTGGTTTGGTTTTTGTTTTTTTATGTTTCGTTTGTTTGTTTATTTTCTGCTATTTTAACATTACTCTCTGTAGTTTCATTTGCAAAGGTAATTTACATATTGCTTACCTTTTCTTTGAGCTTATTAATGAAGTTATTAAAATAAAAAAACAGCTTCATACCTTGCAGTAGACCCACTGCCTACTTCCCTGCAACTTAGTGCAATCTGCTGCCATTTCTCATCAGCCAGTGTTTGTGATCCTTCAACCTGTTTTCAATTTACATGACAGTGCTTATGTCCAAAGCAATTTGGATTCATTTTGGGAGATTTAGTAAGACACTGTATTAAATCCTTTATTAAAATCATGCTGTGTATCTCTCATCCAGGAGTTTTGCAGTCCTATCAAAAAAGCAATCATGTTTCCTTGGCACGACATGTTCCTTATGAACCCATGCTGCTTATTGCTCATTGTACCATTATCCCTTGAATGTTTAGAGGAGTATTTTGGAGTATTGAGTTTTCTTTCTTTTTTCTGTTTATTTTCCCCTCAGCAAATGTTCTGTTCTTTCTCATTAGAGAATATTCTTGAAATTAAACTCCTTTTTTAATAAAAATGCTTCTTCCCTTTATTGATGTTTGAATCTATATTTCCTATGTTATATGACTTTTCAGAAGTAGTTTCAGAGGGTTTACTCTTTTCAGTGTGCACTCAGGGTTGCCTTTAATATGGGCTAATTGACTGGATACAACTGTTTTTCTTACTTTTGTGCTAGCCAGAGCATTTTTTTCTTGTCCTGATTTTGTCTAGGATAGAGTTACAGTAATTTCACAATTATAAGCCACGCTTGACTATAAGCCGCACATCCAAGTAGCCGGGTAGACCACGGGATTTGTCGATACATAAGCCGCACCCAAATATAAGCCGCACTTTTTTTTTCTTTAAAGTGAGGATCCATGTGCGACAAAGTAATGAATTAGTAACAGAATCGCGCCAGCGTGGGGTTTGGTGTCAGGTGCTCAAGTTGCAAACAGTTTTCAGAGACCAGTGAGGCCTTTAAAGGCAGCCCCAGGTGCCCTCCCCGGCCGGCTCTCACTTCCAGGTTGACATTTCACTGGGATTTGTCCATAGATAAGCCACACCTGATGATTAGCCGCACTACTGGGGTAGGCTGGATTCTTCAATGAAAAAGATGCGGCTTATAATCGTGAAATTACTGTGATTTTCTTGTCCTGATTTAGGCTAGGAGAGAGTTAATTTTCTTCCTAGCAGCTGGTACAGTGCTGTATTTTGGGTTCAGTAAAAGAAGAATGTTTTAACACATTGATGTTTTAATTTTTGCATATTACTCCTTTCCCTAACTCAAGGACATTTCAGTTGGCTCGTGCTCAAGGAGCTGCACAGGAAGCTGGGAGGGACCATGGCCAGGACAGGTGACCTAAACTGGCAAAAAGGATATCTCATACTACAGAACATCACCCCTGTATATAAACTGAGAGAAGCTGGCTGGCAGCTGCTTGAAGATGGGCTGGGCGTTGGTCAGTGGATGGTGAGCTGCTGTTGTGTGCATCACTTGTTTCTCCTGGGTTTTATTCCACTCTTGGTTTTATATAATTATCATCACTGTTGTTACTATTATTATATTTTACTTTATTTTAATTAATAAAACGCTCTTATCTCAACCCACAGGCTGTACCTTTTTGTGATCCTCTTTCCCATCCCACCAGGGAAGGAGGGTTGGGGAGTGAGTGAGGGGCTGTTTGGTACTGGGTTGCTGGTTGTGGTTAATCCATGATATTTGTTTTCAGTCAAACCTGCTTTCAATGAGAACAAATAATAAATACATGTATTGGGAAATATGAGTTTTGCCTACCTCTCTCCCACCAAACTAGCCCTACATTTGAACTGTGTTTGCATTTATTTTATATCTTTTAACAATTCCCTTTGGTATCATTATCTTGTTCCTGGCTTTATCCTGAGAGCTATTGAACACTTTGATGGAGGTCTATTGAAATAGTAAGAATATATTTCCTTTTCATTGCTCAAATTGTCCTGAAGGAATTAGGATATTGCCCATTTTTTAAAATATTCATACATGCAGGTTAAGATTTTATGCTTTACTGTTGCTCATACAAATTCTCTTCTACAGTTCATCTTTTCCCTGAAGAGTAGCTCACTGTATGTATTGTCTTCCTAAGTAAACACACACCCTGGGGAGAAGAGTTATTTAAAACTATGATAAAGGTTTCATGACTTATTTGTTCTCTGTTAAGGACAGATACAGAGTTTGTTAAAGTTGTAGACAATTAATTTTTATCACACCTTTACTTGTCAAATGTCAGATTTTGGATTGGGGATTCTCTTTTCTATTTTGGTTAGCTTTGGGTTTCTATTTTATTTTTTTCCTCTAATTTTTTTTTCGCCCTTCTCTCCTACTTCTGAATCCCATGAGGAATTGATAGCTTCTGAAGGATGAAGATCAGCATCTCAGGTAACTGCATCTCAGCAGCTGGTGGGTTACTTTTTGTGCATTTTTATGTTATGACCTTGTGAGAAGCATTTGTGCAACTTCTTGTAGATATTCTATGTTAGAAAAATTTCTATATTTGTTTCAAAGGCTGAAATCCTTGCCTTCTATAGCATTGTTCCAATTTGCCAGTATCTACTAATGAGGACACAGTATAAAGTCACTGGCAATGTCAGCAGGTCATTAAGGAGAAAAAGCAGTCAGGGATGCCAGCTCTTCTGTCACTGGTCTTGTGAATCACAGATGTCTAGAACCACAGAAGGCATCTGAGGGTGTTGGTAAAAGCTGCCTGTGGGGATGTGAAATAAGGCTGTGCTTTTTCTACATAAATAGCATCAGCACTTATCTCTGTATAGGTGTAAACCTCAGTTTGCTGCACGATTTAGTGTATTCTTCTCTTAAAATCATCAGCGAATACCCTGATTTAAGCAATGACCATTGGTACAAGAAAATGTCTGTCAAATAAAATATCATCAGGAGTCACTTGCTATCTGTGCCCAGTAATAAATTCTAGGATACTTTTTACAAGACTGAAAATATCTTAACACTGAGAGCATGGTCATTTCCCGTAGCAGAAATCTCTTCACTTGAGTGGTAAATGAATTACTTGTACAGTGGGACACATTTTTGGCTGTGGTTGTTCTTCACTAACCAGGCCAGCAAAAATACAGAGTTAAAGTAAATTTCCTTTTAGCTACTTTGACTCTAAAGCTTCTAAAAACTGCTTTGAGGTTCAGGGATGCTCACAGAAATAGTGCTCTGGACTGTCATCTGCAGCCCTCTTTCCTCGTGAGGGGTGTCATAGAGCCATGCTAGGTGATATTTGGCAATCAGCAACTTTTTTAAACCAGGGAAAACTCACTTGCCTTGTTTTAGCTGTTTTTAATATGTGTAGTTCTCAGCACAAGGAGACCAGAAAAAAAAAGGTCAAGGATCTAGTCTGATCACTGTAAAGAGCTTTAGAAATGTGTTATTGACCTCCCAAAGAACTTAATTCTGTGGAAGCTTGAACAGCAGAGAAAGCCATATGTTTTCTGGAAGAAAAATATGTTATCGGCTGGAAGAGGTTATTGCAACTGTTTAAAAAAAAAATAGTAATTGAAATTTCAAAATAAAATAATCTTGAATCCCCTTTCAAGTGTCTGTGGTTTGAAAAAAAGTTAATGGCAATTATTTTTCTATCTTCTTCCAGAATGATAGTAAAGGGTTATTAAAGTCTAATTGTGAAATTAATATTGTCTTTTTTGGTGATGCCTATGGGGTATTTTTTTAGCATCCACTGTGAAACTGTATTTCATTTGCGTGGTGGCAAAATGTTAGTTTCATGTAGAGTGAAACACATATTTATTTCATATGGAACACTTGTATCATATTTGACCTTGGTTGAATTTTTTGTTGCTGTGAGCTAAAGCTTCTGCCATATCCACTCACATATTATAAAGATAAGGAACAGCAGCAGTGATTTATGTGAAGAATTTTCAATATTTATTTAATTGATATTTTAAGTAGGAAAGGGCTGGGCTATTATGTTTGTGAAGATCCTTCTGTTTTCAGGCTGAGCCTGTCTGAACAGCACTCATCGTTCAGCTCAAGTCACTTGCCTGAACACGGCTTAAAATGAAGGGCTGTTCTTTCTAACCTCTTGCAAGGCTTTAGCCAGAGCCAGAAAACAGAGCACAACCCAAGCTGCCAGCTTGTTAGCGTGAGAATCCCGCCTCCATAGAAGTCTTTGGATTAATGACTTCAGACAGACAGATGTGAGACTCAGAGGCCATGTGTGGGGGAAGGGGTTTCTTGTCAGAGGGCCCTGGAGTGTTCTTGGTGATGAGAGTAGATTTATTCCCTGAACAATACAGAGTGTTGACTGAGCAACTCTGAAGGAGGGCTGGCAAAATGGAAGGAAAAATATAAATATTGCAGGTATCTTTGTGCTGGAAAGTAATGCACAGCAGCTGCTCTGAGTCCATCCCAGAAAACAGCCTACTTTCTCTGTGCTCACTGTGAAAATCATAAACGAGTTCTCCATGTCTGAATACAGTAATGTTACCAATGCATTGTTCCTAATGGAAGTGATCTGAGTTTCCCATGAGCCATCATTGCAGGAAAACCAATTTCTGTGGGGTAGAAGATTTTATAAGCACCAAATCTGTCACAGCAAATCCATCAAGATTATCCCTTGCACACTAGCCTTCCTGCTCTGCTATCAAAAATAAATAAAATCAAGTGAAATCTAAACATCTTCATCAAGCTCTTATAAATGAGGGAATACCCTGTGGGGCACAAGTTACAGTATGTGCATTGTACAATAAAATATTTGCATGTTCTGTGACATCTGTAGAGTGCAAGAGTCTATAGTCTTGAACAGCATTTGGAATGCAATTGTGCACACAGAAGAGGCAAATAGAAAAGTTGTATGTTATTTCCTCGTCTGCTTATAAAATTATTATGGGAATATAAAAATGCAAAATACTAATGCCCTGAAATAGATTTCTTTACATATTGTGCATTCCAATTTAGTATTAATTGCATTTTTATAACCTGCATGTTGTAGGTGCACATGTGCACATGCACTGTTTCACACAAGCACGTGTTCTGTCATACACTTATTAATATATATCCCACACTTTCTATTTTGTGTTGTACGTTAATGTAAAAACCAAGAAAGCAGAGGCATATTTTCAGTCTAAATTCATTACATTGGGAATGGATAATGGGAACAGATGTGATGTAGAAGGAATTTTATTCTGGAGGGCTGTCATAACAGAATTAAGCTATCCAGCTGACTTCATTTCAGTGGTAAAAACTTTCAGCAGTGGGTGGTGTATGAGCACAGAGTCACAACAGTTTAGAGCTCAGTGAATATCTCTTAAATATAGCTAAAGTACAGCTTGATGAAAGATTTAGGAATAATAAGCAGCAGCTGATGCAAAACAAAATAAAAAGAATTGCTGGTGGACATAATGTGTCACAATAGCCCATCACATCGAGATAATGTACAGCTGCAATGATGTCAGCTGCCCTGTTGAGAGCCCTCTGATGGGCTCTTGGAATGATGCAACTGAATAAAATAATAACAAAGGCTCTGTCAGAGAGTGCAGTGTGGCAATAGGCTGGAGACTTCTGAGTACCCTCTTGGGGCATGTGACCTCCACCAAGAACACAGATCTATCTTCTCAGGTCTGGGCACTAATAACTTCTGATGCACTCAGTCACCTGTCTTTCAAAATTTCCCGTGGACCAGGCCCTGCAGCTACAAGGCCAGGAAAAGATTTTGCATCATCAGCATAATGGTAATACTCTGTCATGTGTTCAGTAATGATCTCAGAGATTTTGTATTTACAGCATGGGAAGTGGGAAAGGAAAAGAGCCTTGAAAGGTGTCACATTTAAAATTCCTTCACTCTGACACATAATTACCCAGCAGAGCCAGTTACCTCTTATTTTTCAGCCATCTGGAAGAGGAAGAATGCTCTTACATGTAAGATCTTGGGAAATACAAGCTCTGTACTGGCTCTGAGAGAATTTAATATGCCCTTGAGTAAGTTCTTCAACTGGCCACTATTTTCTCCTCATTTATAAGAGGATCACTTGACCTCATTTATAAAAGATCACTGGTCTTCTAATTTTCTTATGTTTCTAGGCCCATGGGTTGACACCAAACACCTACAAAGTATCAGACACACAATGTTCCAGTGCTCTTTGGATCTGCATGCACTTCCAAGCACACAGTTCTTGCACAGCATGCAGTTGGTTCAGATGAACAGTGAACAATACTGCTGGAAAACAGCTTTAGAAACACCAGCAATTTACTGTCTGCTAAAAAGAAATATTATGGATTATATATATGATTTACAGTAATTTCACTATAGTAGTAGTGCAGCTAATCATCAGGTGCAGCTTATTTATGGACAAATCCCAATGAAATGCCAACCCGGAAGTGAGAGCCGGCCAGGGAGGGCACCTGGGGCTGCCTTTAAAGGCTTTGCTGGTCTATGAAAACTGTTTGCAACTTGAGCACCTGACACCAAACCCCGTGCTGGCGCGATTCTGTTACTAACTCGTTACTTTGTCTCATATGTATCCTCGCTTAAAAAAAAAAATAAATTAAAAAACCAATAATTAAAAAAACAGAGTTTGCAGCTTGTATTCAGGTGCGGCTTATATAAAGACAAATTCCGTGGTCTGCCCGGCTACTGGGACGTGCGGCTTATAATCAGGTGCAGCTTATAATTGTGAAATAACTGTATTTAAGAATCTCAGGAAAAACTAAACAATACTGAACTTATTGAGGGACTGAATAGGTAATGACAATTGTAATTGATGCTTCTCAAATTTAATCCCAGAGTTTTTCTATTTTCTAGAAACTGGCAAAATAGAGTAGGATTATTTGCTGAATTTTTAGATAGTTTTCTTGGAAGTTTCTGGGTTGAGCATTAAGGAAATTATCTATCGTTTTGATCACTATTGACACCTGTTTCCTTTGGAAGCTCTCAAGCAGAAGCTTGAAATACATTTGCAACAGGGCAAAGAAGGAGGTGGCTCCCTTTTATTGTTTCCCTGAAATCTTATTTCACTAGAGCTGTGCCCTTCTCTCTTGATGGGGTAAGGGCAGGACCCTGAGGCACTGCAGGCTCATGACAAGGCTGTATTTGGATATTTAGAGTCTACACACACACACACACACACACACACACACACACACACACATGTGTTGGCTTGGGTATCCTGCCCCTGACATTGTCAGGAAATTTCTCTGTGTCTCTACTGGTGAGGATACCAATTGTTAGTCACCAGAGGTGAGGAAGGAATGCAGGGATCAGAGGAGGTGATGCTGCTGAGCACTGCAGCACAGGTGTGTGCCCTGCTGGAACTGCAAAGGCTCCATTAGCAGTAGCTCCTCTAACCCTGTAGCTGCTTTGCACAGTGAATTTACACTGAAATGCCTTGTGAGCTGTCAGACATAAGGTCTTGCCCCTTCTGAGCAAAATGCCTCTTGATCTCAGACATATATGCTGCTAAAGACCTTTTTCTTGGATCTAAATTATTGGTATTTATAAAGTGAAGAAGAGGGGAGGGGCCTTGGCTGTCAGCACAAAGGAGAAGCAGCAGGAATTTGGCTGTAGCCAGAGGTCTGAATGCTAACATCTCCTACAGCATCCTGGACAAAATAAGGGGAACCTTGCTAATATTTTATGGACCAGCCTGTTAAATAAGTGACTAGACTTTCAAGCTAACACGTTATTGTTTCAGATTATCACTTTTTTATGTACTTCTATCCACTTGTTCTGGAATGCCTATTATATCAGTCTGACATGGACTAATAGCTTGGTAGTTTATCAGAGCAAGTGGACAACAATGGAGAAAATTATCTATGCCTGCTAATACAATAATTCTATTATGTCAATTGTGTATTGACAGCAGAGTCAGATGGCAAATACATTGTACTTTCATGTAACAAAGTATTTCAGCTGAAGCTAAACTGATTATATTTGAATTCATATTTTTCCAAATACTTGTGCTTTTTTACTTATGTGATTCACAGCAAATTGCTAAAATTATGTTTGGTGGTACATCCTGGTACCAGCTGTGCAGGCTCTGCAGTAATTTGTTATCCTAGGGAGTCACTGTCAAGATGGACAACCCAGCTCAGAGAGTCAAGACTTTTAGGAATGGTGATGTCATTTCATTAACATGTTCCCTAGTGCTTTCTTTTTTAAGGAAGCTGCTTACCCCATACAAACACACACAAAATTATGAATGCTGCATTGCCTTTGCCTTTTCAGAAATCTGTCTATCACATTTCTGCTGTGACATGTTATGTCACTCATGGGTAGTGGTGTATGGCTCTTTATAACTAAGACATCCAGATTCCTAGTTTTTCTTGCTGATTTCCCTTGCCACATGTAATCATAACAAGTGAAGGAGCAGCTCTTTTTTTGTCTCTTGTTACCAGAATATTGCTATATCTGACATCTTAATATCTGGAAAGTGTAAGGAAAGACTAGACACAGCACTCTTGTCTTAAATTGCCAGGGTAGTATCCTCTTCTCTAGATCTGGGGACTGGGGAAAGATCTTCAAATAAACCTCATACTCCAGCAATTTTCTGGTTAAGTAACAACTGTCTCGAGTAGATACTTGTGAGGCACATTATTATGATTCTCCAGCAAAGGCTCTATGGGCACAGCCTCAGAAAACAGGATTTTTGCTTTAGATTGAGATGTTCAGGTAGCCTGTTCTAGTTTGCTTAAAGGTAATGACTGAGACAAGACAGTGTATGCACTTAAAGACCACAGTTCCCTGTCTCAAACCCTGTGTAGGATCAGCACAGAATGGAGTGGCAGCGTGGTGCTGGCTCTGGTCTGTTGAGGTCTGCCTAGCACATCCTGGGTAACACTTCCAGACAAAAATTCCCTCTGTGGGAAACAGTGTAAAGAGGCAACTGCTGGTACACATATCACTGGTTAAACCAAGATCACCCCAATTCATGGGGCAGATGCACCTGTGAATACCAAGAGCACTGAAGCCCCCCTGAGTATGCCTCCATGATACCTGAAATGTGGACTGTAAGTTAAGCCACCAGGATAGGAGCTTGAGAGAAGGTCAAGGTGGTGCTCTTGCCCAGGTATAATCTCAGACCAAGGGGAAGGTTGACAAAGGTGGGGGAGAGGAATGTATTACGGACAATGGCAGAATTTATGGCACACAAGGAAACCCAGCTCAGCAACTGTGCTGAAATGAGCCCAGACTGGGTGAAAGGTGATTCTGCTGGGGGGAGATTGTGACCACCAACTCACAACCCACTGACTCCAACCCAACAAGTAAAAAGAGGAGAAACACTGAACATGGGACTGTTGAGCATTGGAAGTGAGGGAATAATTTAGCCAATTTAATAAGAGAACTGTGTAACCAGTGAGCATTAATTCCTTTGTTTGCTAAAATCTATAAATCACAAAAAGTGAAGGACCTCAGGAACCCTTCCACCAAGGAGCCCAGGGTGAGGAAGGACCAGTGAGACACTGTTGGATCCACAGGTTCTGACTATATTTTGCTTGTGGTCTCTCTTTCCTCCCCTCTCCCCTTTCTATTTCTCTTTCTCTCCCCATCACATTTTATTGTTAAATAACAAACATACGATTGATTTCACCATATAGTCTCATTTGCACCTTAATTTGAGTAGAGGCATTTCTCAATAGTCAGATCAGAACAGAGTACTATTGTGAGAGAACAAAATACACCTGCAGGAAAGTCTTTCTTTCTATCCCACCTTTTTTTTTTTTTTTCTTGAGGCTACAATAAATTGAAAAGAGATGACCTCTCTCTTAACATGCAACCAAAGGTGTTAGAGGGCTACTGGAAGATGTTCCTACTTGCCGTGATTATGTCACAGAATTTTTTGCCTGAAATGTTTTGTCATGATTGAAAGAAGAACTAAGGAAAAGAAGTGTGACATAAAAATATTAGTAAAATGAGAAGGGAGGAGTAATGTGTTCTTCTCTTTCCCTGGGACCAGACCAGTTAATCCACAAGAGCTTTTTGAATACCACAGCACCTTAATCAGAATTAGAGCGAGAGGTTTAAACCGTGTCTGCTGGCATGTACTTTAACAAGAGAAATGTTTCATGTGCTTTGTCAGTTCAAAAGAAATATACCCACTTCATTGAAAAACTGATGAAGTTTGAGTACCATTAGCAATAACCATCTCTGAAAATCTTCTAGAGATGCTACTGTTACTGCCATTGAAAACTCAGCAATCCTGCTGTAGCAGCATAAAAATTAAACTGATGAGCTGCAGCTTAAGTGTTTAACAATGAGCTACCAAGTGAACTATTCAGATTTACTGCAGCATAGCAATTCATTGCTGTGACCAACAGAAGGCAACAACAAGGTATTTGAGAGATGGAAGAGAAGCATGCAGTGTGAATGCTGAAGTGGCTATAATGGATGGCTGAAGAAATGAAGCAGCAGAGAGAGACAATTATTGAAAGGACAAGAGATTTTAGTAGCTCTGAAGCTGACAGGTAGCAATGCATTAAATGACTCATCCAAACCCATGGAAGTTGATGATACTGTAGTAGTAGCAATTTTTCAATTACAGTAATTTCACGATTATAAGCCGCACCTTTTTCATTGAAGAAT
>VRYO01001878.1:31982497-31998366 GCA_009812075.1 Sialia sialis
GCTTATAATCAGGTGCGGAAAATAGTTGTGAAATTACTGTATATTCTAATGGTTAAGGTTCTTGGCCAGAAGATGACCATTTACAGACCAGTGCAGCTTTTTTCTTCCTTTGTATAGTCAGGGAATTTCAGGAAAACAAAGGAAGAAAGAGTGGCTTCAGAAAGGAAGGCCTGGACACTCATATTTTGAATTACAGGTTAGAGACTAGTAGCTTCCATGAGGAAAAAACAACCTACCTTCAGTTCCCTGCTTGGAGTCACTCAGATGCCTGACTGCTGTCTGCTTGGCATCCTAGGGCTAGGATTTTCCTGGGAAGCAAGTGAACATAGCCCCCATCTCTGCTGCCCAGAGCATTGCTGCACATTCCATCCCTACTCACTGAGCGGTGATCTCAAGCACCAAGGGCAAAACCTATGCCACAGAAACCTGCTGGTGACAGCAGTGGCTGAGCAGTGTCCTGCCTATCCATCCACTGGGAGCAGGAAACCCTTTTTGAGCAGCATTGATGTGTCTTAATGTGGATGGGAAGGAGAAATTATTTGGCATTGAGCAGATGAGAAACCTGCACTCTGAAATGGGGAGCTAGAATCTTGGCAGTCCTGAAACCCTGGGAATGATGGAGGTTTGCTGAGCTCCTGGTGCTCTGCGGTCCATTCAAAGATTCAGGTATTTGTTTCCAGCTTGAACTCAGGTCTCACCCTGTCACTCTAAATAGGCATTTCCCAGACCCAGAAAAATCATACAAAAAAGAAAAGGATTTGACTGATCAGACACTTGATCTGACACTTGTTTGTTCCACTGCCTCCAGGCTATTTTTCCTTTTTTTTTTTTTACTGAGGTAAATAACCGTGAGTGAAATCAGAGCCAAGATGTTCAAGTTTAGCCAAAAGGATGTTTTTTTTGCAATGATATTGGAACCCTGAACCTGATGGATACAATGATTATTTATTCTATTGATGTTACTGCTTCAATTGACAGAAGGGAACAAATAGAGCTTATGAATATCAAGCAAAAAGGATCCATGTCTTTGAAGCCCTGAAGCTCCTTTTTCTGAGCCAAGAGAAACTCCAATACAAACGTGAAATGCAGAAGAATTTGTTAAAGTACATTAATCATGAAACTGAGTGAATTACAACAATACTTGCAGAAAAATACTGTGCTAAAAATGGTACATAAATATAAGTTTTATAAGGAAAATATTGCTCATGAATCTGTCTTACAATAATATAACACTTTTTCTCAGTAATGGCCTTAAAATAAAAGGTTACATCAAAATAATTTGTATTTAGGTAATTAGTATTATTAGGTGGTGAAAAATATTAGACTCCAATACAGAAGCAAGGGATGGCTATTTCTATACCCTGTGTAATAATGAGCAAAATTTTCATGTTTCTCTTCAACAATATTGTTCTATATCAATACATACAGAGCTTTAAAGAGGATTCTGTAGGCAATTTTTACTGGTATATGTAGCTGTTTTTGCAGATGGAGAATTTTCACAGAAATAAAAAACCTTTTAATATCTGTAAGTACAATTGCCCAATAGAGAAAAACGACAGAGAGGAGGAGGATGGCACCGAAAATTATGACTATTACTGAAGAACTTGTTCTTTCTCCATGTTCCATAACAACCATCAGTCAGTGTGAAAGTGAATCTGTTCTTTATCACAATTATTTTCTTCCAATTTGTGTCCAAGTTATCTTGCTGAGATAAACTGGTGGGCTTCTGGCATTCATTTTCTCTTTGGAACCTAAAAAGAAAATGAAAATTTAAAAAATAATAATAAAAAATTAATTAAAAAATATTTACTTATGAAAAAACCAAACCAACTAATCATCCAAAACCAAATAACAACAACAACAAACCCTCCAAATCAAAACAACAAAACCCCCCATAAAATTGCTTTAACTGTTACAAGGCAAAAGTGAGAGCAGAGGAAGTTACATTTCAGCCTCCCAGTTTAACAGTGTTTCCTTGATTTGAAATTGCAGTGGTTCTACGAGCTTGAGGCACATTTGAGGTTTTTTTTGACCTTTGGTAGAAAAAAGCAAGTGTGAGGGAATAGTCAGTTTCCTGTGTACATGTTATATTAATGAACGCAACCTTAGGAAGGCAAGGCAAAGTCATAAACACCAAGAAGTTATTTTCCATTCCCCTGCCTCTCCATCCAGAGGGTGATCAGGGCTTTTCAGAAAGGGTTTAGCTGATACAATCTATCCTATTGTGATTTTCAATTTACAGTGCAAGTGATTGACTGATGTTGCTTGTTAATGTAGTGAATATGTTTCTGTATGCGTTTTATCTGTGTGGTTTAGGCTGTGTTAAAATTGCATCAATTTACAGTGTTAACTGTTGTGCAGCACAAATAGGGCCCGCATGGAAATTTGAATTGGGAACTAAATGAGCAGATGCAGAGATAATTCCAGCTGTCACTATTAATATTTCCAATTTATTTTTTTAAATGCATGCTTCTCCAAATTTAAGTGCAGTAATTTCACGATTATAAGCTGCACCTTTTTCATTGAAGAATCCAGCCTACCCCAGCAGTGCGGCTAATCATCAGGTGCAGCTTATTTATGGACAAATCCCAGTGAAATGCCAACCCAGAAGTGAGAGCCGGCTGGGGAGGGCGCCTGGAGCTGCCTTTAAAGGCTTGGCAGGTCTATGAAAACTGTTTGCAACTTGAGCACCTGACACCAAACCCTGTGCTGGTGCGATTCTGTTACTAATTTGTTCCTTTGTTACACATGGATCCTCACTTAAAAAAAAAAAAAAAAAAAAAGTGCAGCTTATATTCAGGTGTGGCTTATATATGGACAAATCCCGTGGTCTACCTGGCTACCAGGACGTACGACTTACAATCGCGTGCGTCTTATAATTGTGAAATTACTGTACAAGTTTGGGGCTATGTATGGATAAAATAGGAATCCATTTTTACTCAGATATTGCTTACCCAGGTGCCACATAAGCTGGTGTACCCACAGAGCACAACCAGGGGTTGGGCCTTGCACAGAAGGCACTGGCTGCCTGCCCTGCTGAAAACACCTGCCATGTGCTCAGAGAGGTGTGTGGTATTGATACTGCAGATAAAGACATTGCCAACAAACAAACAGATTCTCCTTCAGCCCTCTGTGCCTTTCCAACCCATAGTTTAATGGCCCCTTAGTGCAGTTTCCTTTGGGGACCACACCAGAGAGGGTATAAAGCCAGGATGGAAATCTGCCAGATGCCAACAAATCCCCAACAAATTGGGGATCTGCCAACAAATTGGTAGAATTCTATCGTGTTTTAACATTATACTTTGTTTATCTAGACAGAAAGAGAGTCTGGTATTAATGTCATCAAATTTGTGCAAGCAACTTTACCCATAAAGAGATCTGAATCCTCAGCTAGATATTCCTTCCTCCCTAGATGATGTGGGGATATAGGGCAAAGCAAATGGTTGGAACATATTGTCAAGGTGAAGGTCTGCAGGAAAGTAAATTTCCTCTGTTATTATCTCATTTATCTGTTTTAATCTTGGAGACAGCACAAAATGCTTCCCAGGCACCCCTAGCCTACCCAGCATAGCTGCACTTGCTGCATATTTCTCCTTAGCACACTGATTTTACAGATCTGCATCCAAAAACTTGTAGGGAATAGCTCCCTCCCCTGCAAGAGATAAGGTATTGCTGCAAGTCATCGAGGACCAGTCTTGTACTTAAGTGTTAAATGGAAAATCAGCCCATTTAATTGGATTGCAGTGGTAAATTGCACTTCCTGATACATTTCTATGGTATTTGCTATGTTTAGTGTGTAATTTGTGAATTTTACTCAGACATCTAGGTCGTAAATTTGTTTACAAATATAATAAGAGTCTTTAAGAAACACAATAGAAACAGCTCATTAAGGAAATTCTTTCCTAGAAAGAAAAAACAAACTTCTTATAGACTTCTCTGATTGGAGGGCTTATACAGTCTTTCAATAAAAAGAAGATAAAAGAAGCATCTGTTTCATAATCATAATTTAGGCAGTGTAATAATGTGAGAATGCAAATACTACAAGAACCGCAGATGCTGGGTCAGTCCTCAAAAAGTATTTTATACCCAAGGCTTTGAGTACAGTGTAAGATTAACATAAACAGAGAGCAAGATTTTCATTACAAAAAAACACGCCAAAGCCCTCAAACTGCCACTTTCTTGCAGGATAAAGATTTAGAGTTCATTCTCATGAATTATAATATGTCAGGTGTTCACATGAAAATGTGTGAAGTACTGTAACAGATTATGCATCCTCCAGAAGAGGTGCGGCCTAAGAAGAAAATCAGTGGGTTTACTAAAGATGGAAAGTGATTTAGATAATATTTTCTGCTTGCATTTGCTTAACTGGTATTTGTTGTAGCAGACCTCTCATTAGGGGTAGAAATGAGCCAAGACACAAGCTCATTCAACAAAATGAAAAGGGTCCCAGTTTATTCTTCTTTACAGCTCAGCCATCCTGACTCTGACTGCACCAAGCTCCTGCTGTAGGGTCCAGATGCAGACTCTGACTGTGGCTGTTCCCTGCTGGGCTGTGACTGTAAGTATTGGTTTGCAGGCTCTGACACAGCTTTCACCCAGCTCAGCTGTGACTGCAGCTCCAGCAGCAGCTCTGACTCCATCAGACCCAGGCTGACCTCCCAGCACATCTTTTACAGCAGCAATTCTCTCCCTAGTTTTGTTGTTCTTTGCATCTCTCTGGATCATTCTTTCTTCCTCCAGACCCTCGACCTCCAAGACCTCCCCAAGCAGCCAACCCCCTCCTTTAATCACATTTATGTTTATTAGTCACAGCTCTGACCCAGTGAAGGCAAGGCTGTTCCTTTTTGGTAATTAGTGCAACTGTGACTTATCAGAGGTGAGCTCACCTATAATCTCTTCTTCTACACCTACAGGTACTTAGGAATATCCATACTAATTGAGACCCCTGAATACAACAGTTATAAAAATAATAAATGTATTGTGGACATAGATCAAACTCCCCTTCTTCCCTTGTACTAGGATTAGAATATGGAAATGGTAAGAAACATCAGAATAGATTTAAAAATAAATAGAAATAATGTTTACAGTTATGAAATTCTCTGCTGTTATCCAGTAGATTTATAAAAATTTTAATAGGCAGGCCCAGCTGTGGTGGCACAAAAGCTTCATCCCTTCTGGTGCAGTGTGGGCAGGAGTAGGACACTTGGATATTAAAATTGGATGAAGAAGTTTATGTTTGACCTTGGTTAGAAATCAAAATATTAAAAGTTTTTCACATCCTATGTATTTTGCAGGCCCACAGTTGGAGCTACTAACCTTGCTATATAGAACCTGCTGAAGAGACCAGAATTTTTACTTCCACTAATATGTTTCTTTTGGTTGTGAAAGTATAATTATTAAGAAGCATGTATTTAACTTTAGCAATACTCACTCTATACACATGGCTTGCAGTGCTGGTTTTTCAAAGATAACCTATTAGCAAAGACAAAATAGTGATAATAGTTATTGATATAAGAGGCCAGACCCACACTATAATACAATGCAAGACTTTTAAAGTAAGGTTGAATAGGTGCATATCCATTTAGTTTATTAACTATAGAATTCATACACCACAATCTGAGGGGAAAAAAGAGTAAAATCTTCTGTTTCATGATTTTCAAGTATATTGAAATATGCTGACACTTTCAAGGAGCAGCTGTGGTCACTTTGTTCAAGAGAAGGCTGAGGGTGCCAATCACAGCCTACACCTTCCTCAGGGGGCCAGAGCTGTTGATCTCTCTTTGAGGACCAGCAACAGGAGGTGAGGAAATAAAATGAAGTTCAGATTGAATGTTAGGAAAATGTCTCTCATCTGAAAAAAGCTGAGGAGGAGTATAAGAGAGAGCACTGATGAGTAAAGTCCTTTGATGTGGTTCAGTGGTTTAGAGATATGCTGTGCCAGAGTTCATATTTCTAATTAGTCAGGAATAGCCTGGTAGTAGGAACTGCTAAGCAATTAACTGTGGGTGTAGAACCCATCGAGAATTAAGCGCAGGGAAGATTTTGGTGAAACCCCACTCTTCCTGAAATTGAAATCAAAACACACATATTGATTTCAGCAGCATCAGCAATGTGTTGCCTGCATCCTTTACCAGTTCACCAGCCAGTTTGCCCTTGATCTGTTTGCTTTTCTCATCCTTAATACATCCAGTGTGACCATCACCTCCTATTTCATGCTGGAAAGGCTGTTTGGTCAGCAGCTTTTTCAATCCACAGGACCAAAATGTTTCAGCTGATGCCCTAAAATCCTGGCTCTTTTGGTGTAGTGCCTCCCACAGAGAGGTGGAGCGGTAGCAGAGGGTAACACAACCTCGTCAGCAAAGCAATCTTCATTGCTTGTGGCCTTCAGGACTGGAAAGAATTAAAGCCAGAAGGAATGAGATGAACTTTAGAATGATGTCACCCCTTTGTGCATTGCCAAATAAATAATTCCCTGTGCAGTGCATAAAGTAAGGACCCAGTGTGGGGAAGGAATGGTGGGCTTGTGCCACGACTGCCTTCAACTAAAAGTTGGTGTCTTCTAATTGCTTTGTTGATAGCAGCCTCCAGAAAATTCCTAAATGTTTACAGGGGAAATGAAATATGTTATGGATTTTTCACAGTCTTTACACTGGGAAGAGTTATATGCAACATTAAGCTTAAATTGATTTTCAGTGTTTGAGCACTGGCCTGGACAATGGGTCTAATTAGTATCTACAGTTATTTAAATAGCAGAATTGAATGTCTGGGTTGCAACAGTTCGCTTCTTGGTTTAGAATTACAGTAATTTCATGATTATAAGCTGCACCTGATTATAAGCCGCACGTCCCAGTAGCCGGATAGACCACGGGATTTGTCCATATATAAGCCGCACCCAAATATAAGCCACATTTATTATTATTTTTTTTAAGCGAGGATCCATGTGTAACAAAGTAACGAATTAGTAACGGAATCGCACCAGCGCTGGGTTTGGTGTCAGGTGCTCAAGTTGCAAACAGTTTTCATAGACCAGTGAAGCCTTTAAACGCAGCCCCAGGTGCCCTCCCCGGCCAGCTCACACTTCTGGGTTTGCATTTCACTGGGATTTGTCCATAAATAAACTGCACCGGATGATTAGCCGCACTACTGGGGTAGGCTGGATTCTTCAATGCAAAAGGTGCGGCTTATAATCGTGAAATTACTTATGTTTTATTAATGAAACTCTTCTTGTGGTTCTGAGAGGTGAATTTAATTGGGAGCTGTAAACATCAGACAAAACTTGCCTTTGCTATTTAAGCTATGATAGTTTTGCCTGGGTACTCAGCTTAGAAACAGACAATGAAAAAAGAAGCTGAGCCACAGAAAAACCCAGCTGCTGTAAAGCACCTCTCGTGGGAGCCATAAATCTATATTTATAAAGAGGTTAAATTTACCATGATCCTTTGTCAATATACATTTGGTCTTTTGAGGTCTTTTCCACCAGCTTTGTGTAAAGCAGGCCAGAGTGGATCATCAGAAAATTCAAATTCCTTACAGTCTAAATCAGAATTCCTTCCTTCATCCTGTGTAAAAAAGGCATTTTGGGACAGAACAACTGCCTAAATGAGTGCTGGGAGGGCTCTGGGTCTCTGCTTTTATTTTCACCCAAGGAACCAAAAAACAGCTGGTACCTGTTAAAATTACCAGTTAACTCAGAGAAGAAAGATATCTGCCTCACACTGTGTTGCAGTCCTTACCTACTTGTTACATTCAGACAAAAGATTTGTGTGGCTATTACATGCTCATTTCCTTTCAGAGCGAGAAAACATGACAGATTTGTAACTAAATGTGTATGACAGACTTCTCACTTAATCTTTCAGCTTCCGAATACGCTCAGTTCCCATCGAGGTCATGTGAAATACAGATTAATAGCACCTTGCAAACACATGAAGGAAAGAATGTTTGGGGTTGCAGATTCAGCAGAATCAATGACAGAGCCTTGGTACAGGGGCCATACCAGAGATATCACAATATCACACCTTTTCCTTACCTTTCCTTACCTCAGATTGCATTCTGGATGAGTCATATTTAGGGGGTGGGGATTTCTTTCTCTGCACAAACCATTATGGAATTTTAATAGCAGCAAAGTGTAATGTTAACCCCTGTGATCTGAATGATGTTCCTCTAATTTGCAGCCTCTTAATTAAGGTCTGACATGGCTCAGCTATTATTTACACTTATAGTGGTTGGCCATCTGGGCTTCACTAATAAATAAGCTCTTTAATGGCTAAACTACTTAATAACCCTTTAGTGAAAGAAGATGAAAATTTAGGAAAATCTTTCATTATGAAAATATGATGTGCCATCTAATTGTTCAAAACAGATGTCACTCAAATTCAATTAAGCTGTTTAATGACCTGCATACTTGATGGAAGGTTTGACACAGTTAAAGTAAATACAAATGGCTGCTATGACTTTACCTTGTCATGCTTCTGCTTTTTGCTAGTTTCCCAAAATATCTATGTCAATCTGTGTTTTTTCTTATAAGATAAATTTGCACTGTGTGGTCTGAAATAAGAGCTTATGAGAATTGTTAACAGACATATTTTTCTTATTTTCACTTCCAAATGTGTAGTGTGTGTCTCTCACAAAAAATGTCTCAAATTATTCAAATGTGAGGCTGATATGAATGTTGTTGGTTAGATAGCCAGCCAAGCTCCCCAAGCAAGATCTTAGTTTAGCAATTTTGCCTCTTTTGTTAGTGACAGATTGGGAGAGATATTAAGGCCGCTTTTTCTGTGTAAACAGTGTCTTATAATATGCCAAGCTTTACAACATGTTAATGAAATCCATATATAAGTTCATCCTGGTTTATTAAGAAACAGACATGCAATAGTCACTGATTATTAAAATGTTATTCAGCACTTCATATTTTATAATGTGCTTCCCTCTTCCTTGTTTCCCTCATCCTTGTGACTTTTTAAATTAGCTAATTGTTGCTTAGTACTTATTACTTGCAAATTTAAGAATGGCTTATCTTCCTTACAAACTTGAATCCAAGCTCAGCTGGACCTGCCCAAAGCAAACATCAGTAGGAAATACTTAGTCCTGCATGGGACTGGGAGAAGGGCTAGAATGTCCTTCTAAAAATCAGCTTTTGACCAGATTTGGTGTGAGTATTATTTTTTATGAGCAAATTGAGTTTTTCAGGTGTGTTGGTAATTCTGAAACAGTGACTTAAACCCCAGAAGAAATCTTGAGGTGAATCTTCATGCAGATGCTCTGGATGGACAGCTCCCTGCTAAGGAGTGGGAAGAGAATCCTGTCCTTCACACACTGATCTCAGATCCAGGATCTGGTTTCCAGACTCCATGATGGGAAGCAGATGACCTGGGAGCCCTGGGGGCCAGAGCCATGCACATGGTGACACAGCCCTAGAGCAACAGAGCCTGAAAAACAAGGCTCTTCAGCATCTGCTGCTGCCAGGCAGCTGGCAAGCCTCCAGCTCAGCATCGCCTGTGTTCCAGCACAAGGCTTTGAACAGGCTGCATTTCTGCAAAATGCTTGCATTTAGACTTGTAATTGTTCATTTTATAAAGCAATTGTAAGACTGCTTTTGCCTTATCCCAGCCTAGATTTTTGCTGTGTAAACAACTTATGCCCATTTCTCTCCTCTTGAAGGAATACAGGGCTACCTGGAAAATTCTTGTAATTCTGTAATTCCTGTAATTCTTAAATGTGCACCTGTGTTTCAGAAAATAGCCAAAGGTACTCTGAGTAAGAGTTTGTCACATGAATTTTGAGGTCACTGGAATGGTTGTGTCTTTTTAATTGGCTGTTAACATTTTGGATTGGAACTCACCCCATTTGTGCTTTTCCATGTACAGAAGTCATCAATCTGCGTTAGGAAGTAGGTATATTTATTTTTCTATCAATGAACTGATAGCAATATTGGAATGTAAGGACATTATAGTTCAGACACAGCTAAAACTTGTGACATGGAAAAAGTTTTAAGTTTCTCTGGAAGAAAAGACAGATTTTTTTAAATTTTAATTTGGAAACATCAAAACATATCCAAGCTAAACTTACTTGGCAAACAAGTACCAGAGAATTGCTAGAAACTCTTCTGAATAGTTAAAAAATGCAACAAAATAAAATGCAACAAAACCAGTGATTTCAAAAATGTGCATCATTCTCCTCATTTCTGTGGCTATGGTCGTCATCTGCAATCACAAGTTATTTCAGAAAGTGAATTGCAAGCATGTAAAATACACTATTCTCTTTTCCTCAACTCCTATGCTTTCTCTGTTCTGCACAGTTGAAATTTCTAGGATGTTTAGCCAGTAAAATTCTACTGGCTAATTCCACATGTCTTCTTTAAGAAAATTCCTTTTCTTTCCTTGGTTTAGTTCTCCTCATAGGTACTTGGCTGGGTGAAGTCTCACTTATGTGGACTCATCTGGAAGAAATCTTCATCTGTCTCTTTCAGAGTTAAATGTAACATGGGCCTTTTCCCAAGGCAAGGCTAGCCACATCTTATGAAAATGATGATCTCTGCTGTGATTATTCAGCAGAGGACTGAGTCTTTCACTTGAGGTATTTCATAGGAAAATGTAAACTTGTCCTGCCAGTGCTCAGAGCTGACTGAAATCCATGTTGGCATGGTTAGCACAGTTCTAAGCTAGGTCTGATCCTTCATGTTCCTGTGGCTCAGAGTAAAGGTGGTGGTGTACATCTTATGCACCCCTGTACAATAATCTCTTTTTTTTCAGTCTGAAAAGAAGGGCTGATATTATCTAAGGACATTATATTAAAAAGGTAGTCTGAAATTAACAGAGACAATTCTGAAATTTGAACAGATCTCCAGATGTCCTCCAATACAACAGCTTTTTAAAAAATTTAGTACAAATACTTTATGACACCCAGGATTACCCTGTCCACTTGGTCTTTTTTGCTGTGGCTAATGTCACTAAAAGCTCATCAGCAAATCCAGTTCAAAAAGTTACATCCACCATTTCTGTCACTTATTGCCACTCCTTCTTAGCTCTGATAACCCAACTTTTCATGTGATTCTTTTCACACGTGCATTTGTGGAATTATGCAGACAAAGTGATCACTTTCTAACATTTCTTTTTAAAGAAAAATTTTCTTTTAGGCCAGGACATTTAAAATTTGTTTGGAGAGCTGCCATGCCCAAATCCAGAGGAGATGATAAACTTTTGGAGAAGGGGTGTAGGAGAACACAACTGGGTACAAATGTAAATCTGGAAGTGGATTTTCTGCCAGTACAATAGCAGCATGTGTGGCGAGAGAACTGCTTTCCTCTAACTCACTATCATTTAAAAATTAAAAATTCTCACTTTAGCTCTTTTAGCATCTTTTGATGGTGCAATTCTCAAAATTCAGAAAGGATTTCCAGAAAAGGATAGTAGCAAGAGCTGCCAGGCCTTTAATGACTTCTGGAAGCAAGAAATAATCCAGCAGGTTTTGGTGAGGAATTAACCAAGCTTTAATAGAGGTGAAATCTCTTTCTCTGTATGTTCTCAGGGCAACCCTGCGTAAATAAGAGTAGGCAAGGGAATAAAAAGTCGTGTTTTTTTCCATTCACATGCCCTCCATTCATCTGTTTCATTTATGTGTTGCATTTCATCATAAGCACACAACTTAGAACAAAATCTGGCTCCATATACCTGTCTGGGAGGGGCATAGCCCATGTGATTCCCAAGTGTAGCTGTGGTTCCTCCCTAGACTGGCTTAAAAATTATGCATTAGTCAGATATTTTCTGTCCATGGAGATAAAAAAGGAAATATTATGGATGTACTTCTAGTAAATTAATATGTTTGCTCAGGCTGAGGTTTGGATTTTGCCTAAATGGACACATGGCTAGCCAAATGAATGAGCCTATGGCAAACCTTATGCAAAAAATAAATGTAATCATTTTCTTGGACTGCGGTGCAGGATTTAGGGAAGACAAGTGCTTGCATCTATGCTTGTCTCTTCTCTAAAGCAAATTTTTGGTCATCATCCTCAATTTGTGTATATTTAAGTGGATTTCCCTTTAAAAGTATCCTGATGCTGCCAGAACAATAAGAGTAAACATGAAAAGCTTAAACATCCTCCAGATATATGCCAAAAAGATTCCCTTACAAAACAGAGGACGAGTAAAATGCTCAGGCTGGAGGGTCTGTCAAGAAGATCTTATTTACAAGGAAAGCACTTATTTTCCAGTATCTGCAGATAATAATAATATCCAGAAGAAGAGAAATCTGTGAAGAATCTCTCAATTTCATCTTTTACACATTGATAAATAAAACATTTTCTTTCAATGAGTACATACATCATTGGCCTGCAATAATTCCAGTACAATTAAAAGAAGAGATGTGATACTCATTTGCTCAATATTTTGAAGCCCTTTCCATCCTCTTGCATGTCTCTCAGTACTAAATGATAGTGCCACTGCCTGAAGCACAGCTGGGTAGAAGTTGCAAGATTGCCTAATTTCTAAGGGGTTGATTTAACCTCAAAAATATGGCTGTAGCTCTGCATTATACAAAACAGATGAGTTGCTTGTACAATTAGGCCTTAAGTGTTAAGTTCTCTTGATTAAAATGCCCAAGGCTCAGTTGTGTGTGTCTAGTACAGGGAAGGGTACAAGTCTGAGTGTTAAATAATGTGTTTGTCAGATAGCTGGGGACAGAAGGGGAGCACACTGCACATTCCTGCCCTGTGTTTTCCTGCTCCTAATTTGATAATCAAACCATTTATGGATCATAACCAAATTTATTTGTGTTTATCAAAATCCCACATCTCGTCAAGGGTCTGACTCTGCTCCATGAGTGAACATGTCAGAATTTTTGGATTAACAACTTTCCAAGTTATTTATTGTGTTGTCAATTGTCATGTTCTTCTCTTTATCTATGACCAGGACATCTCAGGCAGCAATAGCCAGACATCAGTGTCTTAGTGCAAGCATCTGCTCCTGACCCTGGCTACAACTGTCCATATATGTTTTGAAACTGTTCAGACACAGTAATTGTAAACTGTGATTTAATCTGCTGCTTCTATTTTGAATTTGTCAGTGCTCTCTTTTAGACCTAGAACAACTGTTGCATTTTTTTAACATCTAACCTTTAAAAATTGAGGACCAAGAGGAGAGTACTGCTCTATTCTTTGAAAATGGACGTGTTTTATACCAAGGAGGTGCCAGTTCTTTTGGGATCCCAGTTAGACAGGCACTGACACTCAGTGCTGGTTAGAGGATTTATTAAGTATGGCAATTGAGGAGGTGACAGCAATCTGAGTGCCTTTTGAAGCTGAGGAGTGCAGCTGTTGCAGCCAGAGGAGCCCCTTGTTGTGGGTCACAGCACAGCACACGGCGTTGGGTAGGGGTGGGGTTTGCCAGCTTGGTGTTCCCTGGCATTCCCAGGTACAGACTCATCCATCATTGGTAGTTGTCAAGTTTGGAATCTGCACTCAGCTTTGAAGAGTCTCAGGGAAAGTGCACTCCAATACTCCTAGCTCAATGAAAGTATAGTTCTAAAGAGGGGTATACATGTACAGTAATTTCACGATTATAAGCCGCACCTTTTTCATTGAAGAATCCAGCCTACCCCAGTAGTGCGGCTAATCATCCGGTGCAGTTTATTTATGGACAAATCCCAGTGAAATGCAAACCCAGAAGTGTGAGCTGGCCGGGGAGGGCACCTGGGGCTGCGTTTAAAGGCTTCACTGGTCTATGAAAACTGTTTGCAACTTGAGCACCTGACACCAAACCCCGTGCTGGCGCGATTCTGTTACTAACTCGTTACTTTGTCTCATATGTATCCTCGCTTAAAAAAAAAAATAAATTAAAAAACCAATAATTAAAAAAACAGAGTTTGCAGCTTGTATTCGGGTGCGGCTTATATAAAGACAAATTCCGTGGTCTGCCCGGCTACCGGGACGTGCGGCTTATAATCAGGTGCAGCTTATAATTGTGAAATTACTGTAATTACAGTTGAATACATATTGAATACATGAAAATTGGTTACCTGTGAATTTGTTATGTATACGTCAATCAGTCATGCTATGGTATAAAGCAGTTGTATGGAATCTGTAAGAAAAAAATCCCTTTTCAATACCTCAGAGCCTCTGGGGCCTCTGCTCTATTTGATGCAAGTGCTTCTCATCAGATTAAGATTCTATTTACTATTTGGTTTTAGTTTCAGATGAAAATTCTTTACCAAAGCTGAATCACCAACAGCAGTGTATATCACTGTCCCATTTTTCCATGTGTCAGTTTCAATTATAATTGATTTCCAATTCTGATTTGCTTTGTTGCACGTGGTCTTGACAGGAGTACTTGGTACAGCTCTGTGCTTTCCTGACACTTATTAGCCAATGACCTCAATATTTAAGATGAAGCTTGAGTACTTTTGCCATAGCCCCTAAGAAAAGAGCTCAGGATTCCCTGCTCTATCTCATCACATCAGCTACCTCTTTACCCAGATTGAAAAGTAGGCCAGACGTTCACATCCTACTAGGCCTTACAGCAGTGCTAAATGCATTTTGAAAATGCTGGCTCTTTTTAAACTGCCTTGATAAGCTTGCTGTGAAAAGGTACACTTAGAATGTATCATTGTGGAATACCCTTTTTTCAGAAAAAATTATCTGATATGAGTAGGTCCTGGCACTTGGTGAATGACAACTATTGTAATTTTGCCAATTCTTTTTCAATATAGTTTTTATAAGATAAAAACAATTTCCTATAACTGGACCCAGAGGAATAAACTTGTTTAGAAATAAAATTTTGAATTAGTCTAATTAAGCGCTTACAACAGATCGGAATAATATTCAAAATGTTAATACCATTTAGTATTAACATAATAGTATTTAATCACATAGAGCACGGCAGTGAACAGATTTGCATAAGAATTTGCAATGTCCAGTATCTGATTTATAGAACTGCCATGTTAGATACTTAAGGTTCATCCTCATTCCTCATTATTCCTTCATGTGTAACTTCTGACCTTTCTCAACCCTTCAAAAAAAGCTTTTATAGTTTTCTTTTCTGCTTCTATTTCCTGCAAGAAGGACCCAAGCCACAGCACGCTGCTAAATAAATGCATTGACTGATCTGTAGGGAAAAAGCAATTCTTCACCTTTCTCCTTACTTTTGAGCCTGTTTGGTTTACTCTCAACAAAACAGCAAATAATGGAAGCAGATATTTCCCTTTAAGTCATATGCAGTTTTTTGGGCAGTGAGTCCTTAAACACGCTGTTGTTTAGGAATGGCAGCTCTCAATTCAGTGTCCCACCCCTCCATGCTCTGCTCTCTCTCACTCCCTAATTTTTCCCTATCTGTCCCCTGCAGCACAATGGGGAAGAGAACTGGGGACACAAAAGGCAAAACTCAAAACTTGAGATAAGAACAATTTACTGGAAACAGCAAGGAAACAAGAAAATTAATATTTACAGCAACAATACTAATGACAGAGGGTATAAGAATAGAAATTATGCACATGGAAGAAAATCCCTGATAGTAGACCAGAGGGGGCTCTGCCATGCTTACTCCACCGCAAGGAACCTCTTCTCAGAAGAGAGTCCCTTTCCCCCACCCCTGGCAGTGTTGTGAATAAGCTCTGCATCCCAGACATGCCCAATGCTGGCTACTGCAAATAAATTCCCCCTGTCCTGACCAGAACCAGGACACACAATCCTACACGTAGCAGGGAACCTCTGGGAGGTGATGGGAGACCACAGGGCAGCATGTCCAGATGGCTTCTGACATCTCTGTATCCCAGGCTTATGTTAAATGCAGTCATTCCAATGTTTCCATTCTTATTAATGGGATTTTACTCCTTTAAATAGTAAATATGTTAAGAAAAGTTTACAGTAATTTCACGATTATAAG
>VRYO01001878.1:31999366-32040947 GCA_009812075.1 Sialia sialis
TATCCTTCAAGATGGAGCAGCAAATGAATGTATGTCAGAGTGACAGCATTTAAGACAGCTGGGTGGTGAAAGCCCCTTACCCACCCCGTTAAAAACAATAAAGAGCCCTTATGGTAAACACACACCCTGTCAGCAACTGATCGTATTAGTCACTTCAAACATTGCTTCAGAGGGGCTTTGAATTGCTTAAGGCCTCATCTGTAGAGAGAAGAAGAAAGAAATAAAATCTGTAATTAAATCTGTTCCAGCAGCAGATTTCAGTTTCAATTTTGCTGCTCTTTTAACCAAAAAATTCAAGCAGTATTTATAAACTGCCATTATAGAGAGAATTCCTTTCAGTGAAATAACACCTCCATAATTCAAAGGTACCTGATAGCTGGCCTTTGAAATTACAGCTGAATATGGATTCAATTCTAAAGGTGTAGCTTGTACATAACTGTATTTTTTTGTCAGTTTAGCAGTGTCAGTCAGGCTGCACACATAGACAGTAGAAGGTACAGAACAAAGTTATGCTTAAAGCTTTGTGTAATAGAACAGCTGATATTAAAAAAACCCACCCAAAACCAAAACCCAAAACCGTTTTCTTTGCTGGCACATATTTCCCCATTCAGCATATATTCTTGTAAAAAATTCAAATAAAACAAGTATTTGCTAAATGTAGATTTATTCCTAGACTTTCAGTCTGCACTGCTTATGGAGGCAAAAGGTACTGAAACAAGTTTTGTGGAGTTACCTCTGTAGGCATGTATCAGAGCTGTTGCAGAAAACAAGGAAAAACACACTGTAGCACATTGTTCCAGGGTGAAGTCCACCCACAGCTTTTCCACAAATAAGAATTCATTAATCGTACCGTAATTCTGCTCATAGTTTTTTAGGCCCTCTGGATCTGGTATTCCAACATCAGATGAATGTTTTCCCAAGCCATGTATAAGAAATGTATAGGAAATACCATGAACAGGAGTTGTAGCAAACAATCACTTCTGCTTTTTTATTACTATCCTCTGGAATTCCTTTCCGTGTCCATTTTATGCTGGTTTTTTGTTTCCAATTCTTGACATTCACTGTGCACTTTGTATAACACTTGAAGTAAATTCTTATTTGGATTTTTTTTTCTCTCCTTGACTGAATAAAAAATTTTTGCAGTAGTCCCATTGCACCTGAAGAACTTGAAAATATGCATCACTGGAAGAAGCAGAATATATATTTGCTTAATTTTTTTCACAACTCCATTTAAATATTTCACCTTGCCCTATATAGTATCCCAGTTCCTGCCAGTTTTACATCTTACTGCAATGGCTCGGCCAAGAAGTGACCTAATGTGCACAAATTCTTGTGATCTAAAATACCGTGGTATTGAAAAGCTAAGCACTCATCTCTGTTAAGACAACAAACTCTCTTCCTTCTGTTGCAAACCTCAGCTTGTATCCTCTGGGCACCACTGTCCTCTTACAATCCCACTTCCTGCTGCTCAGTAGCCAAAGGAACAGCATTAAGCTATGCATTTGAAAGCCTTGTCTGTAAACCCCTGGATCCCGGAACTGCAAAGCTGATGAGAAAGTTCAGTCACTACTGAACAGCAGGTCACCTACCAGGAATGCCTCCTTGTTTCTGCAATATGTTATTTATTTAAATTCTGTCTCTCCAGCTGGAGTTTCAAGAGTATGACATGTCCAAGAGTCTAAACTCAACTCCATTTGGAAAGACTTCCAAAGTCCTTAAGTTTTAAATTCCCTTAAAACACTTCAAGACTTCAAGGAGCCAATTACAGAGTCACCCCTAAAACACTATTCCAAATCTATTTTTTTTCTTTTTTCCCTGAAAATACCTCTTTTTAATTACAATTTTATCACTTCTTTTTGCATTTATCCATGCAATTGGAGCAATTAATAGTTTCATGTTCCTTTACTGGTCTTTTATAGTTCCATTATTTTCCCCCACATCTCTTCCTTTTATATTCAGATATTCTCCTCCCTTGATGATGCTGCTCTGTGTGATGTGCTTCACATTCCATGCATATTCTCCCTTTCTAATAGGAAGGAGATGTTTTGATTCACTTTTCCTATATGCTGGCAAGTACACTAATTTCACGATTATAAGCCGCACCTTTTTCATTGAAGAATCCAGCCTACCCCAGTAGTGCAACTAACCATCAGGTGCGGCTTATTTATGGACAATTTCCGGCAAAATGCCAACCCGGAAGTGCGAGCTGGCCGGGGAGAGAGCAGCTGCGGAGCCATGGCTGGCTGGGGAGCTACTGGGGAGCTGCGGCTGGGCGGGCGGGGGGCAGGTGGGGAGCAGGCTTCGTGGGGCAGCGGAGCAGCGAGTGGGGTGGGCAGGTGGGGCAGCGTTGCCACACAGCACTGCGGCTCGGGGCCGCCCGGCCACCACGTGGCTTGGGGCCGCTGTGCAGTGCGGGGAGCCGGAGCTGGTTTTTGCACGGCGAGGAGGTGGCAGGCAGCCGGCTTCGAGCACACAGTGAGGGGGCGAGCCACCTGCTTTGTGCGGTGAGGGGAGCTGCCACTGCTGCTGAGCAGGTGGGGAGTTGCGGCGGCCAGCGCGGGGGGCGGGAGTACCAGGGCCCATGGCATGGGGAGGGTGCCTGGGGCTGCCTTTAAAGGCTTCGCCATTCTGTGAAAATTGTTTGCAAATTGAGCACCTGACAGCAAAGCCAGCGATGGCGCGATTCTGTTACTAACTCATTACTTTGTTGCACATGGATCCTTGCTTAAAAAAAACCAAACAACATGTGGCTTATATTCTGGTGCGGGAATATATGGACAAACCTTGTAGTCTTCCTGGCTACCCAGATGTGTGGCTTATAATTGCGAAATTACTGTATGTGGAGGAAGAAAGATGTGAAACCAGCAAGACATGCCTGGAGTTTTCACTGGATCTTAAGTGTACCAATATTAACCCAATCTCCCACTGGTTCAGATTTTGAGTGTCTTTAAATACACATTTCAGTAATTTAAAAAGCATTAGAGTAGACATTTGATCTTTTATTAATGTTTTAGAAACTGAAGTCGCACATCTGGTCAAGAAACTCACCAAAGGAAACAGGACTTTTATTAGTAATTAAGAAAATTTTAAGTAATGGCTAGAAGTCATTGCTGCCTGAGATGCTCATCTTTCAGAAACCGGATCCTGCTGGTGCTGCATGACCTAGACACAACACTCTAAGGATTTCACCCACTAGTCACACACTCAAAGCTCCCAGCACTGACCAGGACAGGAAACCAACGCTCAAGTCCCACTTTAGTGATCTGCACTGCTCCATACAAAGGCTACCAATGAGAGCCTTTTTAAATCTCTGTCCACTAATTTCTTTCTATACAGTCATCTTTAGTATTAACAGATATTACAATTATTATTTCTATGCATTGTATTTAGAAGAAGAATAAAACATATAAGTTTTAATCCAACAAACTATACCTTCATTTGGAGCATTATGTTGGATGAAGGCTACTGATGACAAAGTTTTCACAGTTACGAAATAGAAATTAAAAGTCAAATACAAGCAAAAAGTCATAATTTGGAGAACTCTTTATTAAAACTCTTTATTAAACATACACTATTAATTAGTAAAAAAATCACATGATGCATATGGAGGTTTTGGCAGAGATCTCAGACAAGGCATGTGATGAAATTGATTTATATTATGCTGAAGTTCAAAAAATCTTTTTATTTATTACTTTATGGAGACTTACTTAGAAAAAAATGTATAATATCAATATCTCTCAGAGTTGTTAACAAAAATCTAGAAATAGAAATTCACATTTCCTTACCATATAAAATAAAAGCAGATTGCCTTCAATTTAACTTCTAACCTGTGAAAACATTTGGGTATGGCCAGTGTCTAAAGTTTTATAATACTCATTTGTTGCAACTATTTTTTGTTGATGCATTTATGTAAAAATTGAAAGAAAAACTTTCTTAAATCAGTAGACTCTGATAAACTGCTGTTTCAATTCCACAAGATTTTTATTTTTTAGACATTTTTAAAGGAAATATACACTCAGCACTTTTAATATTGGTTGTCCCTACACACTCATCAATAAAGAACAATATCCTGGCTTATGACATAAAAACCCAGTACAATTTTTCACAGTACAAGAAAATTACCAGAGGCCATTTCATGAAATTTTAAGACAAATTGCATAACCTATTAAATGGCCCTCAAAAACAAAAAAAAAAGAGTCATCTACTATCAAAATAATAATTTACTTACAAATATTCCATCCTTTCTGAAATTCTTTATAAACAGCTGCTGTAAATACTAAGTAATTTTGTTCTGATGGAAAGCATTTGATTTGACAGGGATTTCTACATTAACTCTTCTGAACTTGTCCTAGAGACTTCTGAATGCAAAGTAAAACCATCACATAGTTTTCTAGTCCAGCAGAATTTTCAATGCATGATAGCACCAGACCAGTTCTGTATCTGTAATTTAGGCACGCAATCTAATTATGTAAGATGGAAAAGGCAGATTGAGCCTTTGAAAACACAGACCCAGCTAATAAACATGCTAAGAACTTTGGTACCCAACAAGGCCACCTCAGAATCATTACCATCTCCCTAAATGTCAATATTAATTCTACAATTTTCCACTACCTTACTTTCATGGCTTGACTTTAATTTTAGTGATAATCACTCCATGGTCATGTTCACAATCCTATCAGAATCTACAGCACATGTAGCACTTACCTGAGTGTTACTAACAGGAGGAGTTTGTCTAAATGTACATATCAGTACAAAATCAAAGAACTCTCTAAAAACCAACCTCCCTGTCAAACGAACAGTAACATTAGCTTGCACAAAGTAGTCTGAGTTCACTGAAGAGCTCTTTCCCTCTGCTTCTGTTAACATAATTTAATACAAAAATGAACACACAGCATCATCCTGACTAAATTTTTCTGAGTAAAAGTCATGAATTTAGAAGAACCTCATCACTGCCTTTTTGAAGGATAGATGGAAAGTAGATTGCTTTCATCAATCTAAACCAAGCAGCTTCCAGTGAAAAGCTTAGCACCTCCTCTTACCCTTAGATCACACACAAAGTTGTGTGCCACGAAAACAGCAAACATAATTCCCATTCCCATTCATTCATAAAAACAGGTTGAATTCCTAAGAAAGGAGCAAATACATATATATTTTTTAATACAGTCTCTGATCCCAGACCCTCACGGAAACTAATTCTTTCTGGATTACTTCCAATTAGCAACACATGACTATACAACATCTTCAGCAACTGTTGTGTCAAAAATTTGGTAATAAACTTGATTTTTCATTCCATCTCTGACATTATAGGACCTGATGAAGCAATCCAGCCATGGCAAGTCACCTACAAACAAAATTCAGATTACTGTTTAATATTAATTTCTAATTTTTACAGGAGACAAGTATAAATTGAGGAAGATCTTAACTAGGATATCTAAATGCATACAATAGTTAATAAGAAAAAAAATTAACTATTACTTTGAAATTCCAATTGGTATCTTTTAAGTTTCCCACAAGATCTGAAATGGTGTTCAGATCTTCCAAGACTTGTCCTCCCTGCACTCTACAGAACACTTGGATCCAGTGGTCATGCCACAGTATAAAATACAAATACATTATTATTCCAAGAATAAAATTAATCTACAGGTGTTTCAATGAGACAATTTCACTCGTCTCAAAGGGAAAATCCTTTACAGTGTTTTATCTAAGTATAGCAAAGACTCTGGGGTGATTGCTGTGCCAACTGAGAGCATGTACTTGAAGTATGCTCTGGAGGTTGGAGCTACATGGCACATCCATCTACCTTGGACATGTGTAGTTTAGGCATAGCTACTTTCTGCCACAACATGTACACTGCACAAAAATCTCTGTGAAAGGATTTGGATTAAGTAGTTGTTCAATTTCCATGGATACCTCTCATGGCAAGGGATGGTCTAAAAGTCAGCATGTGCAATCAAAAGCAGGATATCACCCAAAGCATGTACCATATGCTGAATTTCCTTTCTGTCTTCCCTAATATGCTGTGACATTCAGTATGAGGGTGTCCCAGTTAACCTCCATATGAATACAGATGGCATGTTAGTGCCTGCACAGGCATGACTGCATTCACACATGAGAATTTACTGAATAATTTCTTTTCTTTCGCAAAGGTAGAGTTAATATGAAAACATGTTTCAGAACAAATTAATATGAACTCTGCTTTCAGGCTCCAGCATTTTTCTGTACTGAGTTTTGCCTGTAAATAAGTTGAATTCTAAGACTTTGCATATGCAATAGCAGATTGAAAGATCCCTTCCCTTCCCACCCACCCCCCTCTTAAAATAACAGCAGCTGACCTAATTTTCTTCCAGGAGGACAGAGCGTATTCATGGTCATCTGCATCTTTTGCTGAAGAAAATTACTAGTTAAGATTTCAGAGGCAGGAATTTGGAAAAACTTCTCCTGAAAGAAAAGAGTAAGAGGTGTTGAAAGAAGTGTAAGAAATCATTAGCCAGAACCTTGATTGCTTGTTCTTTTAGGAACCTAAAATCAGGTAACGCAACAGTTATTATGTTAGTAATGTTATTTCAAAAACCTGTCTGGGTACAGAAAAAACTCAAACTGTCTGAAAAAATGAACAGTCTGTTTTACAGTACCCGATAACATTTAGTGACTACAGCCATCTAGAAAGTGCACATGTTGGTCTCTATACATAAGTGGCAGATATTCCTCATGAACCTCCATAACCAGACAGTATCAGACAATGTTGTGGCCAGAGAGGATGGTCAGCCCCTCAACAGTCCCTCCCTAGAGAGGAACAAATTCGCTTGAAAGCAACGAGCACGGCAACCTGACTTTGTATCTGTGGAACTCAGTGTGAGTTTCATTTTTTGGCAGTTTTAGAAATTATGGAGAAAAGGCTTATACCGTGTGGTACACTTCTGAATGGAGACAGAAAATAATAAATTGAACATTAAAATGTTAAATTAACATTTTCTGTGTATTATTAAACCACAAAAAGTAAGCATGAACTTCAAGTTTATTCTTTCCAAGTTTGATACCCAATTTTGGATCTCTTAAAACTTCTCAGAGTGAGCTAAAAGTTTTGGTAGCAATTTCTTATTTTTGTTAAAAGAGACAAATACAGAATCATCTGCCTCTGTATAATTTTTGTATGACATGTAATGACGATGATCAGAAGTTAGTGGATCATCCAGCAGCAAAAATGACACAGGTAACTTTCTCTCGCTTCAGTCTTCTTCTGATTAGAAATTTTTCCATTTTTTTCCATCACTGACTTTTCCTGTAAGGAGGGGAGGAAAGCAAAGCACTGAAAAGCACTATGTTCCTATGGAAGTGCAACTGGAAGCTAATGTAAAACTGCACTTCAAAGCAGCCCAGTTCCTTCTCAGGTGGTGCTAAAGGACTGGAGTTTAGGCTTGGAAACTCTTGGCTTGTCTTTGAAGTACCACCAGCAGGAATGCAAGCAGCTGGCACTTCAGAAGAAACTGTGGGTATTTTCCTGCAGCTAAACTGTAGTACTGAGTGGTATCTGATAAGAAAGTGAGCCACCCTGAAGGAAAAATGTTTGGAATTCTGCATCAAGAGATGGCTTAAGTATTTCCCCCACCTTCCTTCTGCAGTTTAGTTTCTTGATAAAAAAAGGAAAAAGGACAGAAGGAAAAGATGGCTGAAATGGGGATTGTAGTCTTTGATCTCCTTCGCGGTTAAAACACATTTTTTTTCTGATATTATTTTTACTTACAGTCTTAAAATTAAACAAGGAAGAGTATTCTCTTTATAGTCCCATTCAAAGTAATTTAATATAATGGCAGAAAATGTGCAGGTATATACACATTAAACAATACTGCTGTGCAGAAATAAAAATCCCACTAAATTGTTTTTCTGTCTCATTTTGTCACACCCACACTGCCGTGACAGGAAAACCATCATGACTTCAGTGTCTCAGGCAGCAGTAATGGTCTTAAGTTGCTTCAGAGAAAACTGAAGATAGGTTAATTTGAAGGTTAGCAAAATAGTTGAATAAACTGCGTCTGAAATCCAAGATAAGTATCTGTACAGACAGAGCTGCCTAGGGAAAGAGGGCCTCCTCATCTCATGATCACGTGAAACAAAAAAATCAAGCATTACTGAATGGAGAGATTCTAGTTAGCTGCATAAATCCTGAAACATTCCTATCATTCACACAGCATTCAGGCTGCATAATTCAACATTGTCAGTAAGAGAGATTCAGCCATAGGAATATATGAAAGTTCATGGAAATATCAAATAATCTATCTTCAAGCTTAAGTTTTGTCTTCATGCTTCAGTATTCTATACTCTGTACAGTATTAACAACCTTATAGCACTGTAATTATTTCCACAAAACACTGCACGTAACACAGAATGAATATTTGTGCAAATACATTTGCCATTTTAAGAACAAATAAAATCCAAACTCACATCACCTGTAGAGTCTACTTTACTCAGATTTACTTACATAATCAAAAAGGTATGCATTTAGTGCTCCTGTTTCATCGACCAGTGTAAACTTCATAATAAAAACATACTGGAGCAGTTCAATACCTAAAACTGAAGAAAAGAAACATTGATATTTCTCTGAGAGAATCTGCAAGGCAAACTGCAACAACTTGAGTACCCTTCTTTCAATAGCAACTGACTTTGAATATTGTCATTAGAAGTATAAATTACAAAACCAAAACATAGAGGCTCTGATGTCTGACAGCAAAATGCCATTTTTTTCTTGAGACCACATTGCAATTCACCTACAAACACTTTAACAGATGAGCCTATAAAACCACATCAAGATTTTTAAGTACTTATTCCCATGCTAGTAAACAAAAAGTATTTGCTTCGATGTCAGATCCCACCATAGTAGGATCCTCCTACTCCTGTGTTCTTTCATCCATGGAAGATTAAAGGAGACGTGTTAGTAATTCAGTGGTAATAAGAATTCCACCTGAAAACTATCTTCTAAGGAAAACAGTTTATTTGATATGATATAGCAAAAGCTTCCAGGCTTATTCAGAAAAAAACTTTGCTGGCAGTTCCAGTCTAAGTAAATAACTACAGTTACTCTATCACTGGCAGCAGTAACTGCTATGCTGCAAACATAAAATAATGGAAACAGACAAAGTTACTACAGCTCTGCATCAGTCTTTTCTGGGCACATCTACTTAAACTGGTAGTCATTTTATGTTCAACTGCTCTGGTTTATAATTTAGCCTGAAAATAACAGCTGATAGAAGAATAATAGACATAAAATAGTGTAACTGTCAGGAAGCATTAATTAATATTGTTTTCATTTTGAGAATTAAATGCCAATCACTGCCACTTATATATTACTTTACAATTATTTAATAGAAAACAACTATGAAAGTTTATTTAAGAAAATCACTGTACTGCTCAAATAGTTTTCTTCTTTTAGAAATATATATATATATATATATATACACTGCTAGATATTCCAAATTAATACATTAGATCATCAACTGATAAACATGCAAGTATTCTTTTTCCTTGATGCTTTGTAAAGTTTTAAACTCCATTTCCATAATTTTAACATGTTGACTGCATATAGTAGCACAAGGAACACATGAAGCACAGAATACACATAATTGTTGTGCTATAGTTCCTTTCATTTTAATATTATTTCTTGCAGACTCTCTGGAACATGAAGTTTACAGAAGATAAAAGTCTAACTTGTATGAGTCATTAAATAAGATTGTTCAGGTCAGAAAAACTGTATCTGCAAAAGGAAAAGGAAGATTAACTTCTAGGATTGCAGGTATGTACAGTTTAAAAGTAACATCTACAACCAAAAATTCATGACATCCGTACTATCATAAGTGTTACCACTGATACCAATGGGAGAAGAAACTAGTCAACATATAAAAACCCTTTAATTCATACTGTGATAGTTCCAAAAGTAAATATGTTATTTCAACTGGCAAAAGGTGAATAAATTTTACAGCACCACATTCAGCTTGGCCATAATTACATGCTTTCCATACAAAACTGCAACACAGAACTGCAAGTCAAACTATTTCACATCAACACTTCAGAATCAACACACAAAGGTATTTCAGGACAGTATCATGTCAGCTGACCTTGTGCTATTTCAGTTGGTTCCCATGATGGTTGCTGCTCTGCTGCCATGGAACTTAGAGTCTTCATAGGCTTTGGAGTTGAACACTGCTTGCACCTAACATTTAAAACAAGATATTGAGACTAACCAAACACTGATGTAATTGTACTAGAAATGTTCTGCACACAAAAAACCAAAACTTTTTTCTGATTTTCTTATACAGAGGAAGTGCAGAAGTATTTCTACTGCTGCTTGAAGTAACTGTTTTACCAGACACACCAGCTTTAGAGCACAACAAAACCCTTAATGCTGTTTTTGAACTACCCATGAGGAGAAATGTACCTGTAGAAGACCACTTCAGTGATTAGACAGGAATAAAACTGTACATCAAGGCTGAGGGAGCTGGGGTTGTTCAGCCTGAAAAACAGGGCTCCGGGCAGACCCTACTGTGGCCTCTAAATATATCAAAGGGGCTTTTAAGAAAGACAGAAAGAGACTTTTAACCAGGGCCTGTAGTGAAGAACAAAGAGCAACATTTTTAAACTGAAAGAGGGCAGATGTCGATTGTGCAGAAAAAAACACTTCACAAAGAAGGAGTTGAGGCACTGGAACAGGTTGTCCAGAAACACTCTGGATTCACTATACCTGGAAATGCTCAAGATGAGACTGGATGGAGCTCAGCACCCTGGTGTGGTGCAAGGTGTCTGTGCCCAAGGCAGGGGGTTGGATTAGATGATCATGAGAGGCCCCTTTCAACCCAAACCATTCTAGGATTCTAAGGTCACTACATTACTAAACATATGTTCATATGCCACCACTTCTCACTTTAGAAGTAGGAATGAATCTGAACTTGTAGCACACTCTAAACCCATTACAAAGTTGGAGGAGAAATTTGGCTTTGCCTATATTGAGAATATTAACTAAGAGTTTTTAAAAAACCCTATTTTATTACTGGTGTATTTACACCAATTATTATAAATTTTACACATGACATAGTAAGCTAATGCTGCAAGTGGATGGAAATAATGAAGAAGTGTTTTCAGAGTTGCTCCCATTTGCCTCAAGAAATGAAATTACAGAACAAAACTATTTGTTCCAAATTAAGCTTCTGTATTAGTATATTACAGTTAGCACTTGAAATAAACATTCATTATCTTTTAGAATTATATGCAAAGCATGTCATAAAAGTTAATAAAACTACTTCTGCCTAAGTGATATTAAGTCAAGTCAAGTCAATTTTTTCCTTTAAAAACCCACTCAAACTCCAATAAGGTAACTTAACTGCAAATTTTTGCAGTGTATCTGTGTTTATTTTTATATATAAATGAATATACAAGCAAATGCATGCACATATAATTCATTCTACCACACAAAATCTTTTCTGGACTTTGCTAAGTATATGATAAAAATGTGCATGAAACATAACTCTGAAATGTCAAGAGTGAGGATCCTTCCTAAATATCCTATAAGTAATCATGGAATACCTTACAAACCATTTACTTTTACAGTCCAACCATTTGAAAGGAGAACAATGTCTGAAGGTGAGTTGTGTGTAGCTGGGGAAATAAATGAATTATGAAAGTGCAAGCAGAAATACTTTGTATTGGTGAAGATCCTGTCCCAGTAGGAGTACCCATATCCTTCCTTTATTTAAAAAAAAGCTGTAGACAGCAATATCTGGAAAGGTCAAAACTATATATGACAGAGAGAAAAAATTATCTGTATTCATTTTATGGATGGTCCTTATGGGAACTTTAGGGTTCACATGAAACATGGAATATTTCTGCATAGAAATTTTATTATTACTGCCTGCAGACCTAGCAAAGCACCTCATGGCACTGTGCTCTGCCTGAGCTGCTGAGAGAGAGCTCAACAGCTTGCATGGAGGAGACTGGTATTTCTGAGCTCAGCAGCTGCATGTTGCTGGGCATTCCTGGGGGAACACACTGCTGACAGCTCTCACTGAGCACAAACATGGCATTGCATGGCAGATCACACATACCAGACCCAGGTATGGGTACTGCATTCCAGAGCTTTGGAATTCAGAAACCTGTTGAAGTCATCTCTACACTGAATGACATCCACAAACAGGTAAGGCACTTGCAGTGCTATGGATCACAGTAAATTTAAGGAATGGCAGTTCAAAATCCTTTACTGATTCCAAACTTTAAGCTTTCCCAACACTAAGAGAGAGAGTTGTAGATTGACAGGCTGAGATTATTTTCTGGATCTCTATTTCAATATTATCAGTTATGTTATATATATATATGTATATATATATATATGTATGTAACCCCTCAGCATACAGATTTATAAACAACATGTTTTGACTTTAGTCTAAGTGAGACCAGAAAACGGAAGATCAGGACTAGAAGAGGTATCACACTGCCCTCCCACTCACCACAGCCAAGACTGAAACTGAGTGATGTGTAATTAAGGGCTAAAGATTTACAGATCAAGAGCCAAACTGCAGTTAGTCCTCTGATACCAGGCACCAAGTGATATGGCATTTCATCCCTGATATCAGTACTGTGGATTGTGCTATGTACTTTATAGAGAATCTTTGTGTAAGTTATCCCTTCAAGCACTACAGTCTGAATTACTGAAGAAAATGCTATCTGTTACTGCAACTAGTGAAATACCAACAAAATACTTTTAACCTACCCATAATATCTTACATTCCCTTGTAGAAGAAAAGGAGCTGAAAGATCTAATAATTCAAGATCATCTTCTGTGGATCTCACAGGAATAACACACTTAAATCTTTTTGCAAGCTTCCAGATTTCTTTTACTGTTCCACCTATTAAAAAAACAAAAGCCAAACAAAAAATCATGGTTTCTTAAACAATAGTCAGAAATAAACTGAACAATTTAGATTTCTCAGCTGATTTCAGGGCCTTCAATAATAACTGATATCCACTAGCAAAACTCAGAAATAGCCCAATATGTTCTCACTTTTACTCAAAACCGGACCCAATTAAGAAACAAAGATAGACCTTTATCAAAGCAGACGCCTTAATATCTTCCTCATAGCTAACACTGTAACCAAGAGGTTGCATTTAGTTAACTCACTTTCATATAATTACTCCTATGATTTTACTAGCCATTTTCTAAGGAAAAAAAAATCAAAGCAACCAAACGGACGTTTTATATGCACACATCCCTACACAGACATACTTACAGTAATTTCACACAGATAAGCCATACCTATTTCACTGAAGAATCGAGCCGATCACAGAAGTGCGGCTAATCATCAGGTGCGGCTTATTTATGGACAAATTCTGGTGAAATGCCAACCCGAAAGTGAGAGCCGGCCGGGGAGGGAGCTGCTGCGGAGCCGCTGCCGGCTTCGCGTGAAGCCGAGCCCGCCGAGCAGCCGCTTTCGGGCGGCGCGGGGAGCCGCTGTTGCTGCCAAGCAGGCGGGGAGCCGTGCCAGCCATTGCCGGGGGCGGGAGTGCCGGGGCCCGCAGCATGGGGCGGGTGCCTGGGGCTGCCTTTAAAGGCTTCGCTGGTCTGTGAAAACTGTTTGCAAATTGAGCACCTGACAGCAAACCCCGCGATCTCATGATTCTGTTACTAACTCATTACTTTGTTGCACATGGATCCTCGCTTCAAAAAAAAAAAAAAAGTGCAGCTTATTATCCAGTGTGGCTTATTTATGGACAAATTCCATGGCCTTCTTGGCTACCCGGAAGTGCGGCTTATAACCAGGTGCGGCTTATGAGTGTGAAATTACTGTAGTTGTTGACACTTTAGTATCTGAAAATATACTGCTCAGCAGTTCCAGGAAAATGGAAAGAAATAGATTTATTTTTTTCTTTTTTTTTTTGTAAGAAAGAGAAGTTTGGATTGAAGTCAGTTTGGAACATGCCAGAAATAAAGCAGCTATCAGAACTAATTCATTATAAAAGAAAGCAGAAAATAGAAGGGGTTTTGTCATGGACCCTCACACAAAGGACCACCTGAGTTATATTTGCTTATTCACATCACTACTTGAGCACAGATGAAGATTTTGTTTTGAACTCTGAATGGTGTTATATGCAGTTTATTATTTTTATTATATAAAAATTCCCCAGTAGTATTCGTGCTAAATATTCTTGTTTAAGGATCAGTGGCTATTTCTCTTTCCTGAGGCAATCTGATAAAAACCAGACCAAACCAAAAAAACTCACAGTGAGAGAAGCTCTATTAATATGAAACAACACTGACATCCAGAGGCTGACAAATTTAATTGGAGGCTTGTATTATTACCAGAAGCCTTTCAAAACTTCCCATGTCAGTACTAAAAACAGGCTCGTTTAGAAGACTTGGCTGGTTTTTAAATCAGAACTGAAAAGCCAGTAAGCACAGCTAAGGAAAAAAACCATTCAGATGTTAATTTTAGCATAATCAACAATAAACAATATTGGCATAGTATTAAAACAGAAGAATCTTACAAGACCTTCTCCTGTTTGCACAACAGTAACTTACAGTAATTTCACGATTATAAGCCGCGCCTTTTTCATTGAAGAATCCAGTCTACCCCAGTAGTGCGGCTAATCATCAGGTGCGGCTTATTTATGGAGAATTTCAGGAGAATTGTCAACATGGAAGTATGAGCTGTGGGGAGAGCAGGCGTTCCTTGCCCCTCAGAAGCTGCGCAGAGTGAGTGGGGAAGACGGGAACAGGCATTCCCCGCCCCTCAGCTCCCGGCTGGGCCTCCACCGCTCCTGCTCCTGGTGCTAACCCCTCCCACTCCTGGAGTGGCCCCGGCACTGCTCCTTCCTGCTCCTGCCACTCCCCCAGCGCTGCCTGGCCCCTCAGCAGCACCCCCACCCTGCCAGGTGAAAAAAAAAAAAAAAAAAAAAGGGCAGCAGCTTTTCATCCGGTGCAGCTTATTGATCTTATTGATGGACAAATTCCATAGGCTTCCCAGCAAGCTGGGTGTGTGGCTTATAATTAGGTGCGGGCTATAATTGTGAAATTACTGTATAGTTCTAGCTCAGTTTTTCTTTTCTTTGAAGATGCCTTTATGATCATCACTACTTATATTGAATACAACTTCAACATGTCTTTACTTTGTACATACAGAGTAGACACAGTGCTGTAAGAATTGGTGTATTTGCAATTTACCTTCTATCATAATCAAGGTGTCTTCAGGATGTTGAAGCATTTCATCACGCTTCACAAAATGGATGGCTATTTCCCTCTTTTTCTGGTCTTGTGTAGTCCATGTTACAGATTCATACCAGGATGTATTGTGCAATTCTGGGTTTGGGGCAGTACCGGCAGAGTTTTGTAAAATGAAGTCAAAGTCATCTCTATCTGGAACTTCTTGCCTAAAACCAAATTGTAAGTATGTTCTAACAGCTTCTCCTTAGGCAATCTACTAACAAGGATGACAATACTCCAAATAAATATTAGAATATAGTCATGAGAGTTAGAGTACATACAGGAAAAATATACTCATTGTTTTATCAGTTTAAACATTAAGAGTTGTATAGTATATGGTGATTTTCTATATTAATAAAAATGCTAAGTAGTATGCTAACTTACCTAGGAGCAGAGGCAGCCTAGTGGCTACATCCCACACAAATGAAAATCCATGGAAAACCAAATCTATCAGCTTTATGTGATTTTAGCTGGGCCTTAAAAGGGCCACAAACTGCATAGCACTTCATTACAGTGAAAAGACTACATAAACTTACATAATTTCAAGTTTTATGTTTTAGTCTGTTTGACTTTGCATAAACTGAAGGAGAAAAAAAGAAAAAAAAAAGATGAGGACCAGAATAGCCTCATGTAAGTACTGTCCAGGAAAAATCTGCAACTCTCCTCCACACAGTTTCGATCCTGTCCTGCTGGAGTGCACAATTTGTGCATTTCCATGCATCATGCAAAGAGAAGCAATAGTGCAGGCCATCCAAATGACACAAATATTACAGAATCAAGAGAGTGTCTCTGAGAGTGTTCAAAGCAGGGCAACAGAGATGGTGAGGGGCCTTGAGGGGAAACTATGAGGAGCAGCTGAGGTCACTTGGTCTGTTCAGCCCAGAGGAGACTGAGGAGAGACCTCACTGCAGTTACAACTTCCTCATGAGGGGAGAAGGTCAGGCATTGATCTCTGTGGTGACCAGAGACCAGACCCAAGGGAATAGCCTTGAGTTGTGCGAGTTCCCTGATATTTTTGGATCCAGAAAAGATGCCTTGTCTGGAAGATGCACTTTAGTCAAAGATATTTTATTAATTTATTTGGAGACTATTATATCTCTTTGCATATCCTATTTTAAAACTGCAATAAAAAACCACTTAAGATACTTCTATACAACTATGGAAAAAACTACTGCTGCATTTGCAAATAAAGAAGAACTATTGTTTTGAAAGCACTCAAAAGATTCTGTAAATAGAACTCATGTGATGATTCAAAACTTTCCTACTTATTATCAGTGAGTTTCAAATCTTTCCAGAAAATGATAACATTTATACTCAGCTCATCTTACACACAAAAAAAGTTGCACACACACTGAAAATTTAAGCATCCCAAAACATACAGAGCAATTCCTAGTTACTTATACCGTGTGAAGCACTTACAAAGAGTTGCATTTGGAACAATGAAGTTTAACAGACTGATGGAGCTTTTGGGGTTTGTAAGTTCTCAGCTTTGCTCTAATGCAATACTGTTTAGGAGCTGGGCTGTTTGTTATGGTTTTCAGTTCTGTGTTACTCAAATCCTGATGATCTGTTAATACTGCAAAACAATACACAGAGAGATGAAAAAGCACCGTGAATACTATTAATCACCCTAATATCTGTAATACTGGAAATGGCAATTGCAGGTATGCATTTTTCCTTAATTTCCAACTTTTCTTTCCTTCCCAGCTGCAGTCTTAGTTTTATCAATACAGCTTGTTATTATGGTCAGTAAGATAAATCACATCAGGCTGTGGGAACATGTATTTTAGAGTACAGAAACACAATATGTAGAAAAATAAAATGAAAGTAGAATATGCTCTATTCCTTAAAAAAACAAATAAAACAATAAAACATACATGCATTTATACTCTTAGAATAGCTCTTGCTATAATAACCTTTCAAGATGATGTTTCAAAACTTCTTTTGTTCTTTAGCAAAATTAAAATTCACCTTAAGGTCAAAATATTACCCACCTGTAACAGATAACTGCTGACATCTCTGTAAGTGCAATTCAAGATCTAAAATCAAGAAGAATTTCCTAATTATTTTCGTTCCTTCTTTTTTATCATGTGGGCACATACAAACAGGTAGGCAGATAGACAGGTAGATACACACACAAAACCAAAAGTTGAACAAGTGAAAATGAAAATCCCAATAATGTATTAAAACAATGTAACAACAAACAAAAAAAATCAGCAAAAGTAAGCAGGAGACATACATTACATATCAAGAGTTAATATATCAGAGGGGAAGTTAGCCTATACATTAAATAGGAATGCTTATCAATGCTTATCAAAGTGAACACTTTTCAGAAGTATACTGTGAATGATCTGCTGACATAAATTGTATTCATGCCCTGCAATCCTAACATAAACACATTATTCTAAGACCAATATGGACTGCCTGGCCCCTCCTCTAACCAACCTATTACACACAGAGACTGCAGTAAGAGGTGCAAAATATTTCTAAATTTTCAGCTATGGACTAGACATGAAGCATTTATTTATTCTTGACTTTTGCATTCTTTTATGTTAATAATGGCTGAGTAACACAGATTTTTAAAAGCTAGAAGCAAAGATACAGACTATGTCCAACCATTTCGAGTTTAATTCCCTTTTAGTTATTCTTATCCTGGGCAAAAAAAACCATTAGAAAATAATGTGGGATCTGTAGAACTGTCTATAAGATATAACTTCCATGGAAGTGCACCTTACACCCCTGTCACGGACTCAACTTTCCATCCAATGGCTTAAGAAGGGTTCCTCAACAGGCAGATGTTTAGTAGAATTTTCAGTCCCTGTCCCTGAAGAATTGCCCTTTAGAGGGAGGCACTTACGTAACTCTGCTTTGTGATCTAATATAGTATGATTAAGAACACCATCTCTGTTTAAGAATTTATTCGCTAACTTGTACGAAAGTATCTTTTCATGTAATATGAAGTGCTTGTGCTGGAAGACAGAAGGAGTAATGCAAATTTCCAGTCTAATAAACTGAAAGAATTCTCTAAGGCTTTGAATGTGAAAGTAGCACTACACACATAAAGAAGCAGTAACTGTGACCTTACCTTCACCATATGTATATATAAAAAGAAAATCAGCTTTCAATTGTTCTTACCTGTAACATTGCCAAAAGTTCTGTCTACATCCATTGAACACGTGCTTTCCATATTCTGACTGTCTGTCAGATCCACGGATTCTAAGAATCTAAAGATAAATGGTCAAATATTTTATAACCTAGAGAAATCTTTTATATATCAGCATACACACAGACATATATATATGTATGGGATTACACAGACACTTACATGAAATCTATTTATTATCAATACACAAGTATAATGTTCAGACATAAATGTTCCAGCAGAGAAATAAAACGCAACTGAGCCAGAAGTTTCAGGAAATGATATTAACGATGCAGATATGACACTTTCCAAATCATTTCTGGAACATTAAACACAAAATAGTGCCAGAAGAAATAGATACCACTGGAAACAGAATTCCTGATAACGGAATACGGACTTTGGTTACTTAGCCTTTCTCAAGGCAGAAAAAGGAGTTCATAACCTTTGGAAGAAGGGGCAGATCACTCAGTAGGATTACGAGGATGTTACGCAGGCAGAAAATTGGAAGTGCCAAAATCTGACTAGAACTTAACATGGCTACTGCTGTATGAGACAACAAAAATAGCTTCTCCAAATACACCATTGATAAAAGGAGAGCTAAGGCAAATCTCCATCCTTTATTAGATGTAGGGGGGAACAGTAACAAAGGAGAGGAAAAGGCCAATGTTCTTCATGCCTTCTTTACCTCTGTTTTAATAGTAAAACAAATTCTTCTCTAAGTATCCAGACTCCTGAGCTGGAAGATAGGGATGGGAGCAGAATGAAACCTCCATAATCTATGAGGAAAAGGCCACTGACCTGCTACACCACTTACACACAGGGTTAAGGGGTGGCTGGGATCCACCAACGGATACTGAGGGAGCTGGCAAAAGTGCTCAAAAAGCCACTTCCTCTCATTTATCAGCAGTCCCAGACAAGTGAGGAGGTCCCAGTAGAAAAAAATTACTGCAGATAGTCAATCAAGGGTCAGAGAGGCTATCCAGGGGACTAAAGGCCTGTTAGCCTGAGCTCAGTGCTGGAGGTCATGGAGCAGATCACCCTGTGTGTTATCATGTAGCTCATGAAGGATACCCAGGGGATCAGACACAGCCAGCATGGGTTCATGGTCCTGCGTGACCAACTTCATTGCCTTTTATGACAAACTGACCTGCTTAGTGGATGAGGATGGACCTTAGTAAAGCCTTTGCCACTGGTTCCCACAGCATTCTCCTGAAGAAACTGGCTGTTCTGACTGGGATGAGTACACATTTACTGGGTTAAAAACTGGTTGGATGGCTAGGCCCAGAGAGTGGTGGTGAATGGAGTTATTTTCAGCTGGTGACCACTCACAAGTAGTGTTCCCCAGGGCTCAGTACTGAGGCCAATTTTGTTTAATATTTCTACCAATGGTGAGGAACAAGGCACTGCTGTGCTCTCAGTAAGTCTGCAGGTGACCCCAGGCTGGGAAGGAGTGTTGATCTGCTGGAGCACAGGAAGACTCTGAAGAGGATTCTGGACAGGCTGGACTGGTGGCCAAGGCCAAGCATATGAGGTTCAACAAGATGAAGTGCACTTGGGTCGCAACAACCCCATGCAGCGCTACAGGCTGGGGCAGAGTGGCTGGGAAGAAGCTCAGCAGAAAAGGACCTGGTGAAGGGGCTGGAAGGGGCACAAGTCCTGAGAGGAGCAGCTAAGGGAACTGGGATGGTTTAGCTTGGAGGAGACAGAGCTCAGTGGGCACCTTATCACTTATCTCTACAATGTGACAGGAGGTTGTATTGAGATGGGGTCAGCCTCTTCTCCCAAGCAACAAGTGACTTAAAGTTGTACCTGGGGAGGTTTACAATAGATATTAAGAAAAATTTCTTCACAGAAAGAGTTGTCAAGCATTGGGAAAAGAAGCTCAGGCAAGTGGTGGAGTCATTATCCCTGGAGGTGTTTCTCAAGTCATGCAGATGTGGTACTTAGAGACATGGTTTAGTAGGGCACTTGGACAAGCTTACATTTGGACTTGACCTTAAATGTCTTTTTCAACCTAAATGATTCTGGTTCCTTATAAAGACAGTTTAGTAAGGAATGTAAATTATCTGCTCCATCCGCTTTCAAGTAGCACATATACACATTTAAAATATGCATAATTAGAAATGAGCTAATCAAAATAGAAGTCTTGATCTCTACTTTTATTTTAAATTTTAAATTTGAAAATAATTGCCTTCACCTATCCCTCCAAATATTCTTCATCTTAGTGGTGCTAAAGACACATTCTGTTCTTGAGTTTCTGATTCTTAGATACATTTACTATTCTAAATTGTGTAGCTGTTACATTAGCCTAGAGTTTTTAAGAATGATCTAGAGAAAACCCAACATCTATACATAGTACTTACGCTTTTAGTTCCTTAACATCTGGGTTACTTTCTGGCAAGACTCCTATTCCTCGACCATAACAGGTGCCACCATGAAGATGAAATTCTATATGTGAGACATCTTCATTGTCAGCACTTGCTTGTTTTGTATGAATACTGTAAATTCTCAGAAAACTTCCAATCTGAAAGGAAAATAAACCCCTACTTAGACAACACAAAGTTAGTTAGTTATTTATGTGGAAAATTCTAATGCTCATGAAGCTTCTTCCCTGTTTTAACTGAACCACAGAAGAGCAAAACTGGCAGGGACCTCTGGTGATTTCCTTGTTCAACTCTTGTGCCCAAAGCAGAGTCAACTAGAGCAGACTTCTTAGGGCTGTTTTCAGTTAGGTTTTAAGTATTTTCAGAAATAGAAACTGCAAAACCTCTTTGTGTGATCTGTTTGTTTCACTTTATCAGAAAACCTTATTGGCAGCAAAGGGTGATACAGAACCAGAATAAGCCCTCTTAGAAATCTAATTCTCAAACACACTTCAGAAGACAGATCAAATGGGTCAATACATTCCTTTACCGAGGGTACAATTTGCCTTCTATATTCCCAATACAGCCCCACAGAGACTGACATCCTGTGATTTGTCAGTTTTAGCAACTGACCTCCTGCTCATCATCGTGCATGGTTTACTATGTGCAGATGTGCATACAAACATACCTGCTTAGTCAGAGTTCTCCATCCTATCTTATACTACACCTAACAAAAGATAATATGTGCTAGAAACAGAAAGATCTTAGTACTTTTCCTATCTTTGTCTGATCTCCTCAGGTGGAGAATATGCTTCCTGTTTTGCTTAGAATAATTTTGTTTTTTCTGAAACAGTTTTGTCAAGTTACACAAATGGACTTAGGCTAACTTATACAAGCACCCATTAAAAAGGAAGTTAGGGAGTGGTGAACACTGAACACATCTTTGCTTTTATTTCAAAATATCACTCCCATTATTCCCCAAAGAAAACCCACAACCAAACAACCAAAACCAAGACCAATGTTCTAAAGGCGGATAAAATGGAGACTCAATTACACAGTTACCGAATATTTTTTTAAATATATAATCTAAGATCCAGATAATAGCTGTCAAGCTACACACACTCAACAACCTGGTTTTACATTAATTCTAGACATCTTTTAAATAGCCTGACAGAAATGACAAATTATTTTAGATTTACTTCAATTAACATTAATACTATAGCAGTAAGTTTATTAAGTCATATTTCAGCTTCAGATCCAACTTTAACCAGTGGAAACTGAGAAAGTATTCCTATTAGACTGGATTGGTCATGCCACAGTACAACACTTTCAAACACATGTATATCTGCATAAAAGCAGACGGAGCAGTAACCTGTGTCTAGAATCCTCTGCATCAACGAAAAAAATAATAATGCTGGTATCAAACTGCTCTTTTAAACAATAAGCACAATGAAAAAGGCAGAATATTTTCCAATTGAGGGACCAGGGACATGAAAAGTGCACTTCAGCCTGCACCTATTTTGCTTCTGGCATGGAGCTCTTACAAGACTTTAAACTGATCTGCATGGTTAGTAGGCTGCTCATTTTGTTCATTCAAAGCACCACCAGCACAGCTTGTGCTTTTAGATGGCAGTTAAGAGGCTTATCCAAAGACTTTTTTTTTTCCTTTCCAGATGCTGATTTCACTTAATTATGAATATACAAAAAAGCAAAGGACACTCATATCGTAAGACTAATCTAATGACTATGATAAACGCTTTTGCAGAAGGTAATTTTAGAAGTTCTTACCTAAGTTCTGCTTATGGAATAACCTCATGTAAATAAAACAGTGTCAAATTACTTCCCTACCTCCAAGAGCAATTTGCAGGAAACTTGGTTTGACAAAATGAGGGAAAAATGAGCAGAGCTAGATTGCACTTTTTACTGATGAAAAAAAAAAAATTAAAAGGATTCAGTCAACACCCTTGCCTAAAACACCAATACAGACACTTCAAAGTTTCAGACATTATATGGACTGGGAAAGTTGCAAAAACTTGCTATGAACTGGTTCAAATATCAAATTAAGAGAAAAAAGAAAACTCCAAGTATTGGAGAGATCAGTCCAAATTGAGCTTGTAGCATTGCTTGCACAGCTCAGTGTCCAAACTGTGATGTGCTGTGATGCATCACTAAGGATGCATTTAAAAGACTTTGCCCAGCATAATGCAGTTTTGGTCCCTGAGACAGAAGGCTGCACTTTTACAGTGCTTTACTCCCATGCTTGGAGAAGGAATAACTCCATTCCAAACGGTCCTTGCATGAAGCAGGTAACCAATAAAGTTCAGTGCACATTAGAACATACACCGCCCTAACTCAAAACAGGCAGCTTGGAAGAGGTAACAGGGTCCTGTGCTGCCATGTCACACAGAAAAGGTTACTTGTTCTACAGTAATACATATAATTTTCAGCAGGAAAAAGTTGATTTCAATTGACAAATTTCTTTTCTTAAAAAGTAGTATATAAAAAAATCAGTATTTTCTCTATGTATAAACACAAAATATTGAATATGGAAGAGGAGAGCTCAGAAGCCAAGAACGTAAAATGCTGTGTCTGCCTCCTAAACTCGTGTGCTGAAATTCACACAGAACTCAACTGAACTACATGTTTTAGTGCAACATTCCCTTTGCAAGATTTATCATCGCTATAAAATGATTTTCTAAACATTTATTAGATCCTTTTTTGAAAATGTTATTATTTAATATATCCTAATACCACTTTGAACTAAAAAAAAAAAAGAGATGCATAATAATCAGCATTGCTAAATACTAAAAAGGTCTATAAGGTTCTGAATGCCAGTTAGAGATGCCTGGGTGGACAGAATGCTGTTTCTATAGATTCCTTTGGGAGGCAGCCTTGCTTTCTGTTAACAGCAGAGAACAAATGTGGTAAAAGTGTTACTGTATTTCTGTTGCTTACAGAATGTCTGCAGACCGAGCTCTTTATATACCTGACTCAGAAGAAATTGTGATCTACATTAAAGCAAACACCATGATTTACAAAACCATTACTAAAATCTAATACAAACCCAGCCCCTTACTTGACTTTACAATTCTCTTTATGAGCTACCTTGTTTAGAGGAAACTCATTTAAAAGTGAAATTGAAGTGAATAAAAACATTTCTTGCAGTAATATAAAAATATACTAACACCCTATTTTCAGTCTAATTCAAATATGACCATTTAAGAATTCGTATTAAGACTAGAGAGAATTGAAATGCTGAAATCATATTTGCAGTTCTCTGTAACTTGTTAACTAGAACAAATTTTTAGCACAGGAAATTCTAATGATTATTTCAGAATGTATAGGGTTGTGTTCACAATCACAGTGGAATTCAGCAAACTCACAACAGCATGTGTCACTGCAGGTAAATATTTTAGGTTGTCCAAAAAGGCACACAAGAAGCTCTCTTTATCAACAGGAATCACCTAACAAATTCACCTGCACTCATTTTGCACCCACCTGTCTATATTTATGATTGATTATATTCAGTGAGATTTCTTGTCATCATTTTTATAGCATCAACAGTCTAATTTTGCTCAGAAAATAGTGCACAACTTTCTGTAAATGAGACAAAGCATATACATGGCATTTTGGCACCATCTCGGGAAGTAAGAAATACCAACTTAAATCTATTTAAGAGTTTGAAGGACTCAAGAGTTTTGGATTTGTTTTCCCTTTCCAATGAGTAAAAAGACAGAAGTGGGGAGAATACACCTCACATGTTGGAGGAATGTTACCTAGGTCTGAAAAATACTAGATATTGCAGCCATGTAGTAACTTATTTGAGTTTTATGTTCAAAATGTGAGTCTGGCACTAGGAAAGCAAACTTCTTAGTCCAAACTACTATCGTGAAAGACATGTCATGATATGGTGGGAGAAACAGCTGAAATATACAAATTCTACATTTGAAGATACGTAACATGAAGCAAATACTGTGAAACTATGGTCTAGGACTCCCATGTATGCTCAAGGTGAATTGTTTTAATTGCATTATGCAAAAAATGCATGGCAACACAAAACCATGGTATTAAGCCAGAAGAGCAATGCACTGGATCACATATTCAGTGAAAAACAGAAATAAGGAAATCTCTGACCCCTGTTGAACTGACCACTGTCACTCATTCACCTTGATGCTTACCATCTAAGCAAAATGCCCTAGAGATGGAGAAGCTCACGTCACAGATCTATTTCCAAACTGTATAGCAAAGTCAGTGAACCCTGAGAAGTTCTGGAAAACGGGCATAAAGATAAAGAATGTGGAGCAACTGCATTCCAGACACTTGTAGGCTGGGGTTCCTACAGCAGTGAGAAAGCCTCATCCGCTCCGGGTACATTAACAGAGGAAGAGGGAAACTCAAGCAAAAGCAGTGAACACCATTCTCTTTGCTTAGTTGTAGGTCTTGCCACGTCCTTATGCCTCAGATAATACAGTAATTTCACAATTATAAGCCACACCTGATTATAAGCCTCACATCCAGGTAGCCGGGTAGACCACTGGATCTGTCCATATATAAGCCGCACCTGAATATAAGCTGCTTTTTTTTTTTTTTACAGCAAGGATCCATGTGCAACAAAATAATGAATTAGTAACAGAATCGGGGGTTTGGTATCAGGTGCTCAAGTTGCAAACAGTTTTCATAGACCAGCCAAGCCTTTAAAGGCAGCCCCAGGCGCCCTCCCCAGCCGGGTCTCACTTCCAGGTTGGCATTTCGCTGGGATTTGTCCATAAATAAGCCAAACCTGATGATTAGCCGCACTACTGGGGTAGGTTGGATTCTTCAATGAAAAAGATGTGGCTTATGATCATAAAATTACTGTAATCGGCTTCAGAAAGGAGATTTCTGAAAATTATTTTGTGTTCTGTTAAGGCATCAAATGCTGAAAAGCCAGAGTCTTGCACAGTAGGAAAGGGAGTCCAGTAAATATAGGGGGGAAGAGCTGATTTACAGTGTCAACTGCAACATCCCTGCAACATACCTTTAATAAAAGTTCTCTACATTTTAAGTACTATTTGTCTTAGAAAATGAGATAAAGTACTCATATCCCCAGTGTTCTCTCGACAGATGATCTAAACAAGTTTTAAAAAATCTCTTGCAGCAATATTCCTGACACTATGGTCCAGGATCTGCCAAAAATTCCCTGTAATATATTACCCACTTTCTCTGGCGTGCAGTACTTGTACAGAGCTTCCTTGTCTGAACATGTGCCTATAGACACACAATTTTAAAATAAGAATATGTATTTCAGTGTTGTTTTTTTTTAAATCTGCCTTTCTTGTTATCAAGGTTGTATAAAACAGATTGCTCCTACATAAAATGTCATTTCCAAGCTGCAACCATCACTGCAAATGGTACACAATAACAGGTGAGAGTGCCACCTAACAATTCTGTAAAAATTTACTCTAAAAAAGGCCCCTCTAAGCTAGAGTTAAGTGTAGAAGACTGAAAAATAGTACACTATTTACTGTTTCTGGAACCACAATCTGGCAAAATATCTAATCATACTTGGGAAGGTGCATGTGGATACACTAAACACTTGCCAGTTCTATACTGCTACATAAATGAATTTTTTAAAAAAAACTTTGTGTAACAAGACCCCGCACTCAATAAAATATCATACATATTTTTATTATACTTTTTTATGATATGACATTATTTACACTAGTATTTAAAAGCCTTCAATAAAATTCTCCATTTTAGGGAGATTTCCCCCCCAGTCAAATTTTATAAATATATATTATTCTATGAAATACAATTAATTCTACACGTTGTAATCTGAAAATAATAAATATTTCTGAAGTTCATCTGTCAGCACACAAGACCCTTCTCTTTCATAACTCTACTAAGACAAGCAACTAAAATGTGGTGTACAAAAATTATCTAATTTGAAACTTCTGAAGCTTGCATGACTGAAACTACTGCAACTTTTTGACATAGCCTGAAGGAGAAAAACACCCACAAAAGGTCAAGGGGGGAGTCACTAAACAATTTTCTTTGAAATTATTAAAGCCTCTACTACACAGTGAAGTATCCAGCAAATGTAAAAATGCTTCAGAAATGTGGAACAGCAAGTGGTTAGGAAGAAAAAAATTGAGAGAGAGGATGAAGACATTCCACGTATCACATACTCAATATGTGATTCAATTCCTGAATATAAATGGGGGAGAATAATAAAGGGAGTATGATCAGCTACTCAAGAAAATATGTTTTATTAATATCAAAATACTTTTTTCCTTCATATTCAAAACATACCATTTCACTAGAACATCGTTTTTTTACACCAGTTACCAAGAGAAAAATTCTGGAAGAGAACTTGTAAGCAATGAAATAATTCTGTCAGTTTTGTTATGACTTCTTACACAAATTCTTACACTTATTTTGCTATCTATAATTTACTTATGAATAGGTGTTAATTTATCAAAATGACTTCACGTCTGCTGAGAGACCAAGCACAAAAAAAGGTTATCATTTACCTTTATTTTCTGGTAAATGTTCTCTTAAAAATGATCTTGAGTACAGAGGGCAAGGCATGGAATGAAACATGCATTCTTTGCTAAGTTCCTGTATTCAGAAGCAAGATGGCAGTATTGCTGAAGATCTAATATTTTATTATGTTGTTGTTTTCTCTATCTAAGTATAATCAACATTACTGACCTGCTAAATGAAGATTGCACTGCAAACTGCAGAAGCTTATAGAACAGAAAATCTTCTATTGACTTTAGAATTAAGGATCATTAACAGGACTACACGTTTAACACTGCATTGTATAATTTTAAAATAATTCTAAAGCACAGAATATATTTTTTGAGTGCATTATTTTCATTGTATTATCTATTACATTATAGTGTCTGGAAAGTGCTTAATTGGAAGTTTTTTCATAGCAATTTTCAGGTAATGAGCCTGTTTAACATATGTTGAAAAAGTTTTGCATTCAAATAAAAGGATGGGAAATACAGCAAAAGATAAAGAGGCACATGAAACTAATTACAGCAGAGCTGAATTGATGCATTCTCTGAAGTGACTTTTAAGAAGAAAACAGGCGACAAAAAGAGTGTGAGATACCAAACTGCATTACCTTAAGTGATTCTGCCAGCTGTACATGATTATCATAGACTAGAATGTCCACTGCTAGATTTCTCAGCTGATGAAGAAGAACTTTTTCTCCTTCCATGTCTTTTGCTTCCACAGGCACCTTCCATGTGGGGTAGGGACATTTAGTGCCATCCCAAACCTGCAAAGCAAATGAACTATGTAAATGTGATGAAAATACTTTAGATTCAGACTTTAAATAACTTTATTATTATTATTATCATTTTGTTTGATTATTAACAGCAAGATCTTGGTTGTAGTCTCAGTGTAAAAGTCCTTAAAATACTTGAATTAGACCTTATGGGATTTTTAAAGTTATTACTCCTTACAGAGCGTAAAATAACCTCTACAGAGAACATAATCAAGTACAAAGACCTGGAATTTGTTAGTATTTAAATAAAAAACAAAAAGAACAGCTCTAGCAAAACCTCTGCTGTTTATTCAGCACAGAATGACAATATTCTGAGCTAGAAGGGACCCACAAAGATCATCAAGTCTAACTCCTAAGTGAATGGTGCACATGAGGACTGAATCCTCAACTCTGGTGCTCTGACCAGCTGAGACAATCTTAGGGTCAGCTGTTACAACTATCAGAATATGCAGAAATGTCTGTACTCAATATTTTAATCCTGCTATAGGGCGTTTTTAAACCATTCCAGCTACAGTATGTGAAGACTGAGTACACAGCATATATTGACTTAATTACTGATGATCTCCTGTATCAGTATATACTGCTAGTTATCCAGAACATATTAGACACTCATCAGTATTAACCTACACTTGTTAAAAAGAATTCTAAACTTTTTTTGCCTGAAGCTAAATCCTTGTTACACTCCAAGCACTGAAATATCTGAAATACTGAAATAAGTTATTTTTCAGCTATACAACTGTTGTTAAAAGGTAAGTTTACTAACAGGCTTAACACCTTGAACCCAAAAATCATACTTCTTAACCCAAACATTATTCTGTAAACTATAGTTTCCTGAGCTTCTGAAGATGTACTCTTCTCAAAGACTCAAAAATAATGGTCTGATATACTGACACAGTAAAACAAAAATCTAGAAGCATTTGGACTATACTTCTGAAATGCTGCTTTTCATAGGATTTCATACATATAGGTTCAACAGCAGAATCTATTTTCCAAGTTTCAGACAGTTTGTGATACTAAGGTGCTTTGTCCCAGAGGTTAGGCACTGCAGAGGGCAAGAAAAAAAGACACTAAAGCCTACGTTTTAAAGAATTTCTATCCCTTATGCTTAACTGTTTTAGATCAACAGACCCACAGGAACACATCTAAGGATCAGAAAAGCCACGTATAAATGCACTAAGCATAACTCAGAATATGCATCCAAAATCAGGAGATAAAAAGGAAAACCATTCACAGCAAAAATGACCCATGACATCAAATTTTGTTGCCAAAAAAGAGTATATTCTGAAGAAGCCTGATAATGAGGTGGTATATACTGCCACAGATTTAAAAAAGCCTGTTATCTTCTGATCCTGCACCATGAAATACTTAAAACCACCTCTGAAAGAGAGGTTGTCTATTGCTTGAATTATCACATCTTTTCCAGAATTCAGCTTGAAAACAGATTTAGTGCATATATATTACAAATTTAGTCACTCTGACAAAGTAAAGAATCCTAAGTTTGTCAACTTTTCAGTTATTTTTCAACTGGCTTTACTTGGGACCCTTTGGTAATTCTAAACTGGAGTGATGATCTGACAAATGGATTAAAATAACCTGCAGGCTCCTTCTTCAGATAAAAGGATGGTGACTTAGTTTTAAAATGTCCTTCGCCAGAGAAACTAACATGGCTGGCACCAGGGCACATTTAGAGGAATTTGTAAGTTAGTGATGTTTATTTTAAAATAACATGCTTTCAAAAGTAGTTGGGTTTGGGTTTTTTCTTGCACAAATATGAAAACAGATAAAGCTCTCTACCTCAGGAGCTTGGCAGCTCTACTTTACACAAAACACAAAAGCATTCTGGTTTCAAAATGTCTTGGTTTCAAAAATGAATACTGGAATAAAATCCAAAACTGGTTAAATTAATTCTGAATAAGAAACAACAAATTGTTCTATTACTAGTCATTAACAGACTGGAGCTAAAAAAAATTTAGTGATAACATTTGATAACCATGGTTGGAAAACACTGAAATGGGAGAGACAAAACACCTGTTTCTATCTTCAGCAGAATACGCTCATTGTACAACTTAATGTACACAATTTAACTGACAGACAGTAAGAAAGAATAATAATAATAAAACTCTTATGAAAGGCATAAATGACAGAATAATTTCTAGTGTGTGTTTTTCAGTCTCCACCAATCTGAATAACAAAATTCTCAGAAAATGGTAAACACTAACAGGTCAGTGATACCATTTTTATACCATGTTCAACTGCTGCTGTGCAAATAGGAATTAATTTGTCAAGTGTAATTTAAAAGTTATGCTACAGGTGATGCACAAAACTGCTGAAATTAATTTTAGCTGTCTTTGAAGCACTCTCCACTAGGTATGTAAGATCAATGCTTAATTTTTCATAGTATAATCATCTATTAATTTAACTGATATACTTGGAATAAAATAAATGTAAATCATTATTAGAAAATGCATGACCAAAATAATATTTAATGATCACTTAATTTGAGCTGGTATTGAATTGGTTGTTTTGATTTATTTTTTTTATTTAGAAAATCAAGAAAAGAATCAGAGATCTGTCTACAGGTTTTCAGAAAGGTTTCATTTCTGTCACAACCAGTGCTTGATTTCAGAAATGGATTTTGCCATTGTTTGAAAAATGGAGGAAATTAGCAACAGAATATTAATGTAGCATTTTTAAGCTTGTCTGATGTATTTTAACACATATTTAAATATTTAATACTTTATGCAAGAAAACTGATCTACCATTATTTGACCTCAAACTTTTACCGTCCTAAGTCTATCCTAAGACTTCCCCAAGTCATCACCTTTACTATACGAGTGACAAAACTGACTTCAGGTCTTCCAATGCAGAAAAGAGTGTAAAGAAATAATAATTTAAGAAAGCACTTGTCTCTGTCCTTGCAAAAGGTCTTTCATTGCTGAAGATATACTTATTAATGAACAACTTAATTACAGTCCACAAAGTCATGAAATGTACAGGGTCTCATTTGACGTCTACTTCACAAGGCACAATTAAATGGAAATATTTGTAGCCCTTGCAGAACATTTTACATGCACTTAAGGTTTGTTTCTGTGTAGTAATGCATTAGGAATAACACCAAGTGCTATTTCCAAAAATATTGTAACAATACAGTTTAACAAGGTAGAACCAATATATAATTTCATGAAGTCATAAAGGGGAAGATAACAGTTTGATCATTACTCATGTTTTAACAATCAAGTGAAAAAACAAAGAGATGAGTTTGGAATAACACCAGACTGATACATCTGAACTAAAACTAGGAATATTATGGAGACCTCCTTTTTATCTAGCTAATATTAAGGATCACCTTTAGAATCTGCTCTCTGTGGCACTTAGCATTTTTTATTTTCAGTGAGCACTGATGCCCAAAGTGCTTATGCATAACTAAAAGAATCTACCTGAAATGTATCATAATACCATAATCCATTAATTCTTTTTTACACAGTGCTACTTACTGCACTAATCACACCCAGCAAATGTAGAAAAACAAGCAGCAAATGCTGCTAACTAGAAAACATAGAAAAGGTTTCAAACTAACAATATTTTTCAAGGTTAAGAAATCATATGATATTTATCTCCAAATCTTTGTGAAATTATGATCTATATAATGCCATCTTAATAAATGTCTCTTAAAAACCAAATCAGATGGTCAACTGCAAAGACAACTGGACTTTCTATTTTATTTTCACAGAAACAAAATAGCCAAAGATCACAGATTTGGTTACATTAAAAATATTTATCTACATAATATTATTTAAATTAATAGGTCTGTTTTATTGAAAACTTTATCACAATGTCTTAATAAACCCAAGAAATTATTTTTGAAAAGGAAGTCTACCTTTAGAAGAAAAGAAGACCCATCCACTTTTGCTTTTCCTACCAGCTGACAAGTGAGGTCAAAGAACAGCATTGGCTGAACACCAGACAATTTTGCTGCTGGTCCAGAGACGGAAATATTACTGGCTGCCCAAATTCGTAATTCTTCTACTGTTTTCTGCTCTTCTTCCATGAAAGTGTACACTCTGCTAGAAGTTCGAGGAACTATTGGAGCTCCTACGGTTCCATCAAACGTTAAGGATGCAAATCCCCCACTGCTGATTCCCTGCATCTGTCCATTGTATTCCCTGATCTGTAATAAAATATGAATGAGAAAAAAAAAGTTTGCACTGCACAAAAAAACAAATACATTTCTGCTTTAGCATGTACATGGAAAACAGACCATTGATCATTTCTGTTCCTGGTTCTACTGGGAGAACAGAGTCAAAATAAAAACAAAACAAAACGTTAAAATTAATATTAGTAATAAAATGAAATGTATAAGCAGATATATAATATTACACAAGAAACTGTTGAAGAGGGAGACTAATAACTACCTGTAACATTTATACCTACAGCATCCTTGCAGAGTATTTTATTTGCACATGTCAAAATATTTGTGTGGGGAACATATCAGGATTGCTCTTACAAATGGGGAAACTAAGGCACAAAATAAATTAATTTTTAGAGGTTACACAGCAGAATAATGGCAAGGTTATAATGGATTCCTGTTTCTGGCCCTTCACAATAGCCCTGTTTCCCAATATTATGGAACTGGAAAAAAAAAAAAATCAGTTCAAGGAGGTATTTTTCTTCCCACAAAGCAAACACTGATGAGCTTTCATTCTTTGAATTATGAATACAGCAATCACCATTATTCAATGTCTATTGCCCTGTTCGTGGCAGGTCTCCTGAATCCTGCTGATTTAGCTGTGTATCTGCTGCCATAAGAAACACAGCATTTATTTAAGTCTGAACCATTCCTTTAAGGGTCTAGCCTAGTCTTACTGCTCCCTTCAATTACAGATTTATCTGTATCAAAGCACTGCCTGACTCATTATCCAGCAATCTGAAACCGTGTGTTTTGATCTATCCCTTTTTAAGTAATGTCAGGTTACCAAGTAAGCAGTAACACACATAAACATAGCATTTGTGAGACAGTCTAGTCTGGGATTCCCAGGGCTCAATTTTCAAATGGTTGAAAATACCACTGATTTTGAAAGTGCAGAACATGCAATATGTGTCAGAAGTTATAAACAGCAATGCACTGCCAATGATTTATGCCTATATTTTATAAACACGGTGAAATTTTAAAAGGCATTCATTGACCTTGGAAATTCATAAATAGAGCAGTTCAATCTCGGTGACAGGAACTCCCTTAATGTCTGCTACTCTGACATAATGCATAAATGCAGTAAGGGTCATCTCTAAGACAAACTTTGATTTACTTAAGCATTCTTCAGACCTGACCAATGGAGCACATCAATTCAGGATATAGTTTTTCTTCAGTGAAACACTGAAAAGTTTCTATCTTTTAACCTTTACATTTAAATATTGAAAATACAAAGGAAGCCAAAGGACAAAAAAGGAAAACACATGGTTTCATAATCAGTTTGCCCTCCATTATCTATGATCTGGAAATTACTGTACTTTGTCTCCCTGGGATTCCACCAATATTTCGTCATGTTATTTTCCTCTTTTCCTAAATCCTTTATGTCATGCCTTGAGCATTCAGCAGGCTGCCACACTGTACTTCTGACATCTCCCAGTACCGTCCTTAAGTGAATTTGAAATCAGTCTTAATGTTGGAAGAGGCAATAATAAAATTAAGGAAAAAAAAAAAAAAGAAAATATGTGAGAAGGTAAATCTCAACTTTCATGATGAGAAAACTAATGATTATCTTTAGCAAAACCACATGTCCTCAAGCACAGGCAGGTGGAGAAGCCACTGAGTCCTCTCAAACGTAAATAGAATTCAACAATATTATTTAGTGAACAGGAGAAACAGGAGACCAAAATGTAGAATGGGTAACAGAACAAAGTATTTTACAGCTGGAAAATTACTTATGTCAGACCCACAGAACAGATGATGGTCAACAGAAATTCTCTGGGCTTGTCTTTTAAAAAGAAATCATTGCTAAAGTGATGAGGGATCTCTGGAGTGTAACATGAACAAAATCTATGGACAAATGCTGTTTCATTATGGCACTCAAGTATACCTCAGATCAAGTTAAGCACTGATACTGTAAACATGTTGTATTTTCCAGACAATTTTGAAATTGAATTAAACTTACAAAAGAGTCAATCTGGGACTTTTACATATGACAACAATTCCCCTTCAGTGGATTTTGTGTTATTTCTAGAGAACGTGGACGTATTTTTTAAAAAATTGTTGTGGGAGGGTGAAGCAAAGAGTTAACAGGGAAGGGGGGCAGACAGCTATCTGTTTAAAAATTCCATGAGAATTTTAAATAATTTCAATAAATAATGGTTTCTAAATAAAAATATTTTCTGGGACAAAAACGGAACAGATAAAATGCACTTGTCTTGTTCTAAGCAAGCAAGGAAATTCCTATACATATTGCAGGAGTCTTTGGCAAAGTTTTTGTAAACTAAAGAACAATAGGTCACCTTAACAAACTGCACAGATAATAAATCCAGTGATTTCTATGGGGCACAACACTATCCTGAATATGGTTATTTTTGTTATTGAGAAGAAGCTAATATTGAAATATTTATAAATAGACTTACAGCAAAGTAAAAAATATCTTTCTTTCTTTTTTTTTTTACTGAAGATGGTGTTATCCATCTCACTAAATGGAAAAGTGTGATAGTAAGTAGTGTATAAAGCTGGAATAATAGCATCTCCACAGTAGTTTTCCATCAAAACTGATTGTTAAATTATAGAAGCAAAGCACTATCATGAAACCACTGCAGTAACAGATCATCTTAGAATATCAAAAAATGCCTAGGGAAACAACATATACCAAGCTAATGTACATGTTTTTATACTGAGAAGGAAGACTTTATTTTTTTTTATGATTGTCACTGATGATATTTCTATGAAGGAAAGTATCCTGTCAGGAAAAAACCCACCAGAATGCATCTGGTATATTTCATTGAATTTTGCAAATGTTCTCTCATCTTTAGTAAATAGTCTAAACGAATTTGGATAATACGGGATGCTGATTATATTTTCTTATACTTTAATAATGTAATCCTGGTTTACCTCCAGCTATATGAACAGAACAATACTAATGAAATAGAGAAGTCATTTGAAATAAAAATTAAGCTATTTTGAATATGTTTAAATACCAAAAGAAGAAAACTGAACTACCAAAACTATCTGCAGGTGCTTTCTAAAAGAAAATTAACGAAGATTGTCACATGGAAGTAAAATTTTTTTTTGAAGACATGATAAACACATCTAGATATTAGAACCATAAATGATAGCCTATTTTCTAGCATTCCTGAATTGCTGCCTGAAAAATAAGATTGTCAGAAACATCTGTAGCAATGGAAACACAAATTAAAGAAGAAAATGAGCAACACATTGTATTTTATTTACCAATTCAATTCACCTGAAGATGTAAGTATTTTGTGGAAAAATTTGTATGCAAAAAGTTTATATGCTTAAGCCAGTTGAAATAATTTCTGGTTTAATAATTTAAAAAGCCAGCAGGCACTGTGATACTGGTTTAAAATATTCCTCAGAGAAAGGGGCATAGTTTATTTAAGGAAATTCCAATAGAAATATTAACAGAAACGTAATTAAAACTAGATAATTTCCTAGTTCTACTATGAAACACTTAAAAATTTCCTTCTCTGCAATAAATACTAAGCAAATTAAATTACAGTAATTTCATGATTATAAGCCGCACCTTTCTCATTGAAGAATCCAGCCTACCCCAGTAGTGCGGCTTATATACAGGTGCGGCTTATCTACGGACAAATCCCAGTGAAATGCCAACCCAGAAGTGAGAGCCAGCCGGGGAGGGTGCCTGGGGCTGCCTTTAAAGGCTTTGCTGGTCTATGAAAACTGTTGCAACTTGAGCTACTTTGTTACACATGGATCCTCGCTAAAAAAAAAAAAAAAAAAAAAAAAGGTGCGGCTTATATATCTGGACAAATCCCGTGCTCTACCCAGCTACCAGGAGGTGCAGCTTATAATCAGATGTGGCTTATAACTGTGAAATTACTGTACTCTCTATCCAAAGTAATTCCAACAGAATCCTCTTCATTAAATTCTTATCAGCTCTTGCCAACACCTTTGTTACTATGAGGAGAAGTTATGCATTAGAAGCCAGCATTGTAAGTGGGAGCAGTAATTTTAAAAATGTGTTTGTTATGAATGTCAGCTTCCAGGAAGTATCTGGGGCAGACAGAATCTGAGCACATGTTCTAAGGGCTGTGTGTATCTATGTGTCCTCATCGGTGAGCACAGCTTTGACAAAGTATTGCCTCTGCTACCCTGGCTTGCTCTCCATTCAGCAAGTTAAGGTGAAGGTGATCAAGGCCTAGAGACAAAAGCAGGAAAAAGTGAAGGAGGAACTGCAGAAAGAATGATTAGAGGTCATACCTACTATGCTGCTTATGGCTGAAAGAGGTCCTCCCCCTCCCAGAAGTTGTCACCAGGCTTTTTTTGTCAGATTTCTACCTGCTCAGATCAGGTACGAAAACTTACAAAGTGCCAGTTTCTTAGTCTGGGGTAATCAGAACATCCCCATCCAGAAAAAGATATATTAGTGACTCTAGATCATTCTCACTAAGAAAGTAATTAAGCAAGCTCTTAGCTCATGCATCTGAAGAGACAGATTGTGAGCAGCTGGAGGTTTGTTAGGACTCGAAACCACTTAGAACAGCTCAACTTGGATGAAAAAAAAAAGTGTGTATGAGAAGCAAATTGATGGACCCTCTCTTCAAATACTTGAAGATCATCTTGGAGAATGATAAAGTACCAACTGACAAGGATTCTAGAATGATCTCCAAAAAGTGATGCCAAATGAGAACAGTGAGGTCCCTTACCTGCATTGTATCAGTAGGTTTCCTTAGTAAGTTTGTGAAAATAGTAAATAGTAGAAGTTAGAGAATACTATGTTTGCATAAAAGAGGGCACATACATAAATTTCCTGACAGTGGTCCTGTTAATTTTCCTAATGTGTATTTAGAAGTCCAATCCTGACCTACTCCTTTCCACCTCTTTCATTCTGACCAGCTCCTTTCTCCTTTTTCACATATATAAAATATGTACTCTGTTTTCAGTACTTCTGTTTTCAATAAACAAGCTTTTATCTTCACTGAATTTCTGAAATGAATGTATCTGTGTAACATTCACCCTGATGAATTCAGAGAAAATATTAAAATTTAGCATGGGAGTTTCCCATCTGAAGTCAAATTTGTGAACTTCCAAGACTGATAACACATCTCAAGTACTGATCAGCAATACAAGCTTCAAAATATAAATACAATTTAATTCCCCTCTTATTATATATACAGATGACCTTAGAGAAACTTTATACTAACCCAAAAACAGTTAGCTAATTTCTTTCACATTTGTCAATACTTATAATATAGAGGAATGACATAAGACTTTCTGAATCTTAGGAAGTTCTTTCTTAACAATCTCAGTGGTATGAAACTCAAATACTGGGTAAATCTTACCACTTTTTACATTTATTATCATGTTTCTTCTTTGTTCTCCTGCTACCACATATCAAAATGTACATGATACGTACTACAGATATGTATCCCCTTTTTCATCCTTATCTACAATCCTAAATTTCCTAAATCTCTAAAGTTTCCTAGAACACTTTCAAGTGTGTTCACAAACTGAGGTTTTTTGGGGTTTTTTGTTTGTTTTTTTTCCACTAGCCTCTTTCATTATATTTATTAATTTCTGCTGTAATTATTTTACACAAAAAGTAAATAAAAAATTATGTATGGTTATGTTGCAAATTAATGGTAAAATAACCTCTTTAAGTATGGTCCAGCATTACAAGACTTCCATTCAGTCCGTGTAGAGTGGCTCCTCTTCCCTATACAGTTGCAGCAGGCATAAGAAAAACAGCCAGCAGAAGCAGTGTCAAAGCTATAAACAGTTTCCTGCGTGCCCTTTGATACAGATAAATAGGGAGTAATGCAGTATAACACTGAAAAAGCAGCAGGAACACACTGCACACATACAAGCCCAGACAGATTCCCTTCACTGGAGTGATTCTCCAGCTGACCTAAACTGCTCCACAACAGAAGACCTGAAGAAACTCCTCAATTCTATCAGTTTGAAGAGGAACAAATTGTGCCTATTTATGGCAATTAAACTCTATCCATCTATAAGTACCACATGATTTTTTGTCAAGTACTTTAATAAACATTGTTAAAAAAATATCATCGCTTACTTTGAGTTTTGGCCCATACCATAACCATAGCTGTTTTAACACTCGGTTGTTTCATCTAATGTCTCCAAGAGTTCATTTCTGCATGTGTAGAACTAAATTATTTCTGAAGTCCTTTCACTGCAGAAAAGCAAGCACATAAAACCTCCACATCCTAGTACATACCTTTATTCTATGAAATCGAACAATATCTCCAACTTTGTAAATTTTTGGTAGGGAATCCAGGTTTCCATTAAAAAGACTGCACGTTAACTTCACGTTTGATGGGTCCACGAGTGTTACAACTGAGCAATAATCTGTAAAATATAAAAGTGTCTGGATGAGTAACAGGCATTATGGAATTATTCATACCCAGATACTAAATCTGGGAGGAACACTTCTATGGCCATTTTTTTCTGATTTGATCTATGTAACTTTGAAAAAGCTAATTTTTTTACAGTACCATAATAACTGAAGCATGCCCATCTTGGTGATAATTAGCCCAAATAACTGAAAATGAAATGTGTGATTAAGCACAACTCTGTGCACAAGAACACACAAACCTTTTTCTTCTGTCTGCAACAGGCATGCTATTCTTTCACGTTTCAATTACTTGTTTTACAAAATGAGGAGCATGGCTACAATTTTTTAAAATCATTTTCTAAGATTTATTTTGCACAGCTTTCTGAAAAGGTAATGAGTTCTACTTGCAAATTAAAGCTTAAATTACATATCCCTCAACAGAATATGCAAGATAGATATATATACTGTAAGAACAGAGTCACACAGTGGTAGTTAGAAAGTAGACTAAAAATATTAAATATGCCTTTCTGAAGTTAAACTTCATAGAATTTCACTTCTAATGATCATCTAAGAAGTAAAATCAAAACATGATACACAGATGACAATGCGGACCAGCCCAGAATAGAGCCGTATTTGTGGATGACAGAAGTGAAACCTGTATTTTCCATTTCAGCTTACAGAACGTGTACTCTGATATCTTATAAAGGTAAAAGAGTAAAAGTACATTTGCTATTTTTCAACACGGCAGCTGGTAATCTACCTGAGTTACCAAACAGCAGCAGAAAGAAAGGCTACATCCTGACCCTGATCTCCTGTACCTCCTATTGTAACCACAGCCAGAGGAACAGAGACTAGAAGGAGGGGTGTCTGGAGCGAAGCTGAACCTAGGAAAGGTGGAGGAAAGGTGTTCTCCCTAAGTGTTCAAATATTTCTTTGTTTCTCAATATCTGAATAAGTTATTACATGTTTATGTTAACTGGCAATGAATTAAATTCCCCAAATCAAATCTGTTTTGCACTGACAGCCACTTTCTCATCTCTAAAAAAAAACCAAACAGAAGAGAAAAAAAAGTCTGAATTATCAAAAACCCCAACTTCCCTCAGTTCTATGAGGCAACTAGTGATAATGGCACTATGCCAGTTTATATAGCTAGGAACTGAACAAAAATGTCATAGTTCTAAAAGTCAATAAAATTCCTATGATGCACCTTATTAAGATGCAGACACATAAGTCATTGCAAGACAGCTTTGAAAGAGAATGCTATCAGTCTAGTAAAACTGACATATTTGCCATATATAAAAAAGGTACAGAAAGGCAGTCATAAATACAATTGTTATATGTAAACTCTCTGAATAGATTCCCTAAACATGAAGACAGTATGTAAGACTGGATTGAAACCCATGCTTCAAAAGAAATATTCTTCAATTTCCAGCACATACACCCTTAAATTTTGCTGTCATTTAAACTTGAGAACTTAAATTCCCTAATGATTTGACTGAATGAAGTGGTAAAAGAAATCCACTGAAGACTTACTGAAAAAAAACACTTCTCCTACAGATACAGAAATCTTCAGCATTTCTATAACACCAGTACTCTTCTTCCTTCCCAAGATTTTTACACAGACTCAAAAATGATAAATTATCACCTTTTGCATTCAGATGTTGCTGAGATCTCTTTTCCCCACTCCCACCCAAGGCACAAGGTCCATATAGAGTCTATTTTGACATTCAATGCTAGGAATGTCAAGAATAAACTCCAGTTTATTTTGTCTAGCTGACAAAAAACTGCACGTATTTACTACTGTAATCCAAAGACTGATCTACTTCTTTGGGTATGAATTCTAGAGGTTAACTTAAAATATCTGTTGCAAATATGAGCAAAATGAGCAATTAAGAAGAAAAACCCATATGGTTCACAGATTTACAATCCTTTGGGGACACAGAATAACATGCTACAGTGCACTGATATAATCCAACATCAGAGTAAAGAGGAAATAGCAAAAAACATTACACATTAAAACCGTGGTTACTCCTTGATGCTGTGATTATACAAGTTTGCTTCATACATGTGCAGCTGCCTATTTAATGGTAGAAGTTAACATACTGCCTCAATTTTCACTGTAATTAGCATAATCATATAAGACTGACAATCATCCTAGTCAAAGCAGTCTAAAATAGTACACTTGCTTTAAACAGACAGGAACACTTTCGACATAATAGAGGTTCTCTGTGACTTTGGCATTTCATTCCTTACTAACCCTTCAAAATATCACTTCTACAAACCTAATTACCATAGAGGTCTTTGCATAAATACTGATTTTTGTAAGTGAAATCCTCATTCAGCAAAGTCCTTTTTGAAGGTTAAAAATAAAAAGCCACCTGTCTTTTCTTTTCCAGCTGAAATATGAAAATTGTTTCCTGTTTTCCACAGCAACATTATAAATTAGTGAATGAATTCACTTTTCTGAAAAAATAGTGAGTCAAACTCTACACTGAACTGAATAATTTAAATAATGTCCAGAGTTAAATATCATTGGTCACACTTTTTATTTTTCTCAATATACTTTCCAACAAAGCAAAATCCCTTCATTACCAAGCTAAAAAATAAATAATGGAAGTTTATATACTGGAGTCAGTTTTCCCTTACTAGATAAATTCACCCCATTGATCAAAAAAATCCACTGATTTTCTTAAAAAAAATAACTTTTATGAGTAGATTTTACTTGTCTTAAAAATATAACAAAAAGGATGCACAATTCAGCAAATTTATATGCTACAGAATAAAGTGTTTTACTTTCATACTAGATTGCCTCAGTAAAAGCACTGAATTTTGGCTGACAGTACACAGAAATTCAAACTGGATGTTTTTTATAAAAATATTTAATTATTATGAAGAGGTATTCTCACTTAGGCTTAACATCATGTAAAGAACCACCTACCATGGACAGCTACCTGTAAGGATGCTTTTAACAACCCAGAACTGGTGTTATAAAAACAAGGATACATAATTCATTTGTAATTTAATTGAATGTAC
>VRYO01001878.1:32041947-32068009 GCA_009812075.1 Sialia sialis
ACAGTGTGTACAGAAAGATAAAAGACAAACATAAATCACCCAAATTCCACAGCCTCATGTACCAAGTCATTTTTCAGTCATCCTAAGGAACCAGAATTGCTAAAAAAGCTTTCCAGATTAGTAGTTATTGATATTGTAGGACCAACAAGTTGTTTAGTACTTACCGATTAGACATTTGTTGCAGTTTTACTGAGGACTTTAGCAGTTCCAGACAAATATGCTTGTATAAATTGTTAAGGTGGAAAGCATCGATCTAATTACACATCCCCTTTTGGGCAATCACAGATTTATTCCTCAATAACACTTAGTGGAAAACCCACTATCCTAAAACAATAACTTCCCCCTTCCAAGAGACAAAAAGCTTTTGGGCAATGTTGTTAGCAGGCAGGGACTCTAATTAAAGATTGCCTTCTGTTTATTTTATTTCAATACATGCAAAAAAGAGAGATTACCGTAGCAAATTGTTCTCTCTTCAAAACCAAATGAAACATTTAATACTGTTTTCAAGAATTACTGAGGCCATTCAATACACAAGTGTCTGTACTAACACCAAGCAGCCGATCCAGCTAATTTACCATTTATATTTCAACAAGACAGGAAAAAATAATACAAATGTACACACACTCCTATGTGTGTGTATATATACATATATATATATATCTAAATGTACACACAAACATTTATTGCAGAGGCCCAAAACAAAACCTCTGAAGAATCAAACTGCTTTAGTAAAGCTTATTATTTCTAATATGGTGATATACTACAGAGATATAGAAGCATCTGGCTAAACAGATGTTTCAATGTCATCATTTGTAAACTGTAGATCAAAGTAACTGTCTTGAGATATCTATTAACTATTTATTAAACCATTTATTATTTGTATTAATTCCTTTAAATATGTTATAATATTTTATTTTCCATACTTTTCCGTAAGAACAAAGATTTTAAAGAGAACTGCATATAAACCACTGTGAACAGAAGGGAAAACATTATTCTAATCTCCAGGGGTCCAGAAATGAAATTCCTATCTTTACCTCTACAACAGTTTTTATTTTGTTCTGCAAAACTTAAATAAATCCTCAACATTTTGATTCAGAAAAAAACCCCCAAAATGGAACACAATACTTTGAAGGAAAAACTACTGCAGGCTTAACTAAGTGTGCTTCCTCACAAATGGATACCACAACATTCTGTGACAGGTTTGCTTTGCACTGTAAGGTTGGTTTGCTACGACTTGCTAAAAACTGACTATTGCAATTCAAGTTTAAATTAGAGTTTGTTCTTTCAGCTACAATATTTTAAAACAAATTCTGGGCTGTTTGATGAACTTGGCTTAAGATCAAACATAAATTTAAAATGAAAATAAGCTTAGGGCTTCAAAAATTCTTTAAGAATCTGCTTTGATTCTTAATCTTCATTTTGGACATGTAGAACTGTTGACCTGGAAGTGGGTCAAGATTTTTAGAAGTGTCTTTTTCAAAACTGCTATCCTGTATTAATTTTAATTCTAAGAAATATTTCATAAAAATAAAATAGTTACAATCTACATGCATGTCTAGGTAGGATAAAATTAGATTTTAACTGAACATGGGACATATAAATATACTGCATGTATCTGTGACAAAATGCTAGATGGAGGCTCCCCCAGGAAAACAAGACATTAATTCTATGACACTGTTAGCCAGCAGCAAAGATTCTTCTTCATTCGTCCCTGCTTTATGGAAAACACTGACCAATATCCACAAGAAAAAAAAAAAAAGGTTGGGGAAGCAGTAGGTGCCACATTGTAATGTCCTAAAACTTTCATGATCAAGCACATAATCTCTGTAATTGGACACTACAAAGACAGAGAATCTTTTTTCCTTGTATTTACTTCTTTTCTTTTAAATCTCAAGTTTAAGTACTTGAGATATACTTAAGATTAAGGGGGAGAGAGGAAAATACAATCTTTGTTAAAAATTTAAAATATCTTAAGACTCTTTAACTATTGGGAAAGGAAAGCTAGAATATAGTTTTGAACACTTCCAACAGATCTTCTAACAGACACAATGCTGTCTCTTGTATCAAGCAAAACCCAAAGCATTTTCCTGGATAGTTTTCAGAACTCATAAAGTTCTCATATACAGACATTTCAAACTACATGCCCCAAGCAAAACTGTGCTTAGCTGAAACTGCTGTGAAATTTCCCCCAAAGTCTCAAGACACTGGAGAAACAAAAATCCTGAACAAATTGTAAAAACTGTCTTTTAAGTTTTCTGATTTAGTTCTTCTACCCATGGAATTTATATTTACAACAAATGCCAGAAAGCTTTTCTTTTTAATTCTGCTAAAATTTTCACACTTGTGATGCTACTGTAACTGAGCGCTATTTTTGACAAAGCCTAGAGAGGAAGATTCACACCGAATAAAGCAAAATAATCATTCCTCTTTCTCTGTAATAAATGATTTATGAACATACTGAAAACTCATTTCATTCATCAGTGTTTTAATACTCACCTAATGCAATAATGGCAATGGAGATAATTAACTTCTGATTATAGATCATATAAACCAACAAGATTAAATTAGGTACCAGTCCAGTGGTACCCACCTTCAGTGGAAACAGAGCAAAGCCTCAGCCTCAAGCCTCAATATGTGCAAGAAGGAGCAGCATCTTATATCTCAGGGCATAATTATGTGGTGAATAAAGACCCACGTAGATAAAGTACAGTGGCTCCACTTTCCACTCTTCCAGTGGGCATCAGTCAGCTTAAAGCTATATGATTCTATTATTACACAGTCAGAGAATGCATTGGTGCAGCATTGGGCCAGATCTAAAGCAACAACAGAATTTTCTGACAAGAGTCACTTCATGCCCTGACAATGCAGAACGATCATTGATCATTTTGTACCCTCTCAGGATAACATTGCTCTGGATTGTGCAAAAAAATCAAAAACCACATTGAAATATTTGACTAATTCGTGAATATTTTTACTCAAAACCCCAGACAAATTAAAACTGTTTTAGAGATTTTCATTATAAAGTAGCAAGTGAATTACAACTATCTTCATAAATAAGAAATATCAGATTGTGTCCCTTTTCTCCAATGAAACTGTTGTGTTATTTTAATAATATCAACTGAAAATATACAGGGAAGACATATTAGGAAGTTATTAATGACATTTAGGCAAGGACTAGTTGCTAAATAAATAATCATTTTCCCTATTAAATTTCTACTACTTAAGAAATTGAAGTGATTAACTTGACAAATAACTCAGTAGAAAAAAATCTCTCCTAGCTGCTTCAGAGACATGCTACTTTGAAAGTCAATACATTTAACTTCACTGTTTTTACATATCTGGAAAGAATGGCTGGCCTAATGATTTCCAGCAATCAGTGCTTGTCTAATTAAGATGTTCCAAGTCCTTAGTTCCCCAAAATCTTGTTAAAGTAGCTGGACAAATGACAAATCTCCTTCAAAAACTTTCTTCATTTGCTATCTCCACCAGTCTTCCTAAACTGACTGATACTGATTTTGCTCTTCTATTAGCTGGTCAAAGGATGGTCCAAAGATCATGTGAATTTGTAGCTCTGGTTGATTCTTAACAAACATAGCAAAAACAGTTCTGGCTGGAGGAGATTTCAAGTCTCTTGAATATAATACATACCAGTTCCTTTGCTAATATATGGAGGCTTGAAGAATTTCACAACACCATACAAGTTCACTATAGTTCCACCTTTAAGATGATTCAGGGGAGTATACACATATTTCGGAGCAACAGACTGAAAAAGCATGATACAATGAGGGAAGAGAAGAAAAAATTATTCAAACATTCATAAAGAACTTTGTCTTTTAACATCAATCATCCTCAGACTTATTTATTTCATCTCACAAAAAAATTTACCTATTTCTTTGTCTCTTATTCACTTCAGACTCAGAAAGCACACAAGACTTTTAATTTCTTTCTGTGCTTGCATTTTTCGTAAGCCAACCAGCTAACTGAAGTAAGTTTCAATACATGAACCAGGCGAGTAAAAGTCATTACAATAATGAACAATGAAAGACAATTTTTTACTGACCCATTTTAACATGCCCATGCAGAGGACTTTTTAAAGCACATATATAAATAGCTTTTTATTTCTGCTTGCCAGTGTCACTGCCCAGAATCCTTGTCTTGGGCTGGTGGGGGAGGTTACCTCTAACAGCCACTGTGCACAAATACCCCAGCTGCTGGAGGATTAAGGAAACTAAGGGCGACTTTCTACAGTTTAAGGACTATTCTCTTCTCAAGGTGGTAATTTATGCTGATTAGACTCTTTTAAAAAATGAGAGTTCTCTCAAACTGATTGATAACTTCTGTTTTCAAGTACTATACTGAAAAAATTAAACTGTAAATAAAAATTGAAAATGCGATCACCATTGGTACTGAATCTTTAACATCATGATAAAGTACATTAAAATTTCATAAATCAATTCCTCTGCCTTTAAAATACTATTTCTTGTAGAATTTTAATTTAGAAACATAAGGGCTTGTTCCAAACAGAAATCAAATGCTAAGACCAGTATAGGAACTCTGATTTTAAATCAAAGAAAGTTTCATATTTCCTTTTTTCTTTTAACAGCACAAGCATAGAGTCTTGTTTACACCAACAGATACCTTTCTAGTTCCAGTTTCCTAACCAACCTGAAGTCCGTTCGGAGATCAAGATGGGAACCATACTACAAGTATAGAAAATGTACTACTTTCTTCATATTTTATTTCGTGCTCCAGGTATATTATTTGCAAAGGTAAATGCTAAATGGCTCCGGGGATAAGAGTGTGGAAGTAAATTAAACAGGAAAAAAATGAATTCCACACCTTCCTATTTATATGCAGTTAATCTCACGTGATTTAAAAATATCCCAAATACAAACTCACCACAGACGCAGTTTCTGAAGCAGCAGTTGTTCCTGATTTAGTGTAAATCTGTGGAGAAAAAAATGACAAACTTTCTGATTACAAAATTGCAAGTACTCGATAACTTTAACGCAAATACAACATTATATAGAAATACTAACCTGCCCTACAGACATTTTTGCCATAAGAATCGTATCTGTATCTTGGAAAATATTAGCTACAGAAGAAAAGAAAGTAGTATTTACTGCAATTACACTCAGAAAAAAGCTTCTTCCAAAAAATACATACATTTTCTAAAGTCATCTAAAGTTGCACATGCCAGGTCACATTAACAGAATAGCATTTGAAAGTTGGAGGCCACAAATTTAAAACTTCACTTGCATAACATAGATCTTATATGGGTTTAAGGTTTTGTACATAAAGATGTATGTACATGCCAATTCTTACAGCAGATCTATTCTCAGGGACTCGTTACTTTCCTTTGGGGGAAAAGATTCATCAGAATGGGATAAATTTTATTTAAAGATAGTTCCTAAGATTTTTGTGCCACACTTATAAGCCAGACTTATCTTCAGTGTAAGGTGTTTTAAAGAAGGTATTGTGATTTGATGAAAGCCAGCACACTCCCACTCTCTGTGATGAACACGGGGCTCAGTGGCCATCCCAATGCCACAGCCCAGCCTGGCTGCCAGACACAAGCCCACTGCTACTGGGGATCTGCTTTTGGTCTCTACCTCAGCTGCATTCCTGAAACTGATTTTACTTTTAAACAGCCAAGTGAAAAGTTATGATTGAGGAAGTGAAGCACACACAAAGTCTACTCATTTGTATTAATGTTAAGCATCCAATAATGTCTGTGTCACCAAAGGAAGTGCCACAAGCTCCATTCTGTGGTCAACGATGAGATAAACACCTCAGCACAACCCAGGCACAGTTTCTCTGGGATTAGACTATGCCAATAATCAGTTGAAGGTCTCGTGTAGTTTCTAGAATTTAGACAATTTTAGTTTGCACACACCTACTCAGATGCAGGTGGTTTTGCTATCCATGATCTTCAATGAAAAATACTCCTTCAGCCTATATATCATCATCAACAGATAATGAATGTCATGAAACAATCTGCACTGCAATTTTAAATAATTTTGTTTCTCACTGAGCTGTGTGTCAAGTTTTAGTTACCTATAGAGGTCGATTCCAAAAAAACAGTGCTTTTCTGAAATTAAAAAAAAAAAAGGTATTTTTTCTTAAATTTAGGATTTAATTAGAAAATAACTATACAGATTAAACAGAACTGACATGAGAATAGCACAAAAGAACAAATATTTTACTCAGAACAAAAGGGTACAATTCTCTGTATAGAATTTAGATTCTAGCAATGCATGTGTTTGAAAGGGAACAACTAATGATATGAGTTAAAACAGTACAAACTCACAGACCAGACAAAATGAAAATTTATAGACCTAAAATCACTCTTGCACCCTCTACCTTGTCTGCATTATTGAAATGTGTAATGCACAAGAATAGTTTAAACCACTCTAAGAATGTATCTAAAGTCAACTAAAGTCAAATTCTTGCACTGAATAAGTAGAAATTTACCTGAAAACTAATTTGGTGAGATTTATTATAAAATTCCATGTGTGCACACACAAAAATGCGCCATGTTTCCTGATGAACATGGTAAAATAATCTGTACCATTTCAGGTTCTAATAGATTTTATTGTTTTTTCTATTAGAAAGCAAAATGTTAATGTAAGCGTTTTGGAAAATAGAAAAAAAATAAATTGGGCAACCACGTACATAAACAACCGATCCAGCCTCTTCAGACACTTCCAGGTGACAATCACGTCTACCATCCTCTCTTGCTGTAGGCAATTTTACCACCTTAAATCCTGCAACTATGAAGGTTTCCTGTGGGGATAGAGCAATAAACAGAAAATTACACAGATTCTAACACATGCTCTATTTTAAGACTATATTTTAAGACTATATTTTAAGACTCAAGACACTGAAGAAACAAAAATCCTGAACAAATTCTAAAAACTGTCTTTTAAGTTTTCTGATTTAGTTCTTCTACCCATGGAATTTTTATTTACAACAAATGCCAGAAAGCTTTTCTTTTTAATTCTGCTAAAATTTTCACACTCATGATGCTACTGCAACTGAGCGCTATTTTTGACAAAGCCTAGGGAGGAAGATTCACACTGAATAAAGCAAAATAATCATTCCTCTTTGAATACAATGCAGACTGACTCCTTTCTAGTTAGCTTAACTATGATAGAAAAGAAATCAGAAATCAGACCAGCAGTGATAAAACCTTTTTTGTTAGAGCTTCCTTCTCATTGAATTACAATTGTACTTTTAAGAAACTCTCCTATAAACTCTGTTTTAGCTGAACCAACAGCTTCCTTAAGGGTTAAATAGGTAGGTCAATCAACAGGTAGGTTTCTGGTAGCAAGAGACCTTACAAACTTTTCTGGCATCACTGCAGAGATTATGGCACAGAACACAATTGTAACTATTTTTACTTTGGTACAAAGTTCCTCAGACACCACAAAATGAACAAAAAAAGAGGATTTAAAGGGTTCACGATTCAAGTCCCAGCAGCAGCTCATGTTCTCAGCAGCAACCTCACCAAATCAAAAAGGAAAAAGAAAAAAGAAAAAAAAAAACAAAAGGGAGGAGAAGATAGAGAACGTTTAAAAATCTTTAGGTAATCAAAGGTGATTAAAAAAAGCCATCTGACACAATGTAAAGCTCCTTTATCATCAGCTCCCTTGCTATCAGAACTGTTTAGCAGGGCTGTGCCACTGTGCTCCACTCAAATAAACATGTTAGACTTGGAACCCTATTCAAGCTTCTACCAAAAGCACTTCCATAAACTTTTACTGAATAACTTTTCTCCGTGTAATTTTTTTTTTTTTACTACAACAAATAAAAGAGTTTTCTGATTAAAGTTGACAGTTTTAGCCAAATATTGCACTATGACAGCACTTTTTTTGCTATTTCAGCAATCTGACAATGCTGCACTAAATGATTTAAGATCCAAAACCTTAATGTTTTGTGCAAGCAAAAGAAAGGCTTCTAGATTAAGTGACAGTGATATATGTAGTTATTAAAACATTGGGGAAAAAATTTCTGCAGAAAACAAATTTAATCAGACAGCTTAATTCACAATGAAAGTACTCAGGGCATGGTGATTTTCAGATAGTGCCACTATGTATACTTTGTGACTAAAAATAATATTTAAACCTAGAAATAAGCCATACACAAAGCTAAGCTTAAACATGCCAAAACAATTAGAAGTCTCAGTACTCTTTGCACCTCTAACACACTGTTCTACTAGCACACATGAAAGTGTTTCATTCTTTCCAGATACAGAAACACACAAAAATAAATTTCACAAAACTCCATGGATTTTGCTGAAATGAGGTGTCAATATGTGTCTTTCCTTTCACTAATAGCTGATGCTATCCAGAATGTTCCTTCAACAGTAAAATAAATCTTTACCTAAAAAGCTACGCCTTGCTTATACATAATTCCCATTTCAGCATTGTATTAAAATACAGACTGCACAAGATTTTAGGATGTGACTGCTGAGTAAGGATTGCAGCTCTGTACAGGTAACCTCTTGTCTGGCTCTCCTGTGTCAGAAGGAACTTCAGAATTACATAGACTCAGCCTTTTAATAGGCTGATAATAAATGAAAAATTTTTGAGTAATATTAGGTCACTAGTGATCACTCATGTTACACATATGCACATGTAGCAAGTCATTAAAAAATAACCAACAAAACAACCTCCTCTCGAACTGTGAAAGGACTGTGCAATTTCCATGATGAAAAGACATCACTAACCTCAAAATGTGCTTTTACAGGTAGAAAGAACAGATACATTCTCAGATTTTTTACAAATTCACAGTCAGCTATGACAGGTTGTGATGTGCAGTTCCCAAACATGCAAAAAAATTTTCGTAATATATGCACAGCAACACACTGTCTCATAAATTCACAGGCTGACTTGTGTTAAGTCTTCTAATCAAACCAAACTTCTATCTCTGACAAAGCAAGACACCAGCAGCAAGTCAGTACAAAAACCCTGTATGCAGAGTTTTGAATTTTTAATTTTTTTTAATCTTCTAGTGTAACTGTCTTATAAGTGAGCTTAATAGTAATATATAAATTATCAAATGGCAAAACATTCAAAATATGACTATACATGGGTGACTTCTCTATTATCCATATTCACGATCCTTTGCTTGCTAGGTACACAGCACTGATAAAAAGAATGGTTTATTCCAATATTAGTGTGAGAAAGAATTTACATAAGCAAATACTTTTTATTTTGTTCTAGTTCATTTTTATAGATTTGAAGGGACTGAAGAGATTATTTCTAATTTTAGGTAGACTAAGAAAAGAAAAGAAGTCAACATACATCTGTGAAAAACAATCCCTAAACCAAGAATATATACGCATATATGTCTAGGTGGTTTTTTTTACCCCATGGCGTATAATTTTTGCACAATCCTCTGCCATTTTTCCATATATTAAGACATTGATGCTGTTGATCTGGGAAGACAAGCTATCCGGATCTAGAGAAAAAAAAACAAAAGTCATTCCAATCACTATACCTTCTCCAAAGCAAAACAGCAGTGGAAAGAGATATATAAAACAAATGGATCTACAGAGTCCAACACTTTTCGATTAATGTACAAATGGGAAATGTGCTAACTACAGGCATATTGCTCAGAATATTCCTCATAAGAGGATTAAAATGTGCCCATTGTATACCAGTGTACAATTAAGCAGAAATAAAAAAGATTTCCACTTAGATAATTCAATGTATAGTGTTAGAGAAGAAATATTATCCATATTATCCATATTACTGTAGAATCTCTCATTAAGATATTCTGGACACAGAAATATTGGTTAATAGCCTTCCAGGAGGACTGAAGCAAAAATCACGCTGCTATTTCAAGAGTTTTCTACTTTTTATTATTTTATTATTATTTATTATTTTATTATTCAATGATTGAGATGTGTAAACCTATGTTTTCGTGGAGAATGTGCATAAACCCTCCTCTTCTGAACAGCCACTGAAATCAGTGAGACGCAGGGAGGTTAAGCACCCCTCTGGGAACCCTGGAGCCAGCAGGGAGACTGCGTAAGGTCCCAACAATTTCAGTCACCTCTGCTAACACCCGCCCCAAGCAGCGTCACCAGGCAGGACCTGCACACCCCAGGCCTGCTGCTCAGACACAGGTGGCAGGAGGCTCAGAGGGAGCACATGATGGTTCTCTAGACACTCTAAGAAATAAGCTGAGAATAAAATATAAGGTAATGGAAAGGTCCTTGAATCCAACAGACCCATGATAAATTACAGTAATTTCATGATTATAAGCCGCACCTTTTTCACTGAAGAATCCAGCCTACCCCAGTGGTGTGGCTAATCATCAGGTGCAGCTTATTTATGGACAAATCCCAGGGAAATGCTGCCGGGGCCCATGGCATGGGGAGGGCGCCTGGGGCTGCCTTTAAAGGCTTCACTGGTCTATGAAAACTGTTTGCAACTTGAGCTACTGACACCAAACCCCGCGCTGGCATGATTCTGTTACTAATTCATTACTTTGTCGCACATGGATCCTCGCTTTAAAGAAAAATTTAAAAAATGCGGCTTATATTCGGGCGCGGCTTATAATTGCGAAATTACTGTACCTCTTCCACCTTCCTGACTGGAGGGGATGATAAGCTTAAGACTTAAAAGGAACATATTTTTTTTTTTTTTTATCATTTATTACATGATGAACAACTTAAGTGTTCTAATCCAGCTACTGGTATTCAGGTACTTGAGTAGTCAGGTGAAACTTCCTTTTCTTAAATGCTTACATTAAACCAGAATGAAACACAAATATTTTGCTGCTCATCAAAATACTGACCTATATTAAATGGGCTCTTACATAGTATATGCTATATATATTATGTGGTAACTATTACGTGTGCAATTTTCTTGATCTTTCTTATGATAAGCAGTTTGAAAATACACTATTAAGCTAATATAGTTAATACATTTCCAGGACAGCCTTTCAAAAAGTCATGCAACAAGAAGTCTACTGAAATATGAACACTGTATTGTTTCCATTAACTTACCTGTTAAATTAAGTTTAAAATAAACTATTATTTTTTGTAGAAAATGAACAGTTTAAGAGAGTATTTTATACCTAACATTCTATTGAACACAAAAGCAGGGACTACTGATGTAGTACCATAAATTAAAAATGCATACTCCAATGTAGTACCTTGAAGAACAATCTTGAAAAAGTCTGTTCCATCTCTGAGTTTTGTTAATGGGTAGGAAAGAGTAATTATTCCCTACAAAGCAAAAAATAAAATGGAACATTGTGAATTAAGACTGTATGCCTCTAAGTTACTGAAATATTGATAACAACTGAAACATCTATAACATAAATCAGGCAGGATTTAAGGAAGAAGCACAAATTGCCATTTACATTCATAACAAAAAAAACAAAAATCAACTGCTATAAAAGCACTAAAAAGCAACATTCCTGAGATATAACAAAGTATTACACATCAATACTATTTAGAGGCTACCAACTAGATTACAAACTTTAACAATAAAACAGTGACTATGGAACTATACATGTAACTTTTATTAGTTACAAAAATAGCAAAAAGGACTATTTTTAGCACAAAACCTGAAAGGCATCTGAAAAGGTAGTGAGCAAAATCTTAAAAGATACAGCAATTTCTCCAAAAATATTGGCAAAGGATTACAACAAATTTCAGAAAGAAATCACAGTCAATGTACTATAGATGCATATGAAGATAAATAATCTTCTGTGGAAAAAAAAACCAGCTGGGAGGTGAGTATTAAAAAGTTTTGAAACTGTTGTCCCCTAATTATTTGGCAATAATACAAATGCTCTAGAAGATGCTATGATTGAACAATTAATTCAAAATACTCTTTTTATTGTAATGCTGAAGTTACAATGAAGCAAAAATCAGCAACTTCAGCAACGTTAACATCTCTTTGGAACCATCACATCTAGTTAGAAAGATGGTGTCAACAGTACCTAAAATGTTAGTCAAGTGTATTCTTTCACAGTATGGCAGATAAAGCACTGTAACCTTCTCAATGATAAAACCACAAAAACTGGTTCAATAAAGAAATATAAAAATATTGAAAACAGACCCTACACCTACACAAACAGCACAAAAATAGACTAAAAGGATTCTTGTAAAAAGAGGGCAGGGCAATATGTCTATAAATGCAACATTATGAGGACAGTCAGGTAAATCACAATGATTTTACAGTATACATATAAAGTGGGAAACTTGACTTCAATGTCAGCAAATGCCTCTTAAACCAATCAGGATAAGTACACAGCAGTGAATTGTTACTCCAGAGGCTTTTCAGAGTAAAATTTGTCCTACAATGTGCGAACTGAGGAGTAATCCAAACCAAATTCAGCGAGATTTTGCTACCTGTTTTATAAAGAAATAACACCACTCCACAAAACCTCAACATTGTTTAAGGATGCTGATTTCAAAAATAATTTGATAATTAAGTCTCCTTACAAATCTCATTAGTCTTCTCTCTGAAAAGTAGAAACTTAAAAACAGAAAGGGTTTCTCATTTGTTTTCAAAATTACAACTTTGTTTAAAATTTCACTATATATATATATATATATATATATATACACATATGTGCACAGATTACATATACATATATAATTGCTCTTGCTGAGATTGTCTTGAACTGTACTCACAGGTACAGAATTTTTCTTGTAATAAAGTTTTTGCAATGAAACAGTCACCTCATGAACACGCAACATCTACATATATATTTTTACCTTAGTAAGAAATTTTGATCTGCACCAGCACACTATGTAAAAGGGGAAATTACTGATGCAATAGTGACTGCTTTTTGACCATCTTCATTTTTTATTTTTCTTTTTACATCCCAGTATCATCCAAAGAGTTTTCAAATTCTAGGACATTCTTTGCTATAATGGTCTGGCCCCTCCACATTCCTTTGTGTCCCAAACACCCATACTGTAGTTCTGTCCCCCAGCTACTACCCACTTCCTCATATTGCCCCACTGCCTTTTCCACATGCTTGAAACTCTTGAGCTTCAAACTTCCAAAGAACCTGCCTTAGCAAAACTTCCTCAAATTGACTCTTCCCTCACAAATCCTACACTGCTTATTGAGTTCAGAAGAAAACTTTTTCCAAAACCCTCCACACTCCATATGCCACTAGATGCACTCCAAAAGCAACCATGTACAGCTCTTCTACTGCATGTGTCTCCTTCCTTATAAGGCGTTGCTCCCTCAGTTTGGTTCTATAGTTGGTTTGGTGGCTGATTTTCAGGTTTGGTTCAGATTTGCCACAGCAAAATCCAAGAGATGATGAACTAATAGAAGGCACCATGTTTTAGTTAACAGACATGATGACTGAGGAGCTACAAACAATGCTTGTGCGGTTTTTACATTAATTTGAAACTTGCAGTTTTCAAAGAAGTGCCAGGAAGATAAAAACATGCAAAAGAATGAAAGGACTGAGGCACACAAGTCAGACAGAAGCACACAAGTCAGACAGAAGCATCCCAAATGGTTTTTGTTACTTTTCCCAAAACACATTTACTAAAAATCCTCCTCTGCCCTTCCCTCCCTGTCAAAGCAGGGCCTGATCCCTATTTTGGCAGGTCTAGAGCGACTGAGTGCCACCACTGATAACCTAACATCAGTGCATTCTAAGGTTCACTTCAAGCTCAGCCTGCAGAACTGGATTTTCTTCACATTTAATGGTGCATTAGCCCCAGCTTTATCAGCTCTCCAGTTGTGCTGTTTGTGCCAAGCTGTTTTAGTCATCTACTAATCCATGTCAGCAGAAGCATGAAGTTCTCTTAACATAAGGCAGAAGTCTGACAAAGCCATTCTACACAGTTTCCCTTTCAGAATCAGCTATACCACTGCATGGATGCTTTAAGTCATAGTCCAGTAGTAACTGCTGTTTTGCAAATAGAAATATTTATTTTGGCAGAAATATTTTCTAATTTATAATGCATTTTTGTCTCCTTCATCACTTTCTTCTGAACAAGAATCCCTGTTCTTCCAAGCCAGGGCTGCTTGCGGACATAGCTCTTCAAAGCAGGGAAGTCTATATATCCTGCAGGTGAACAGGGACAGGAAACTACACCCTGAGGAATAAACCCCATTTGCTAGCAGCAGTGGTTATTGATGTTTCCATTTGCTCCTTCACAAGACCTGAGGGAGGCCGAATCATTCTCAATCAAATCACCTCCTACACTACTCAGCTGCCGCCTGCTTCCAAACAGGGCGGGTCTGTTCCTTCACCACACCGAAGTGTACCACTCCTGGCATCAATTTGACACCACAATGAACCAGTCCAGAGTGAGAGCATCAGAAAATTATCCTCTCTCCAACAATATGGATGGTCTTCTGCCAGTTTCCTTATCACAAATGGACTCAGTCATGGGGTCACATAAGCACTAGAGCTGGAACTCGGAAACATTTTTGCTACGACAGCTGTGTATTCTTTCAGATACAGAAAGACATTAGATCAGTTCTGCTCATATTTTTAAAATGTTTGTGCCATTTTTCAAAGGATTCAAGACAACTTAGGTTTTCTACAGAACCAGATTGCCTTAATTTCCCTACCGCTTTTTTGATTAACAAATTGAAAGAAAGCCTGGGTTAATGCTGATTTCCTGACACATGAGCAACAGGGATGCCTAAAATCATCCTCAGAGCCACAGACAGGATAAAAAAGAACACACAGAAGAATTGACACTGAATTTTACAGAGAATACTTGTTTTAGGCATGAAAAAGGTTATTTCTGCATTTCACTAGTATGGCAGAATTGTGCTTCCAATCTGAAATATATTTGGGATGACTGTCAAATATAATTTCACACTTAATAATGATAAAACAACCTAATTGTGTCTTGATGATGGTAGTCGCTACAAACAACATTTTTCATAAAACTGGATATGGCATTGTTTCATATAAAAGGAGAACTACTTTAGAAGTTTTTTAGAGATTTTTAGTTACTCTGAAATCTGATCTCTAACAAGATTGAGGTGCTTATTACTATTTTTAAAAAACAAAATACCACTTAACCTCCCCCAGTCCCTCAATTTTCAACAAAGGATTCTGCATAATGCATTTTAAATTGATCCACAGCTTATAAATCCTGAAAATAGAAGCTCCTACAAAAATTTAGTCTGATAACACAAAAGGGACAGGACTGTGAATCAATGAAGGTAATAGCAAAATTCAATGAGGTTCAAAAAGGTCCTAATTTTCCACTGCTTGAAGATATGCAACAGATGAATACAAAGACACATAGTTGCAGAAAGTCACCAATTGAGCTGAAATATGGAAATGCCTTGCTTATGTAAGTAGAACTATTTCAAAGCAAGACCAAATTTTTTTACTGGTCAGTTTACCTGTATGTATTTGTTGGTGTGATCACAGCCCTCTTGCAAATGCTGCAAATTCTCTTTCTGCAAATGGCTTGGTAGTGGAGTCTCAGATTGTCCTTTAATGATCTTAAGCAATCGAACAGGCATAGCTGCTTTATCTAAACAAAAATCATAAAAAGAGTCCTGAAGCTCCTCATTTGCTCAAATTAAGAGTTACCAGAAGTTGCACCTTACTCAGAAGGGGAATACTTACCTATTTCATAACAAGACAGTTTAATTATGTAAAACTAAGAATTTTCAGAGGGATTGGCCTCATCTCTTAGTACCATAAGTAGCAAGAAGAAATAACATTTCCTTAGCAATAGAAAACCATCCAACCAACCTGTTTTATCAAACATTCCAAAACACCGTAAATGGCAATAAAATATTACTTTACATATAAATAGATAGCAAGACATATAAATGCAGAAGGTAAACAGTGTTAGTATTTTATGAAAAGAAAAAACCATGCAAAGACTTTGAATGACTCCTTCCCCAGCACAAGGTCATAGACAGTCTCCATATTCAGTTTTTTCCCTACAAGAAAATTTGACTGCGAGAAATTAAAACACGTCATTTTAACTTAAAATGAACAAAAGATGCTTATGGATAGATTGAACAATTTTCATCAAAGAATCAAGTAATAAAAAATAATAAATAAAATAAGATGGGTATCTACAGATGCTAAGCATGGAAGGCACTCAGATCTAGCTAAGAAATGGATGAGTCTGTCATTTATGGTCTGCCCTCACTGTGCTGAAAGTCAATGAAATAAATTAATAGTGATAGTGTTATAATGCAGAGAATAGGGGAGAGGAAGAGTAATCCATTGCAGTAAAGTTGCACAAAGAGAAACAGAAAAAAGTAATCTAGCAATAAGTAGCTATTGCTGTATTTTCTCATTACATAGTCATCTTATTTCTTCTGGGAGGTATCTTTGTCCCTCCAGTATAATTTTTATTTCAAGTGGGTATTTACAGAAAAGCCACAATATCATCAATATTCTGTTTCCAGTAAGTTTTAATAAACTCAGCAAAAAAATGCTTTCTGTTTTCTGAAAATCCTGATGGCAGTATTACAGCCACAGCCCTAATTTCAAACAGTTTTAGCAATTTTTACAAGATAGCAAGAAAGAGGAAAGATTTTGAATGGACACAAAAACTTGGTATTCTACTCAGTAAAAGCTTAAACTACAGTAATTTCACGCTTATAAGCCGCACATTTTTGACTGAGTGTGGCTTAAAAGTGCAAAATTACTGTACTTGTTCAGCTACAGTCCAAAAGAACTTGTGCAATGCTAAGCAGACTGAGTTCCAACAAAATATTCATGTATAATGAAATGGAACTGGGAAATCATTGCAAAATGGGAAGACCAGAGAAACATAAGTTACAAGCGTAACTACACATACAGATGCAGAGAGCAAAATTACACACATTCTTTCAAAAAGTACCTTATTCTTCAGAAAAATCAAAAATCCACCTTATTGTTACTCCAGTATCCAAAGATATTGGACTTCACGAATAATTCAGGACTGTTTTTCTTGTCATGAGCAACACTTCTTTCTTCTTCCCCATTTTCCAGAGCTGTTATTCCTGTCTAACAGACATAAACAAGAAGTCACAGTCACTCATGACATATCAACACAATACTTTGGTTCAAGGATGTCTCAGCTGCAATGGCACACATAGGATGTCTAGCTTTTGTTTTTTTCTAGCTTCCAATTCACAAGAGGAGGAAGGAGGCAGAAATGAAGCATTATGAACTGACCACAATCCCCATTCTCTATCCTCTGCACTGCACAGGGGGAGAAACTGGTAGAGAAATTGGAGTGGAGCTGAGCCCAGAAAATGGGAGGGGTGAGGAAAAGGTCTTTAGATTTGCTCTTATTTGTCATTATCCTACCCTGATTTGATGACCAGTAAGTGTGATTGAGTGTCTTTTGTCCATGTAAACAGTGAGTGATCTCCCTGTCTCAACCTGCAAGCTTCTAGTTTTATTTTCTCTTCCCTGTCCTCCAGAGGGGAATGATAAGAGCAGCTTTGGCAGGCACCTGGCTTTCAGGGTCAACTATGACAGCACAGAGCTGGGAGATACAGCCCCAGACAGGTTTCAATTTCTGCTTGAGCTGAAGGAGAAGTAAAAACCTGCTACAAGGTGAAGATGCTGTTCCTGCTTTGACTAGTGAGGTATGAGAAGTTAGAATTTCTGTAAGATGTTACTAAATGAGGCTAAAAAAATGCCTTTATCTGTATGTTTTCAAACAGCATTGTCATTAGCTTACTAGGATTTCAAGTCTCTAGCGAAAAGAGCAACTAGAAGATTTATTCAGCTTTTCAGTTCAAAGTATCTACTTCACACTTCATTCTAGCACACTGAGAAGCTGATCTATTCCACCTAAAAAGAGTCAACTTCAAAGTTAATCAGCAATATTGATCTTCACTCAGCAACAATATAATGAGCCCGGGAAATATACAACATAACATTAACGTTTTGACCTATTTCTCTTTGTTACACTACATGAGTGATTAAAAAGTGATTTTCTGTCTGCTTTTTTTTTTATTTTCCCATGAAGATATCTTAACAACACAGAGCATTTTGTTACAATTTAAATTTATGTAAATAGCATTCCAGTAGAAAACAAGTGGGGTGTTTTTACAGATCCTAAACTCCTACATAAAAAACTATGTGGTCTAACTACTAATCTCCGAATTCTCAGATCATTGTTCTCAGCAATTAAAAAGCAAAGATATGAATATCCAGTTCTAAGAGTTATAGAAGTAAGTTTACCAAAACAAACTGACAGAGCATTGGCTTTCAGAATCTACATGAAGATATTTTTAGTCCTGTCCTTGGTGTTCCCAACTATTCTGGAGAGCAACTAAGTGGAAAAAAAAAAATCTGTCAAACACCTCTGTTGCTCTCAAAAGCCTGACTAACACTTACATTCCAATTTGAGCCTAAGAAGCCTGTAAATGGGGTAAACACAGCTATACATAAGGATGGATACTAAAAAAAAGCCCAAACAAAACCAACAGACTGCGAGAAAGGCAGACAGCAGCATGGGATACTCCTTGAGGAGGGCTGGGACACAACACATACACATAGCAGAAGGAAGAAGACTGAACTACAAATAAATACAAATGCATTTTGCCTTCCAGCAATGAAAGTGACAAAAATCTGAAGTGAGCACCAAAAAACTTAACAATTTTAACAAAGAACTCTATGAAAGTATGTTTGAAGTAGACTATATAGTGTATTTAGGATGTGACCCACGATTTAACACCCCCAAAGAGAATGCAATATGCGTCACTCAAGTGAAAGATAACACTGAGGATGGCTATGCCCTTAACTCTTATGTGCTGCTCTGCCCTATCCTTGACATTCTGCCTATTAACTAGAAAATTTAGTCCTTTCTGTACTACCAAGAAATGCTTCAGTCATACACAAAAATCACATGAAGAGAACAATGTCATTTTGGAAACAGAAGAGAATAAAACACATGACTATATGGACTTCTGAAGGAAACCTCAACAAAGTCTCAAGAATGAAGGAATAGCCAAGAACTTCAGAATCAGTCCCAGCTGTACCTGAAGCCCCTGTACACACAAATACTAGTCAGTGTAATATTCGGGCTAATTGTGTAAAAGGTAAAATATTTATGGAATAAGTCACGCTTCATTATAAAACCCGCACATTTGTAGACACAGCCATACACTCCCACTATATTTTATGCAACACTTTGTCATAAAAATGAACATTTGCAGCTTGAACAGAACAGGCAGAACATAAATACCACAAACCCAGCCTGCCATCACAAGACAAAGCTTTTGCCATTCAGCAGTCTTAACGAAATCAAGAAGACTGTCAGTGAACAAAGTGTGTAGTCTGTCTAGAATTTGTTCAAAAGTCGAATTTTGTAATTTATTGGTTCCCTGAGAACTCTCATGAGCTGAAAAACATCATGTCAGATTAACTACAGTAAAGAAGAAATCAAGTCAGCAGTGTGACACATCTTATTCCCTTAGCTGCAAAGCTTCAGCTTGCTCTTACTGCAAATCTTCGGGCACTTATCTTTTTTGGGAAGTTTGTACTCACCTATTCTCACTCTTAATTACACTTAGTTTCATTAGCACACAACTAGGTTTCCTAAACAAATAAAATTTATTTCACATCAAAACGTACTCATCCGACATCGTGTAAAAGAGACTACAATCAAACATTACCTGAGGAAAAGGAATTCTTACACAGCTATTATCTCAACAGTACTACAGCTCTAGAAAGCAGCAACCCACAGCAAAGCAGAGGCCTCAGAAGGACAGGGCCACTCTGCAGATCCCACACTTCACAAAATATGAAATATTCGCTTCAGAAAGTCAATCCAAGTCCACCAGCACAGGCGTGTTATCAATAAAACTTCCCTTTCGGTTTACCCAGTGCCGGGAAAAAAAAAATTTCGAAAGGCGTGGAGCACTGTGCGGGGACTCGGTTCCCGCAGCAGAGCCCGTGTGCAGGGAAGCTGCGGGACTGAGGGAAACAAAGCCGGGCCCGCAGAGCGGCCGGTCCCCGTGTACCGCGGCTTCCAGCGCACGCCTGTCCCGCTCCCGGTCCCGCCGCCGCTGCGCAACTTCCGCCCGCGCACTGCGCATGTCCGGGTGGCGCGCGCACCCGCAGCGGCGCCGCGCCTCCTGCAGGGACCGCGACTGGGACAGGGACAGGGACAGGGACAGGGACAGGGACAGGGACAGGGACAGGGATAGGAATAGGACAGGGGCAGGGATAGAGACAGGGCTGGGAGTGGGAACGGGACAGGGACAGGGACAGGGCTGGGAGTGGTAACAGGACAGGGACAGGGACAAGGACAGGGACAGGGACGGGGCTGGGAGTGGGAACTGGACAGGGACAGGGCTGGGAGTGGGAACTGGACAGGGACAGGGACAGGAGTGGGAATGGGAAGAGGAAAGGGACAGGGACAGGGCTGGGAGTGGTAACGGGACAGGCAGAGGGACAAGGACAGGGATAGGGACGGGGCTGGGAGTGGGAACTGGACAGGGACAGGGCTGGGAGTGGGAACGGGACAGGGACAGGGACAGGGACAGGGACAGGGACAGGGACAGGGACAGGAGTGGGAATGGGAACTGGAAAGGGACCGGGACAGGGCAGGGAGTGGTAACAGGACAGGGACAGGGACAAGGACAGGGATAGGGAGAGGGCTGGAAGTAGGAACAGGAAGGGACGGGGCTGGGAGTGCGAACAGGACAGGGACAGGGCTGGGACAGTGACAGGCTTGAACCCACCGATGCCCTTCTCTTTTCTCATTCTGTTTTTTCATGTCCTTTAAAGAGCTGCTTAGCTATTAAAAGTTAAAACTGCGGTGAACTGAGGTAATATATACATATTATACATATTATACATTATAGGTGAATTAAATTAAAATAACTTGGAAACATCACGTTGCACTCCAGATTTAAGTGGATACTTAATCTTCTCCTCTTCCCTCCTTTTTTGATTGTTTCTTTTTCTAGTTACATTTTAAAAAAATACTGTCAGGAAAATTAATCCACAAACACCAGAGGGTTATGTCCAGAAAGGAGACAGAGGAGTGCCTTTTGCTTTATTCCCAGGGCATTCCCCGGGATCTCAAATTTTTGGAGGATGCAGCCTCCTTTAAATCCTATTTTCCCGGCCACATTTCCCTCTCTCTTTCCCCATTGGCTGAGGTATTTGAGAGGCACAGACTTCCCGGAATGCCTGGATACCTGAGATTTCCCTCTAATAACTTTCCCTTGTAATTGTTATAGAGCTCAGAGTTCCCCCCACCCCCATTGTTTCTATCATCTTCTAATATCCAATTTCATTTATCAGCAAACCTACATGTTGTTTGTAAAGGCAAATATCTTTTCCCATTCATCAATCGGTGGAATCAATCTCATTGTTTCTTCTGTTTCTCAGTGCTAGTCTTACCTACCAGCACACCCACAGCTTGTTTGTAAAGACAAATCCAACATTCCTCTCAACACTATTAAATTGTTTCTATAAAGTAATCTTAAACCTAGAAGAATTGGAGGGGTTTTTTTTTCACTGTGGGGTAACCAGTGAAACGTGGGTGCTGCTGCGGCCGTGTTCAGGTGAACTTGAAAGCTGTCACCTGCTGGAAGTTAAAAAATACAGGTGGAAAGAACACCCTGCTGCTTGCTGGCGTCTGTTGTTCAAACGGCTTTGGAAACCAGTGTTCATCACTGACAGTGACGTGAGGCTGCCTGGTGTTTGCACGCTGCAGGTTGACACATGCCAAGATCCCCCTGACACATGCCAAGATCCCATTTGCAGTGCTTGCCAATTCGAAATTACAGCGTTCATGGCTCAGCATTGCAGCAGTGACGCTTCTTCCTTTAGAGACTTCAGCTTTCTGTCTCCAGTACATCAGAGATGTACTGCTGCCTGTCTATGCTCTCATTCTTTTCCCATCTCTGCAGTCCTGAATATCTGGGACAGCTTTCTTTTTCTTGTTTCTCATCACTTAGTGCATTTAAAAGTCCCACTGGAAACAATTTTCTCCTTTCTCTACCTTCAAATAATTTCCTTCACAACCCTCCTCCTATTTTGGAACTCTTTTAGTTATGTCTCTGGAGTTTTTTATAGCTACACTAAGAATTCAAATCCAATTCAAAAAGTGGAACTTGGATCCATCCATGTTCAGGAAGCCTCTGGAGGGACATCTATGCTTTGTACTCATTTTCACCGTTGACAACCTTTTCTGGAGCAGGCTTCTTTTCTTTGATCATCACAGTTCTCAATAAATTTTAATCCTGTACCTTCCATTGGGTATTGATGTACCTTGCTTGATTATGAACAAAAATATTATTAAGACCTTGTTACACAGGCATGATGAAAGTAGCCCGTAGTGAGAGGTAAGACAGAGCTGGGAATTTAAGCACAGCTAGTTACATGGAGAACTAATAACCTGCTGTTTGAAGAGCCAGCTACAGCATACAGGCTGAGAAGATTATCTGACTTGCCCACATCCTTTGTTTCCATCAAAAGATTTTGAGAAATCAAACTTATCTGCAGTCTATTAAGTTCTGTCAAGTGAGCATTTCTGGTGGAATATTGTCTGTCTTCTCTTCTGATCTCTGTTTTTAAACCTACACTCTAAAAACCATAATTTTCGATATAGAAAACAATAAGAAAGATTAATCAGCAAAAAAAAGTTAGTAAAAGTAAAGGAAACATTCAGGAATTAAACAACTTTAGAGCCTCATGTCATTCAGTTAAAAAAAAAAAGATAATTTGAAAGAATTATATAATATTATATAATAGAGTTAAGAAATTGTGCTTTAACGCACTGATGAATTTCTCTTTTTTGTTCAGTTTCTTTTTTCATGTCTGTAAAAGATCTGTTTAGCAATTAAAATTACAGTGAAGTGAAATCATGGAAAGCTTATACATTATTGGCAAATTAAATTAAAATCATTTGGAAACATCAAGCTGCACTGCAGAGTAATTAAAATGGTTACTTGATCTTCTCCTCTTACTTCTCTCCTCTTTTGCTGCTTCTGTTTCCAGTTACTTCTTCTAAATTCACTATTAAATTCATTCTATAAAGTAATCTTAAACCTAGAAGAACTGGAGTATTTTATGTCGTACCCTGTTTATAATAAAAAGAGAAGAACTGAGAAAAAAGCTGTATATAAGCAAAATTTTGATTTTGATAATAGAATACACTAGTTTTATGTGTCAACAAAAGAATTTTGTCTACCAGAAATTTAGCCTGAAGTCTATTTTTCTTTAATTTTAACCTTCCTTTTTGTGGTAGTTACCTTCCTCTTCAGGTACTTGTTTTAATTCAGGAAATATTATGAGAAGTTGGATTAATTACATCAGAAGGTGATTTTTAATGTTTTGGGAAATGTGTCTATTCTCATACTACTTGAAGTAATCTTGAAATGTGATGCAATTTACATGTGTCATAATAGAAAATAGTACCTCTGCAGAGGAAAAAAAAATTTCCAAAGCCATATTCTGATCTTAATGTTGGCTTGCTTTGTGGCTTCTAATGAATTGCTCACCCTACAAAGTGAAAGTCCATAAATGAATAAGATGGTAACGTTATTTCTTGGACCCGTGTGTTGGTGTGGGGTCCACACATGCTCTTAACCAGTTTAGGAATCCTTGAAAATCCCCAAATGCAACTGAAATTCTGATCTCATTGAAAATAATAAAAACCTTTCCATTCACTTGAGCAAGACCAAAAGGTCCCCCTGTGCATCCAAATTGTATGTAACATAAGAAATTTAACCAAAGCTTTCAGGAATAGGAGCCTTGTTTATTAAATCAATATCTAGTCACAGGAGCTTCTGAGGACTGTTCTCTTAATGAGGCAAGAACTAGATAAAGGTTTCGGAAACTAGCCTTGAGTTCATGTTTTGGTTTTGAGGTTTTTTTGGGGTTTTTTTTGTTTGTTTTCTTGTTTTGTTTTGTTTTGTTTTTTGGGGTTTTTTTTTTAGGAAAAAACCAAACAAAACCAAACCAAAAAACACCAAAAAACCAACCCAAAAACCTAAAACCCACCCCAAAACTGGGCAAGTTTTTCAAGTATATTTGTAAGTTTTTCCAAACATACGTTGCAATGTCAGTAAAGTCCTTAAGTAATATTGGAAATTCTATCTCTTCAACCTTATTTTCCTCGGATTTCTTAGTAAACAGTAGAAGAAGAATTGTCCTATAGGAATACAGGCTATTTTCATTAGCAGCTGCCTTGGTATAATGTTTTCCAAGTTCAACATTTCACAGCTTAAATGCAGCCCTTTCTACTCCTTTAATTTTGCTTTGATGATACCACTCGATTTTTACTTGAACTTTTATGGATACCAGCTAAATTCAGGCACAGATCCTTTGCAGTACTTCTGAAGCTATATGTTGCTTGCTAAAACTGATAGCCTAAGAGAAGTAAAAAATCCAGATTTATTAAAATTACAGAAATTATTAAAGTATAAATGTTTAAGAATTTCTAAATGATTTCCAGGGATGAATTTTGATTAATTGCCTCTTTATAATGTGTAGCCACTCAAAAAGAAATTGTATGAGTATAGCATGCTTCTCATTACAAAGCACTGTGCTTAAAGGATTTTCCTTCTGTAAAGAACAGTCGGATCTAAGACTTGTAACTGCTGGGAAATCTGAAATGGGTAGTCCAGAATTTGAGTATTTTGGAATAAGTATATATGAAGTACTAAAAAAAGTAATTCTTTGTTGTTTGTTTTATATGTGTTCTGTGTGATTGAAGCTCACTTACATGGGTATAACTTAAGTGGGTGTAAAAATAAGTAGAGCATATGTTTATAAGTATTTAATGGGTATGTTAATTTAAGAAGCAAGATTTGCAGAGGAGGATAAATCTTTTATTAGACCAAATAGTATAGGTTATGATTTGTATAAGTTACATGGTAGCACAGAACACTTTCACAGACTATTACTGCTATCTCAGTAGCTCAGTCACTGAGCAGATTCATGACTGGCTCCCTGATCAGAAGAAAACAGCTTTAAATTACTCACTAATTGAGTGCTGGGTGAAGAAAGATGCATTTTGAGCAGGAGACAATTTTCTTCTGTGTCTTGGAGAAGACCCAGGGGAAGAGCAAGAGACTGAATGTAGGCAGGGGAATGAAGAGGATCTCCACTGATGTGATCCTGGAGACACATCTGTTTGTGGCAATTCTGTAGTTCAGTAATTCTAAAGTGTTTCTGAAAATCTCCAAGTGTGCTTGTAAAAGAAGATGATATGTGAAACATGGAGTTTCTTGCAAAGGATTCTTGTGCCAACTGGTGACTTCAACACTTTTTGTGGTTTTGATCATTATTAAGATAAATGCTAAGAGAATATATTGAGTTATTACACTTAGTGTGAATTTTGGGAGCCGACACAAAGCTGTTTGAATTCAATGTTAGTCTTTTCATTGGTTTCAAAGGTTTCCTATTTATTGAATCATTGCAGATTAGATTTCTGCTTGAAGGCATTAAGTAAGCTTCTTTGTTTAAAATAAGACCTTTTCCTTTTCTAAATTTAATACACTCATTAAGTATGTTTGCTTGGTGGTTGTGTTATTAGCTAATTTTCTTAGCAATTGGATTATACTTTCTAATAAGGCAACTACCCAAAAGCCTTCTGTAGAAATCAACAATGTAAATTTATTATCTCTTTGCTTAGTAGTTTTTTTTGTATTTCAGTTGAAATATTCACTATCTCTAAGAGTGTTGAAATGCTGTTCTTTATTAGAAAGCCTCAGCTGTCTGACTAGCTACAGAAGTCTGTGCTTCTTTCATTGATGCTTATAAGCTTACACTGGCTAAGAAGGCTTTTGCAAAAAATAAATCTGATTTATATAATTTCCCAAAGAGTTGATATGTTAGTGTGACACATATCCTGCGAGTAAGATAACAAAAAGAAACCCCTACACTTCAGAAGAACTAGATTTTTTCTTTTCTTGGAAACATAGAAATAAAACCAGGGATGTATTGAGATGTTTTGGTGAGAAATGCAGAACAATTTACTGGACACAGCAATGAAACAAGAAAATGGGCAGTAACAGCATCAATACTAATGACAGAAAGTAAAAAAAATAAATTACAGTAATTTCTCACTGATAAGCCACACCTATTTCTCTGAAGAATCAAACCAATC
>VRYO01001878.1:32069009-32082460 GCA_009812075.1 Sialia sialis
GCTTATGAGTGTGAAATTACTGTATTCATGTGGCGGAAAAAAACCAATAGCAGACAATATTGACAGGCTCCTCTGCCATGTTTTTTTAACTAACCTCTTCTTGAAAAGTAGTCTTTTTCCCTTGCTCCTAGCAATCGCATGAGGTAGTATAGAATATACAACACCATATGTCCCAGCTGTGCCCCCTCCCAGCTACTGCAAAAAATTAACCCTGTCCTGGCCAGAACCAGAACAGCATAACTCAAGAGTGCTTGTGATTTCATCCACTACTGCTCCCATTTTTCAGATTGTAGCTGTGTTGTACTTGATGTTTTATACTATTGTGGACTTCAATGGGACTTAAAGACACATGGAATGTTGTGGAAATCAGAATTTTTCAGCTGTGTCAAGACCTTATATAAGAGACTGCTGAGCTCTTGAGAGGTATACTACATGAGCTCAATTTCCACAGAAATCTCGGGCAGATGTTCAGGCCCTGCAGAATTATGAGAATATGCTGGTATGTTCTTACAACCTTGGCAATGGTCTTGTTGCTGTGCTCTGTAAAATATAGCACACCTAGGAAGTGTAGTAAGTTGAAGACTCTTAAATAGTAGCAGATACTGATAATGTTGATTCTTCATTGTCCTACAATAGTATTTTGTTGCATTGAAGAAAATTGTTAAAAAATAAGATGCAGTCAAAAGGGACAAGCAAAAGATACTACATTTAAACAAAAATAGTCCCAGTGTAAATACACAGGGATAAACAATGGGCTAGGTGGCAGTTCTTTAGAGAAGAAAGGAATGGTTCACATGTGAGTCAGACATGTCATTCTTTTCTTAAAAAAACCCAAAACAACCCCAAGTTGCACAAATAACCAATAAGGAGTATAAAATAGCCTTTCTGCTCAGGAGTTCTGGTAAGCTGAAGTAATGTTTCACTTTTCTGTCATAAGGCTTGAAGGAAAAGAAAAGTAGATCTGTTGGAGGTATTGTGAAAGATGTCAGCAGGAACAAGGAAAGGCTTCAGAAACATGGTCACCATAGATAGATGGGAAGAGTTGGGGTTATTCAGCCTATAATTTTTCTAATGTGGAGTCGTGTGTTTATAAAAAGAGACATAATTTTTTTAAAAGAGTATTTTTATGTGTGTATGCCCATTCTACAAAGGAGATGAAGTAATAACCTTTAATGCTGTAATGAATTATTTGTATTTGACAATAGGACAGACTTTCTGACCAGAAAAAAATTTGATGCTGAGGCATGGAATAATTTTTCTGAGATCTGCATTACTGAAGGGATTTTTTTGGGCCAGGTTAATAAAATATTTAGTTTAGCTAGATGATTTGTCTCAGTGTAGATGGATAGATAGGTAAGATACCTTCTGAAGGTCATTTTAACTCTATTCTATGATTCTTTAAGATTTGGCTTGAAACCTTTGCTTTATATTTATTATTTCTTAAAGCTGTATTATTCTTAGTTAGCATTATTCTCAGCTGTTTATGTGAACTCAAAGTAATCACTAGACAAGGATGGAAATCTGTTTGTATGCAGACTCTGAAATATTTACAATTTGTTGCTTTTTTGTGTGACTTAGTAGATATTTATTGTATTTGTCTGGATATGATTAGTGTGAGCTTAAAAGCCATTTAATTTTGTTTTAAATAATCTTGCTTGATTGTTCATTGCTCCATTTTCATGCTACATTAGTTCTTTATTCTTTTTTTGTGTACTGACAATGTCATTCAGTTTTGTGGGTTTTGTGTTTTAATGTTATTAGTTTAACTGTCATTTTCAGATAACATAAAAATCTACAAACTGATAAGAAGTTTGAAAAATATTTAAAAATATTGTAAGATTTTAATTTTTTTTTAAATTTTATTAGTAGCAAAAAGGAATAAGCATTATAAACAGCTTTTTCTGATATATCATTACTACAATTGCATTCAACTGAGTTGACTAAGACTAGGTGCTCAACCAAGCATCTGATTATTTTGAAAAATTGCAGTTGGATGCTGCATTGTGACATTGAATATAGACAAAGTTTCCTGATACTGACTTCGGCATTTTTAAGAAAGCAGTCCAGCATGAAGGAGCACAATAGCACACCAAATTTGGAGCTTGCAGCTTCTGCTTATAGAAATAAATGAGATGGTCAAATTGTTTGCATGTATTTATTAATGTCATTGTTTAGAACAGTAGAGAGGATGTCCAAGATAGCATATTCTAAGAAAACAGGACACTTTTCCAGGAAGAGTCACGTAGATCACATTTGTCTTAACCTTGGTGAATATGAGTATTTCTTTGCTATTTTCATGCAAGTCTTTTGTGTCATTCAACTTGCAAAGCATTGCAATTGATCAAACACTGCACATCTGAATATATAATCTCGAATGTGAAGCTGTCTCTAAAGCATCTACAGCAGTGAGCATGGCAGTTTCAGCTTCTCTGTGACTTAGGTGGATTACTGTAAAGAAGGTTACAGTAATTTCACGATTATAAGGTGCACCCTTTTGACTAAAATTTTGCTCGAAACCCAGAAGTGCGCCTTATAATCTGGTGTGCCTTATATATGGACAAAGTTTGGAAATTTGCCAACCCAGAACTGTGAGCCATGAGAGCTGTGCCAGCCAGCACTGGGGGCAGGCAGGAGTGTTGGGGCCTGCAGCATGGGGAGGGCACCTGGGGCTGCAATTAAAGACTACGCTGATCCGTGAAAAATGTTTGCAAATTGAGCACCTGCCAGTAAACCCACGATTGTGTGATTCCATTACTAATTCATTACTTTGTTGCGCGCAGATCCTCGCTGCAAAAAAACAGTGTGCCTTATACACCGGTGCACCTTATATATGGACAAAGTTTGAAAAGATTGCCGCCAACCTGGAAGTGCGCCTTATAATCTGATGTGTCTTATAGTTTTGAAATTACTGTAATTTCCTTTTAAGCAGGGGGACTACTGAGGAGGTCAGCAACATTATGAAAATGATAATTACCAAAACAGTCTGTGGTGGACTGGTCCTGGCTGGTAGCCAAGCCCTCACACATCTCCTTCTCACTTTCACCCTCAGCGTGGCTGAAGAGCAAACAGAACAGAAGACAGCTCGTGTCTCAAGATAAAGCAAGGAGGTCACAATTGCTGGGGCAGGCAGAGTAGACTCAAACTGGGCAAATTATTTATTGCAAATTAATATAAAAATTCCTGTGTCAGGTATTGAGAAACAAAAGCAAAACAAGAAAAAAACCATTAAAACATTTAAGGAAAATGCACCACTCCTTTTCCCAAGCTTCACATCAGGCCCCTCTCACCTCCCAGCTTCTTACAGCTGCAGATTGCAGTCAGTACTTTCAATGAGGCAGGTGGAAGGATGGCAGTGATTGCAAGTCAGGATATAGTGCTTCCTGTGGTGCTCCTTTGCTCTTTTTCCTCTGCTTTGGTGTGGGCCTTCCAAGTTTCCATGCCTTTGGGAATATGTTCTCTGCCATGGAACAGCTCCTGCCTCCCTGACCTTGGTATTCTCTTCCTGTTTCTCTCAGGTTCCCTCCACATCTCTCTATTTCCTCATTGTCTCCATATTCCCTCCTCCTCTTTCAAGAATTTCTATTCTTTCATAAAAATGTTTTTGCAGAGGCAACAGCAAGTTCAGTGATGGGATCATCTTTGGCCTGTGATGGGTGGAGAGCTTTCTGGAAATGAGTTTGTCCAGTGCGGGGCAATCCCTGACCTTCTTCCACAGAGGCCAGCCCTGCAACTACTCCCCCCACAAAACCTTGCCACACCAGCACAGAGGGTTTTATCCACATTGCATTTTAAACAGAAAATCCATATCCCCTTGTCACTCTTCAAGAACTGAATAGATTAATCAGAAATCTGAAGTTCTGCAGGCTGTCATCAGCTTTAATAATTCCTTTTTTCCCAGCCTGCCTCACAGCTTTTAATTTACACAAATAATATATAAACTGTATTTTTTATCTATTAGTCTGACTTATGGGGTATTCAACAGACATTGCTATGCATTGACAATGATAACATTTGTATTGGCATCCAATTCTAAGTTTATTTCAGGATGTGCAAATTTTATTCTTATTTATTAGTTTTATTACTCTAGCAAGTAGGAGATTTATCAGATACTAACACTGCATTGTCCTGAGGAGAACACCAGCCACTGACAGTAAGTGCTTTCAACTAGCACAAGAGAAGGCCAGCAATGTAATAGGGTCAGCTTGATGAGAAGTAGTTTTAACACAGCAGCAAATTAAGCTTTGCCACGGTCAGCAGTCCAATTTCTTAGTGAGTCATCTGTCCATTTTCTGGTTGGTCTGACAGAAGCCAGTATCCACTTGTGAGAAAAAGTTAAGAGGAAGAAAAAGTCAAAAGGCATGAATTGTGGTGAACAAGTCATATAAAAAGAGTGTGCAATATTACCTTAGTTGGAAAAATAGCCAATTGCAATTTCAGAGGATTCAAATATCTCACAGCTAGTATATTTTATAAAATTATAGAAATCACAAACAAATTTAAAAGGCAAAAATGGATTGCAGTAGTGATTGAGGAAAATTACTTTGTGCATCTTTTAAGCTCTTGAAAATACCATCTCTACCTAACTTTGCCTTTTTTCTCATCCATCATTCTTCATAGCAGTTCCACAAAATTCTTGGCGTCAAAAGAAGAAAGGAGGATGATCCAGTCTCTGGCCTCTATGAAAAGGACTTTCTATAGTTTTCTTAGGGCAGTGCAGTTTGGCACATCTCACAGGTAAAAAGATTCAGAGATGGCAATCATGAAGTTCATAGGCAAGATAATAGCAAGACATTGATTGATAGGTAGTCTATTTGCTACCATAATCTTACTCTAAACTTAATAACCACGGAAATATAGAGTGATTTCCCACATGATGTGCTTGCAAAAGAAAGTAATAGACTACTCAGAATATTAAGAATATTCCTTTCTTACATTCATTCCAGGAATCAGATTGTTCTGGAAATGTTTGTCGGTTGGCACTGATAAAATGGAAATTTTTCCAGTACCAGCTCGAATGATAATGTATGACAGAGCACAGCTTCCTCTGGTATCAACAGGTATTGCATGTAGTGATCTGAGAATTGATGTGGACTCTCTATATAGAGAGACATTTCAGAGATTAATGGATGTTTATGGAAAGGCATGAACAATCCTTATATGAATTATTTAACTGTCATAGGCATTTCTACATAGAAAATCAGAGAAAGTTGTTATGAAGAACTGAGATGGAAAACAAGATAACAAAGCAAAAAGACAAAAAAAAGGCTATAAAACCAACAAAAGATACAACTAACATCTTACTGTCTGACCAGACATCTATAATTTATTGTAAAGTCATACAATATCCCTACAATAGGGATAAAATTCCCTATATAATAAGGAATAAATTAGGATAATTAAGAACTCTAAAACAAGGTAGAGGCTAACAATTAGCCTTTTAAGTTTATTGATAACTAAAGACGAATATTCCTACAGTAAATTTTAAAATTTTATAAGGCTCTTATGAAAGCCAAAGGATGTCAGTAGGTATTGTGAAACACCAGAACTTATCAGGTAGGGCCATGAGTCTCACATAATGCTTTTCCTTTAAATCAGTGCAGTATTAATTACATTTTTAAAAATATTACTGAAAATTGTTCACAATTTTTCACAAAGAAGAGAAACATCCTCAGAAAGTAAGAATCAGTAACTGCCATTGTCTTTTCTAACTGTAAGAACAGCTAAAAACAGGGAAAAATAATTGGTCTGAGAGAATAGAAAACATACATGGCTGTTCCAACTGTGGTCATCAGGTCAAAGTCATGCAGGAGGACACTTAGTGGAATGAACAAGCTGTGGATATTTTTTGCCGACCTGGAGAAGGGGATAGAGTGCCCCTTCAGCAAGTGTGAATAGGATGCACAACTGGGAGGAGCAGCTAATGGCTGTGCTTCCTACTCTTCAGGAAGACCTCAACTGGCTGGAGATGTGGGCTGAGATGAGCCCAGGAGATGAGCCAATTCACAGTGAGCTTATGGAAGGAGCCTCACCTGTTATCTCTGAAGGAGTCTCTGGAAGAGCCTGTCTCTCCCCACTGGCTGAGAAAAGGGGAGCCTGCCTAGTTTAGGCTTTTGTGCCTGAAGTTTAAATCTATTAAAGCAGCCAGTTTGTAGAGCTCTAGCACATAAAATCAGTCTGACAGAAAGGATATTTTCTATCATATGACAGGCAGTTCTCAAGAAGTGCAATACAGAGCTGAAATGACATGTTTTCTCACTGTGGTCACTGTTCCAGCCCTGAGTAATGCTACCTGGTGCTTGTCCAACCAATGTCCTGACAGCTTGTCAAGAGGCTCCTTGGAAATAGTTTTCACATGATTTACTGCATCAAACAAGCTGTCTTTACATTCCAATTCAGGCTTGACAAATTTGTCATTTTCTCCAATCCATTCACAGTTCATAAAGTCAACGTTTCTGTGATGCGACCTGAGAGACCTGCAAGGAAACCTCTGGAGATTGCTTCAAGTGTGACTAATTTAGAAATAGTGCAATATATTTTTAAATCTCAACAAAAGAGTGAGGCTTGCAAAGTAGCAGGAGGTCTTCATTAAAAACTATCTAACAACATCTGAGAGTTTCCTGTGCAGCAAAGATTTATGTTTGAAAATTCTCACTGGTTAGGGAAACTGACAGCTCCCCTTGAGAAAGTATTTGGTTCAGATTCATAAGCTATTGGATTGTGAGCTATAAAAAGGATGAGGATAGAACCTTTAAGACTTAGGTGAGCAAAAAAAACCACTTCTTTTGCTGGCAGGATAAACAACTTGAGTATTGCATTCCTTAATTATTGTCATGCTTCTACAAAGAACTTTTCCAATTTTTTTTTTTTTTTTTGCTATTTTTTCATATTGCAGAGAAGAGCAGGGTTTTAAGCTGATACAATATGCAATAATTTCACACTCATAAGCCGCACCTAGTTATAAGCTGCACTTCTGGGTAGCTGGGAAGACAATGGAATTTTTCCATAAATAAGCCGCACCGGGTGATAAGCCGCACTCTTTTTTATTGAAAGCAAGGCTCCATGTGCAACAAAGTAACGAGTTAGTAACAGAATCGCGCGATCATGGGGTTTGTTGTCAGGTGCACAATTTGCAAACATTTTTCACAGACTGGCAAAGCCTTTAAACACAGCCCCAGGCGCCCTCCCCGTGCCATGGGCCCTGGCACTCCGACCCCCGTGCTGGCTGCTGCGGCTCCCCATGCTGCTCAAAAGTGGCGGCTTGGTGGGCTGGCCGCGCAAAGATGGCAAAGCAGCTTGGCAAAGCGCGAAGGCAGCAAAGCGGCGGCAAAGTGTTAGCAAAGCAGCTCGGCAAAGCTTGAAGGCGGCAAAGTGTCGGCAAAGCGGCTCAGCCAAGCGTGAAGGTGGCAAAGCGCGAAGGCAAAGCACGAAGGTGGCAAAGCGGTGGCAAAGTGGCTCGGCAAAGCGGCTCCGCGGCAGCTCCCCACCTGCCCCCCACCTGCCTGGCCACGGCTCCGTGGCAGCTCCCTCCTCGGCTGGCTCGCACTTCCAGGTTGGCATTTTGCCAGAATTTGTCCATAAATAAGCTGCACCTGGTGATTAGCCACACTTCCAGGATCAGCCCAATTCTTCAGAGAAATAGGTGCGGCTTATCAGTGTGAAATTACTGTATATATATCAGTTAACCAGGAAAAGATAGATGTTGTCTCTCCTTCCTTTTCACACATGAGTCGTGTTATTTCAGTGAAATTGATTTTTACCATGACACAAGATTTTTAACAGATGACACAAGTTAAAAGAAGCAAACCTATGTAAATTGCTAGAATGTCCTAGTTTCAGCTAGGGTAGAGTTAATTTCTCCTCACTAGCTGATACAGTGCTGTATCAGTGACTTAGAATGAGAAAGGTGTGGACAGCACTGGCTGAAGGGTTATTCCACACCATAGAATGTCATGCCCAGTATATAAACTGGGGGAGTTACCTGGAAGTGGGCATCAGGTGGAACAATTGTATTGTGCATAATTTTTTTTTTGTTCTTTTCTTTCCCTTATTATTTTCATTATTATTATTATTGCATTTTGCTTTGTTTTTAATTTTTAAACTGTTCTTATCTCAACCTACAAGTTTTACTTTTGATTCTCCTCCCCGTTCCACTGCAGTGGGAATTTGGGGAGAAAATGCCATTGAAACAGAATTCAGCAGGGTTTTCATCTTAAAATGAAATGAGAGAATTGGGATTTGGGACATGCTCTCATACCAAACCCTCAGCTTAACAGTGCTCTGGGAGTCCAGATGCTCTAAGGGTATGTGCAGATCTTCAGGGTGCTCTAGCCCACATAACCTGTTGAATTTAACTTTGCAAAGCCGGAACAGCCACTGAACTGACAAAGGCGCCCAAGGCTAAGCCCCATCTCATGGTAAAGCCATTGCTGAGCAGCAAGTCAGGCTGTTCCAGAGGGAGGGCAAAGCTCAGCTGAGGCTATGCACAGCACAGGCACCACTGCATCACCAGATGGGATTAAAATCATAAGGGAAAAGTGGGTGAATAAGAATACTAATATATAAATCCATTGTGACTGTATGGAATTCCAAACTGGAATTAGGTTTTGTCCACATCAGTGTGCTTTATCAAATGATACAGCCTATTCACAGTTGCATGACATGATGTAAAAATATTGAGGGATGGAATTTTTTACTGTTTTCTGATTTAATCTCTTGCATGAAGTGGAGTGATCAGTTCAGCTTTTTGAAAACTGCATTGTTTTTTTCTGAAAAATGGTAGCAGGCTCTGAATAAAGACAAAGCACATTTGTTGCTTAGCAGAACAACATATATATGACAATACTTCAGAGGACAAGAAATTATCTTTTACAAGTATGACCTTGAGATTACTTGAATGTGTGGGCAGAGATGTGTGAATTGATATTCACAAAAGCATAAAATTCTTTGGACAATTTATCACACAAACAGGACAAGAACTTACTTGCAATATTTTATACAATTGCTTCTGACTCATTCTCAGCACTAACTTGCATGCATGGCCCTGCTGTGCAGTTACAGTCAGAGACCCCAGGGTAACAACAAAATTCTTTTGTTTTTGAGAACATGCATGCATGCATACTTGAGGAACTTTGATTTGTGCTAGTACACCTGACATTCTCTCTGTCAGCAGAGAGAAATACCAAATTTGATAAACCAAATCGCACTTGCTCAAAACAATTTTCTGGAAATCAATTTGACTGTTTCACCTGGTAATTTATAAATTCCCCAGACCTGATGTTCTGTCCTCAAGATGGAAAATGCTTCAAAATATGAGGATGGTTTTTCACTCTTTGGGGTCCACGATTTTTATCCCAGCCTGTAACTTGTGAATGAGTTTGTTCACAATTGTCTTCTGCAATTCCTTGTGCCCTGGGAAAGTGTTCAGTCTGTTAATCAACTGGAAACAGCTGCAGGAGGTGATCATGGCTGGGTTTGGCCAACAAGAGCCATGGTGCTCTATCTACTTTCTATTACCAAGAAGTGTTTGATAGTCTCCTGCAATAAGTTTCCTCTGCTTTAAGTCTTGATTTGTGCATTCAAAATATCATCCAAAGGCTGGGCATAGTAGAACAGGTTGGCTGCAAGTAGTCAGGCAGTTTGGATTTGGTTGGAGCTGCATGGAAACAGTTTTATTTGTCTAGTCTGGCTGGGCTCCATGCATGCGAGTATTTTCTAACATTAAACCAACAGAGTTTACCTAGATAGGACAAATTCCCCAATTGTTATCACAGATTCTACTTGGAACCTGCTGATAGCTACTGGTCTTCAGCTCCATATTCTCCAGCCTTGTCCATGTAAGGTGCTGCTCTGCTGAGTGGTGAACTAGCTTGAGAGTACTCTGTGATCTAATATGCTGAGTTAGAGGATTTTCCTGAAGAAGGGCCATAAACAACGTCAGAGTGTATGTAACTAAAGGAACATGTGGACGTTGTTATGCTTTGCCTCTGTTTTGTGCATGCTCTGCAGGTTTTCTCCAGTGAAAATGCAGCAGATTCCCTTGCCAGGGGACTCCTCAGCTGTAACTCAGAGCAGAGGAGTGCTGTGACATCTATATTGAATGAGTAAACGGCATTAGATCAATCCAATAAAAGGCGATGATGTAAAATTGCAATCAGGATGAATGAACACAGTGTTTGAGACTGTAATGTACATTGGAAGCCACAGGAGCTGTTGCTACATTATATGGCTGTTACAGCATTAATTTTTTATATGTTTTTTTATGTACATCTAAAATTTTATATGTGCATATTTCATACAGTCCTAATACTTGACAAAAACTTCTAGCTCTTTATGCAGTTTGTAATGATGCTTCTGAGTGTTGGAACACAACTGCTAATGCTAGTAAGCTTTTATTTTTCAACTAGTGTTTTTGGCAGGATTTTTTTTGATGTGCCATAAGTAAGTTACTCAAAGAATTTCTGGGCATGATGCTAGAATCTAAAGCTTCCAGTGAGGACTGCCAACAGATAGTTTGCATGCAACCATTTAATTTCCCAGGGTAACAGTGGTTACTAGTGTAGAAACAAGCTTTTCTGTACCACCTAGTTTCAAGACCAAGGAATACTCAGTAAATTTGATTTATGAGCATAATTCTCAGGTGTCTCATTTTTGTTTTCTCTTAATTTTTAACTTGATCTCAATAAAATTCTGTCTAATCTCTTGCCATCGAGAATTTCCGAGACTGCATTCAGTAAAGTGAGTTGGGTCTTTCCTTATTTAGGAAGCTGGCTGGAGGGTCGATTAAGGAAATAAATAAAAGTTGCTTTTTTGCTTCAAGTTACCATAAGTGTTGTATCTCAGAGGTTCAAACTTTTTCTGTAACTACATAGGTCTAGGAATTTTTGCTCCTCATGAATCACTTGAATCCATACACCAACGCTTTGAAAAAATATTGTCAGTAGACTTTGCCATAAACATGCAACAAAATATCATAAAATACAAGAAGCGCATAAAGTTAACTGCAGAAGTGCTTAAAAACATACAGTAATCAATGTACCACAACCTTTTAAATTTTCTATAGTCACAGATGCAGTCATGTAATGTAATATTACTGACGTAACTAATCCTTGTGAAATCAGTAGGACATCTCAAAATGGTTGATATAAAGAACAAGCATTGGTAATTGCAACAGCATCACATATGGGGAAAAAAGGGATTTTTTTTTTCTCAAATTCTATAGTCATATGGAGCAGACTTAGTAAAAAATTCAGAAATGTTCATGACCACAAAATAAAAAAAAAAACAACAAAGCAAAGAGTCAGATCTCTTAAAAGAAGACACCGATTTTGGCATCTCTCTTTTAGTGAAAGTTCATATAAGAAAGGAAAAACTATCTCCTTGGAATTTCACCTCAAGTTTTTAAAATACAATTTATGGATTCTCATGATGTAAGATTGTGATTTCACTCAGAGGAAACAACAGGAATTTATTAAGGACCAGAGGTAAGCCCTTCTAAGTAGCCTAGTGATTTCTTGTGGTTTTTTACTTTATGAGATTTCCTGACAGAAAAGTAATTGCAGGTGTTCAGAGAGATATGGATCCAGCTAACAACATCCAAAGTTAAAGCTGTCAATAGAAGTACAGGAATCTATCTTCTCTCTATGAGATTTTTACTTTTCAAAAATGCAGTGTTGTTGTATTAACTAATACTTGGACAAAAAAAGACCAATGAGCAACTAACTAAAAACAGCTTCCCTTGAGTTCAGAGCAATGGTTCAAGGTAGATTTCTGTTTCTGTAATACTGGCAAGCCAAGAGCCAGTTTTTAATCTTTCTTATGAATATGAGTAGCTTGAGATTATCCAAATTTACACAGCAATTCCAGCACTCAAGCAGTCACCTACTGAGAGTATTCCTGGGTCTTGTAACCAGCTCTCACAGATTACCCCTAGTGCCAGTACTAAGGCCGTCCTAGTGATGTTCTTTCACTGATGGGAGTACTGTTGTAACCACAATAGCATAAAGATAAATTAAATATAAAATAAATAGAGAGTGGCAATGGTCAGATACTTAAAAAGAGAGAAAACAGAGAGGAAACAGGATTCTTTTAAAGGTTTTACCACTATTGGACAAGTATTAGCATATCTCTGCCACAGACTGGAGAAAAGTTGGGGAAAGGAATGGAGAATGATGCAAAACATGTAGGCAGAAAACTTTTACTACTCTTGAATTTGTGTTAGGTGGAGATTCCCTCCACCAGAATTGCTTACAACACTTCAGTGCTATGTGGATGTCTAGTGAAGGTGTTAATTTTGATCAGACCATTTTTTCAACTTCATAATAAACACCTTTGAAAGAGGCTTAGTGCTACTCCTGAGGAAATGATCTGATCATCCATCCCTGCCTGACAGGATGGGACCTTGTTATCAGTTGTTTAATGGTCTTTCCTTGTCACAGATTCAGGTATTGATCACATTTTGTTTATAAAATAAATAACATTATATTACCAGTCATAAAATTAGCCATTTATTTTAAAAATATATCAGGAACATTTGATTGCAAGAGTTAATAGTATTGACAGTTTCACATCCTGACTACAGGCTATGCAGAAAAAAAAACTTGGAATAGATTTGAAAAAAGTGATGGCAAAACCACTAATTACTTCAAACACTAAACTAAGTAATTTATTAATTGCATTATAGAACAGGAACCAAGGGGTCTATAATCAGAAAGCAGGATGGTCTCTTTTAATCTGTATTATCAGGGTTTTAATAGTTTTAAATTTAACTAGCACTAATCATGAGTGGAACAGGCAAGATGGGCAATGCTGGTGCATCAGGAAGGAAATGTGAAATTTATAGCTTGTTTACTGTTTACTTTCCCAGGAGCCAGTTGGCATCATAATCCAAGCTCTATTTTTTACAACACCAGGATCAATACTGAAAATGGGAGAGGTAATAAGCAGCTTTAATTCTTTCTGTGAAGTCAGAACACCATCTACCAAATGATAAATAGGCTCAACCATTGCTCTATTTTCTGAAAAGCTCCTCATCCACAAGGACCTATTTAATTATTTCTTTGTTTTTATGGGTCTGTCTACAGTCATTTACTTTTCCTTCACAGTCGGTTACCCAAGGTAATTCTAACTCTAATGAAACTGGGATGTTTTGCTACAGACGTTGGAGGACAGTTTAGAGACCCTGCTGAAAGCATTTTCCTCCTGCTAATAGTGAACCCCCACTTCTTCTGTGCCTCTTCAGCCCCGTTATGACATATTTATGGTGCCCTGTCAAGCCTCACATTGGAGCCCTACCTACCCACTTTTGCCATGACCAGAAGTCTCATTCCAGCTCAAGCCTGGGCCCCTAGTCTCACCCCATCTGCCTGTCCCAGCCCTGTCCACATCATTACCCAGCTGTTAGACTAGATTTCCTGGTCTCATGTTAGACTGAGTCATTACCTCAGCCTTCTCTG
>VRYO01001878.1:32083460-32099438 GCA_009812075.1 Sialia sialis
ACAATTATTTATCTCGGCTTATTTTGACTGGGGTAGAGTTAATTTTCTTCACAGTGGCTGGTATAGGTCTGTAGTTTGTATTTATGGTTAACAGTGGTGATAATAGAGAGTTGTTTTTTTATATTGCTGAGCAGTGCTTGCACGGTGTCAAGGGCATTTCTGCTATGTGTACCACCCCACCAGAGGAGGCTGGGGGTACACAAGAAGGTGGGAGCAAACACAGCCAGGACTTCTGACCCAAACCCAAAGGGCATTCCAGATTACATGGCATCGTGCTCAGCATGTAAAGAGAGAAGAAGGAAGGGTGGGACTTTGGAAATTTGTCTTCCCCAGTTAGCATTATGTGTGATGGAGTCCTGCTTTCCTGGATACGCCTGAACATTCCTTGTTTTGCTTTGCTTGTGCCTGTGACATTTGCATTCCCTATTAAACTGTCTTTATTTCAACCCATGAGTTCTCATTTTTCCAATTCTCTTCCCCATCCTACCCGAAGAACCTCAGTTTGTGTAAGGGGGAATGTGAATGTGTATCCTTTAACCAGACTATGTGCAGTCAGTTCTGTTGCATGACAAACAAAAAAATTTGCTCAGAATAAAGTTTAAGTATAGAATCAATAGACCTGTTTATGAAAGATAAAACCAAACAGGCAAATCTAATGGAAAGAGCAAGCAGACTGGTGTTATATTGCATTTTTTTGTTGGAAGGTGAGAACAAATATGTAAATTTTGCACACTCTCCTTTTTCCTTTGATGTTTTATTTGTTTAGCTATTTTAGTTTAAATTCTTCTACATCATTTCCATCTCAGCATCATTCTTGTTTGCTGTTGGCTTAAATGTCTTCGTTTGAGACATTAACTGATAAGATCTAAAGTGAATCAATGATCCTAGCTATGCTCTCTGGGAAAAAAAGATTAGTCATAAAGAGTAATTATATTTTGGAAGAAGTAGCTCTCCTCAGACTAGGGTCTGGAAATGTTGCATAGGACTAATGTTGTTCGATTTATTGCTTTGTTTCTTAATTACCTCTGAAAGAAATAGGCAAATCTTTCTTGCTGTCAGAAAGCTCTCATCATAAACATATCATACATAGGTCCCCACTTCACACAAAGCATGAGAATAAGAAATTAGCCTTTTAAACTCATTTTTTAACACTTTTATTATAATTCTTGCTTATTATACTGTAAAATATTATATCTCCTGTTAGAAAATGTAGTAGCAACATGTAGGAGGAAAATATGTTGAAGCTTGCATCACCTGGTTTACAAAGCCTAGCTAAAGCTTTAAATTATATTTAAACATGTATTTTTATGACTTCATTTTTATTGTTATATTTAGACATTACTAATAATGCTGTCAGTCCTTTTTATGTAAGCAAATCAAATACGTTTGTGGTTGTTTTCTTAATTTTGTTCCTGATTCTTTCCTGTGAATTTCAGCAATCAGCCTGAAATTCTAAGTCCAAACTTTCCAAGGGATCATGTTAAAATAAAGCTTTGTTAAATTATTGGGATTTTTTTTCTGAAATAAAAACTCTGAACCCTACAACATTGGCCGAAAGCATCCAAATTGATCAAATCACTGCAGTCTATTCCTTTTTTCTTTGCTGTTGGAAAGAATAAGCAAAACAGACACACAAGAATTTCACAGTCTGAGGAGGCAGAAAAGGAGTTAGAACAAGTAGGTTTCAATTCAGTTAATAAGTTTCAGTTTCCTGAAACTGTTGCTTCCGTTTCCAGATTAAATTGTTTCTCAAATATCCCAAACCATATCCTCTTAGATGAGGATCGCTAGATAGAAAGATCGAATAATTTTTTAACTCTTGTATGTCAGCATGGTTTTTCCTTTAGTAATGTCAGAAGTTATTTTCTTTAATTAAAGGAATTTCTCAGAAGAAACGAAAATTTTGAAGGTGACCATAATTTAAAATCTTTTGTTTTTAAACTGTTAAAATTGTCCGGTTTTGGTACTTCAGTAGAAGAGAAACATCAGGAAACTGGAAAGAAGATAGGGAAGGGCCACTAAGGTGTTGGGGGCTTGAGGAATATAGTGTAGGAAGAGGGGCTCTGAAGGTAAATTTGTTTAGGCTTAAGGAGGTCTTTCTCTCCCGAAATGGAGTTAGAGACAATGGAGTTAGACTCTCTTTGGAGATAATTACAGTAATTTCACAATTGTAAGCTGCACCTGATTGTAAGCCACACCTCCCAGTAGCCGGGTAGACCACGGGATTTGTCCATATATAAGCCGCACCCGAATATAAGCCACACTTTTTTTTTTTTTTTTTTTTTTTTTTTAAAGCAAGCATCCATGTGCGACAAAGTAACAGCTGGGTTTGGTGTCAGGTGCTCAAGTTGCAAACAGTTTTCATAGACCAGCGAAGCCTTTAAAGGCAGCCCCAGGCGTCCTCCCTGGCCGGCTCTCACTTCCGGGTTGGCATTTCACTGGGATTTGTCCATAAATAAGCCGTGCCTGAATATAAGCCGCACTACTGGGGTAGGCTGGATTCTTCAATGAAAAAGGTGCGGCTTATAATCTTGAAATTACTGTAAATGTTTTCACAGTGAGAGCAGTTAAGTTCAGGAACTGGTAGCACAGGCATGTTGCAGAATCCAAGCCCCACAAATCTTTGAGCAACCTACTCCAACCTTGGAATTTAGCACTGTGCCAGGGGCCAGCATGAATGGGCTGCTTTGCAAAAGTTATCTGATCATGCAGGGACAGGGTTAGAAGAGCCAAGGCTGACATGGAATTGAATCTAGCAAAGGGATAAGAAGGATGAATAGAAAGGATTATGTGAGTAAATAAACAGCAGAAGGAGCACTAAGGAAAACCTGGCCCCAGTACTGCATAGGGAAGAGAAGATGCAGACAAAGGATATGGGAAAAACCAAGGTAATTGGTGCCTTCTTTACTTCACTCTTAACTGGCAAGACCAGCCTTTGGGAATCACAAGCCCCTGAGACCAGGGAAAAGTCTGGAGCAAGGAAGAACAACCCTTGATAGAGGAGGACCATATTAAGGAGAGTTTAGCTGAACATATTGAAATTCATGCAGCCCGAGTGGTTGCAGCCACAAGTGCTGAGTCACTAGAAGCCCAAGACAGTAAAGCATGAGAAGATGATCAGGAGTAGTCAGCATGGTTAAGAAAGGAAAATCCTGCTTAACCAACCTGATAGCCTTGTACAGTAAGGTGACCAGGAAGGAGAAAAGTGGATGTTTACCTTGACTTTAGAAGGGTTTTTGATGGAGTCTTCCCTGAGATCATCACAGATTAGCCAACAGAATCTGGGTCACCTAAACTGAGAATGAGGAAGGATTAAAAGTTTGCAGAACAGCCAGGAGCAGAGGGTTGTGATCAGTGGCACAAAGTCCATTTAGATGAAATTCACCAGTGGTGTACCCTCAGGGGCTCCCCTATCCACACCCCCCGCCCCCCTTGACAAGGGGAAAATATTGAGAGACTATAAATTAAAAACAACAATTTACTAAAATCACAAATAACAGCCACGCACAGCAAAAGTACACAAATAGAGGTGCCCTACCCACAGAAAGGCAATTATCAGTGAGACAAAGCTAAGACAGCTGCTGTTCTCACACCACATGGCCACAAGGAGACAGACAATATGGTGGGGGCAGGGATGCTCCAGCCTTTTCCTTCATGGGCCAGGAGAACCAAGAATGGTAAATTAATTTTTGTGGGCCAACGCACTCCCCCTACCAGACAGATGATGGGGAGACAGAGACAAAGCAAAAATAAAACCTGGGAAAATGGCACCCTCTGAAACACGAGCCTGTGTTGTTGTTGCTGTGCTGACCTTGGTGAGGTCTGCAGGGTGCAGGGTCTCTCTTGGCAGCTCCTGGGCTGGGGCTGTGACTATGCTGGCTCCTGGGGCCACCCCCATGGCAATTTCCCATGCAGGCCTGGGCTCCACCCAGCTGTAAAAATGATGAACAGTGAACTTGCAGTGGTGACAGTGCAGCCTGGATGAAGGCTACCTCTCCCAAGAGCAGCCATGCTTCTGCTTCTGCCTGTGCTTGGAGAGACAGCCCATAAAAGATGACTTAGATGATGTGGAATAGTGATAAACTCTGCCTCCTACCTCTATAACAGGGACAGTTATTTCTTTTTTTTTTTTTTTTTTTTTTTTTTTTTGTTAGACAGAAAGGTGTATTTTGAAATGACAGAGAGCTTTTCTGTTCAGATTTCTGTCCCTGTTGTTGCAACTCCAACGTGAAGAGGTTTTGATTGATAGGATGCATGCTCTCACCCTTGGCAGAGCTGGTGCTGGTTTGTCAGCTTGTTGCCTCCGTCAGTAGGTTTCCTGCCAAGGCTCTTAACTGACTGTAAACAGCACAACATCAGAGGGGTTAATATTGCATCCCACATTCTGTAATAACGTGTACCTAGTGCAACTGAAAGACATAAAATGGAACTAAAACATATGGGCTGTCAATAAAGTCCTGTCACCTTAGAGTCATTATATACTCCTTGTAAGAGCCCAAGTAAAAAAAAAATCACTGTGTGGAGACTTTCTTTCCCAATATTATGTCTATCTTTTTAATTTAGTCCTCTTCAGAAACCACTATATTTCATCATTTAACTCAGAAATTGGATGCCTTAGGGCTTGACTTTATCATGCACTAATAAAATGAAGAGAAACAGATCTTTAAAAATAATTGTGAAAATACAGTCTGTCAGCAAGGATTAGGTTCAGCTGTGGCACTGGCTTGAAAATGTTATTTTGCTCTAAAATACATTAAATATTTATTAGCTTCACCTGAGGTAAACATGCAGTTGTTTACATATCTTCAAATTTGTATACAGAGACTTGTAAATGAATTTAGAAAGGAGCACCATATTCATAAATATATACCATTCTAATCTCTGTTTTGAAAAATAAATCATCAAAGTGCTCCATTAGGAATAGGCCAGGAGTAGAAAGATGGGATATTTGAGGAGCAGAACCCATTTTCTTAACCTAATAAAATGTGCTATTAATCATTTTATTTGTTTTGTCTTCTTTATGTCCCAAGCTCTTCCTCTCCACAAGCTATGTCTATTGACTTAGGGCAGAAATGATGCACAGAAGTGTTCTGGCTTTCCTCATACTTAGCAGCAAGAGAAGGTGACATAAACCGGTAAGAAACCCATAAACCCATAAGAAATGTCTCTGCTGTGATCAAGAGATTTTTAAAGCTGAAGGTCTCAACAAACTGTTTTTAAAACCTTGCTGAGTCCAGATAACCTTCAGAGAGTTTTCTTTGGCACCTAGGGTAGATTTTTGGTAAAATGGGGACATGTTGCTGGACCATGCAAATAGTAATTAAAAAAGCTTATGTCCCAAAATTTGTCACTTTTGGCATAACACTTTGAACTTCAGAGTTCTTCAGGCGCTTCTCAGTGAACTTCTGTGACTAAACTTCTGTGACTCTTCCTTATGCACAGAAGCAGTTCAGCTTATGAGGAAACTGTGCCTATTTCACAACCTGGATTAATCAATGATCGGAGATCCTCAGAGCACGCCAGCTGCACAAAAAAGTGAACAAGAAGGAATGGAATAGTCCAATGCAGTACAGGAAATCTCTGCTCCACCCTGTGTTCTCAGGACTATTTTAATCTTCTCTATAATGTAAATGAATTGTCATAGAAATTGAGTCAGCAGCAGTATTTAAAGTTAATTTCAGACCTTGGATCAAACTTTTTAAAGTGATTTTCCAGGGCTTGATATAGATTCATATGCTCAATCCCTTTTCTCTGAAACATTATTTACTTAATGTTTGTTCAGCACTTTTATTTCTACCTCTTTAATAATAGATAACTTTCAGAACTATGTTTTGTTATTCTTGTCTGTCTGCTGCTTGTAAAATATTTTTATATGTTCAATGGCAGCAATTCTTCTGTTTTATTCCTTGCAAGAGTGCACAAATTTTTGTAGTTTTTACTGCCCTCACAAAATTTTCCAAGTATATTAGATTTCAATCTATCAAAGATTGTATTTCTAGCACCTTTTAGCCTATAAATCTTATAATTTTTCTCATCTTGTCATCTATTTCCTGTGGTTTGGATTGCCTGTTTTTCTTTTCCCTTTGTAGTCAAATAATGCATGGACACCACATGTTTTTTACAATTTTCTTCAGCAATTTGGTAGTTGAACATTTGTCTTTTCTACATATTTTCCCAGCTACTTACATAGATTTCAACAGTTAAGAGAATTACAGTTGTGTCACAACTATAAGGCGCTCCGGATTATAAGGCGCACTTCCGGGTTGTTGACAAGCTCCCGACCTTTGTCCATATATAAGGCACACCGGACTATAAGGCGCACTTTTTTTTTGCAGCAAGGATCCATGAGCAACAAAGTAATGAATTAGTAACAGAACCAGGCGATTGTGGGATTTACTGGCAGGTGCAAAATTTGCTAACATTTTTCACGGATCAGCATAGCCTTTAAACGCAGCCCCCGGTGCCCTCCCCATGCTGCGAGCCCTGGCACTCCCGCCTGGCGCCAGCTGGCACGGATCTCGTGGTGTGTGGCTGCCGTGGCTGCTGCAGCTCGGCCTGCAGCGTGGCTCAGCTCGCGGCTTGCACTTCCAGGTTGGCAAATGTCCGAACTTTGTCCATATATAAGGCGCACCAGATTATAAGGCGCACTTCCAGGTTTTGATCAAAATTTTAGTGAAAAGGTTGCACCTTATAGTCGTGAAATTACTGTAATCCTTAAATAAATTCTCCCAGTGGTAAAACATCTCCAGCTTTTAACATGATTGAACCACCTTTTCATTTGCATTATCCTGTCCTTACTCCTCTAGAAAAAACTTTGGCCTTCACTTCTGTAAGCATCTCCTGCAGGTCTGTGTCAGCTTTGATGCACCATCTCTGGGGGACGCTGGCAGTCATTCACTGGGGCATGAAGGACAGTCGGGACACCTTTGTGCCACCTTTCTCTTCAGCCCTTCCAGCTACGATGTATATTCTCAGTCATGGTGAGCAGTAAGTAACTTTAGAAACATTACATGTAGAAACATTTAGAAAAACTATTGCTAAATATGAAGTTTCACTCAGTTATGCTTCTGCCAATATCAGCATTCTTGCTGATCTTCTCTTCAGATTTCTTTCCATCTGCAGATCTCAGACACTAAATAAATCCTTTTAGTTTTTGTACCTATTGAGTGATTTCTTAAACTTTTTATTTTTTTTCCCTCTAGATTATTGTAGCTCTGGTTTAGGATTGTTGAGTTGGCCATCAGCTGTGGTGAAATGCAAGAAATTTCTTACACGTTCTCAGCTTTTGAGTCATGGTCTCTCTGCAATTCCTAATCTTCAAATCTGAAACAAGCCATTGATACTGTCAACTGTGACCAAAAAAACCATCTGAAAATGGAGAAGATGATTTTATTTTTGGCCTCAGGAAACAAAGACTAGGTTCTTTTTTCTCACAATCACTTATTTTATTTAAGATTTAATATCTTTAAGGAATTTTGAAATTAACATGAATAATGAAATACTTAGAGATATTAACAATATTTTATGTCCACCTCTGCCTTTGTATCTTATAAAATATTATAAAATAGTCTTCAAATAAAAAAAATCTGAAAGATAGATAAAGCTTACTGGAATTCATTAAATTCAAGTAGAAAAGCTATTTTTAATGTATATCTATGCTTTAGCAATAAAGCACTCAATAAAAAGTTTTCTGTTTCCCAAAGTTCATAGTTTTACCTTTCCTTTAGGTTCTGATACAGTGATCAATTTCTCTACTTGGTGCAAAAGTCTGGAGCGCACATTACAATACAAATGTTCTTGATCTGACACAGTGACAAAACTCTTCCACATTCAGATGCTTCTTATGTCGTTGGACTTAAACTAACACAGCATGTAAATATTGAAATAGTAATTAAATTCTAATCTGTATTAAAAGTCGGTGATCTGATGATGTCTGCGTCACATGGCTACAAATGAACTTTGTGGAAAACACGAACTTTGAACTTTGTGGACACAACACTATACTAAGTATAGTCTCCTCTGCTAAAGCAGTTAAAAATGGTGGCATTGTTCTAATTGCAAGGTTCTTTAGAAAATAAAAAGACTTTTCAAGTGTTCTCAGCCTCCTCTGACCACTGAGGGATTTCTACTGAGGTAGAAATCTGTCTTTCTGTTCATATTTGTTAACACATAGGTATGACTTATCCATTGAGATCGTATTATTGCTCAGCAGGTATAAGTTGATATCACTTTGTTCATGTCAGTTGTGTGCCTTTTAAAACTTGTGAATATGACCTATGATAGGATTTAGAGTCAAACTCTACAGGATTTTAGTTTGTTAAAGTGATTTACCCTCTTTACATATAATTTCAGCAAATTAATATTTTGGGAAGCATACTTTGAGGAGAACCTATTAATACAAGCATTCACACTGTGCTCATCTGTGTGGTATGTCTGCTTCTTACATAAGGAGCAGGAAATAAAAGAAAAAGGAAAGAATTGATTGAATCAGTTTCTTCAAGCTTCAGCAGCGTGCATTCACATTGTTTTCTATTTTTATGCTATCTAGTTTGCTCTCACTATCCTGAGTCAACAGAAAACATTTACTGTGTGTGATTTTTCTATGAAAAGGCAAGAATATATGAAATGCAGTGCATGCTCATTCTGCACTATCGAGTATTATACCCCTTTGACACACCTCAGACAAAGTAAATGGAAATTGCACTTTTGTGGCTCAGGGCACATAATTTTAGAAGATAGGATGCACCTCTTGACAGAAGAAGTCTTGAAATATGCATGAGCATTCTTCTGAGAGTTTTCAGTCTTCTGGAATTAACATAGAAAGTATTTTAGCAGATACAGCAGGTTAAAAGAGTAAGAGAAGATATTCAGCCTTTGGTGTAGTCTCTCACTGCAGTAAGTCTTTTACACAAAGTGTAGGCACAGAAGGGGACAATAACACTCTAATCATGTATGTTTGGTTTTTTTTTTCAGTTTTGAACATTAAAGAGCACCCTTTCTCTGCCATACTTCATTTCAGGAATCTGAGAACCTCAGTTCTTTGTCCTCTCCTTCTCTTTCTTTGCCATATCCATGTCTCTGTCATGCACTAAAAACCAAACTGGGTATTTCCAGTCACGTGAACATGAATCATTACCATTTGATTTTAAATGTCTGCTGTAGCAACTCTAAATACCCTCTAGATCAGACACAGAAAGCATTACCTAACATATATTACCTGGGGGTAGCAAGAAAACATAACAGAAAAATAAATTGTTCATATCTTGTGTTATCATCTTTGCAGAGCTGTGTTGACTGGTGCATTCATGCCAATAACATGAAAAAATTTCACATCTTTTAGCTAAAAAAACAGGGTTTTGATATGGCTGTCACACACGAAAAAGGACTGCTGCCATCCTTTTCAGCACGAAATCTTATAGTGGTGGTGTAAATGATTTGACAGAAGACCTGGCATAAAAATAGAATCATGATCGCTCTAGGATGGCTTTGGAAAACACTGTCTGAGATATGTAAAAAAAAATCTTTTGACTTACAAATTGCATTTTTAATCTTGTGGTAAAAATGTAAATATATCTCAGATAGTGTTAGTCCCATTTAAGAGGATATTCTATATAAGACTAGACTAGAGAAAATGAAAAAAGCTGGTTTTGTGTTTAGCAATAAGAAAAAAGTACCTTGAACTATCATCACAGACTGCTTGCATACAGAATTGCATACACTTGAAAAAGATGTCTCTGGATTTTCTTAATAGCTAGAAATTACTGTGTGTTACCGAGATGATTTAGTGGCAGAATACTTTTTTTTTAAATAAACAGTCAACAGATTTGTATTTTGCTTTGTACTTCTACAGATGCTGAAGTGAACTAAGATGAAGTTAAGAGTTTAATTTTGCCTGGTTTATATTTCTGGAAACAAATGTTATAGACTTTGTCCATAACAACTATACAAATGGAGGTACAGGAAGGTAAATAAGGTCCTCATTTAACAACAAAATTATGTTATCTGCCATCCTTCAAGAGGCCAGATCTTGTTTACTATGACTCCTCACTATATAGGTTGCATTTGAAGAATCCAGAGCAGTAATTTTTATAAATTTGCTTTAGTCACAGAACCATGGCTATTGTTGATGGAGGGCTAAACATCTCCAAAATGGAGGAGAGCATGAAAGTAGGTGGCTTGATACTTACTTGACAACTAGTCAAAACTTTCATTAAAAATAAGTTATTTGTTGATAACACAGAAATCTACATATTAATTTTGTGTGAAACCATTTTCTTTTAGCCCAGAAAATGGCATGAACATAGCTTCATTGACACTTTAATAGGATATGTCTCACCTAACTTCAGTTGTGTGAAAATTACATGTTCAGCCTAAGGTGATTATATAGACAGCTCTTTAGTCACTGAAGATATTTTCAGTGTGGGCCGTTATAGCCAGAAATAGATTTCTAATACAGAATAGGATTAATTCCCTCTGGGTGTGCTCATTTCTCTCCACAGGTTAGAGCACAATGACAAGTCCAAACTAGGCACACAATTAAGTGACATAAGTCCTACTTCTAAATGAAAAAAAATACACATAAAGGAGAGGATGACATTTTGATTTTATTAATTCTGCTTCCAGAATTAGTTTGAATATATTGTCTTGAGATGTTTATTCCCCAGATATTAGTTCATCACAACCTCTTATTTAATTTATTTCATGAATATGTGTGTATTGATCACTGAAAATGAAATTTTGTACTGTGTTAAACAGAAAGTAGAGTCTGCAGCTGCTGTAAAATGGAACTGCTGAATGATGAAGAGGTGCAGAGTTTGTGCACTCTACCATTCTGAGTAGCATGCTCACATTTCCCCAGCAAGCTGAAGAAATCCAATCCCATGAACGTCAAAGCAGGTAATGTTTTAGCCATGGAACCCATTTGATTATTCAGATTTACCACCATAATAGAGAAAAACTTTTAAAATACACCCTAAATGATGCCGAATTACACTCAGTCCTTTCCCAGTGAGCAGCAGAAGCTGAAATATTAGCAGTAATTTGCAACAGATGAAAATTGAGAAGAAATCTTGGCTAATGACACACTATTTTGTTTCAGGTCTTTTGATCCCCATTGTACCCAGAAGATGAAAAAGGAAGACTGAAAGATCCCATGTTCTGTCCCTGATTCCTGAGCCTGCTCTATAGAAGACTTTGATGGCATACTTTAACCTTGGACCTGAAATGATCTGTGCTAGTTGATAACAGACCTTACAGGGCTTTTAACCAGTAACAATTTGCATCAGCATTGTACCCTTCCAATAGCTGTCCACACAAAGCAGGTTATTTGCAGAAGATTAAGTAAGAAATGGATATATAGCCATATTTCTTCCTGATGCTGAAAAAAAATGGATGGAATAGAACAGACAATGTGGTCTTTTATACTCCCATCTCTTTCAATTTCCCTTGAACTGAAACACTTTAAAATGCATTTATAATGCAGACTTGCTCCTGTACAGGTTCTTTTATTCAGAATAAAAACACAGAGTAGGAATGGCTGATGACACTCATGATATACCATAGAACATTAGGAACTGTTACCTCATTCAGATAATAAGGGATAGTTTTTTTCATATTACAAATTTCATATTCAGTAATGCAGTTTCCTTTTCCCTTAAAAAAAAATTGACCTTGTCAGGTGAAATAAAGAGTAAGGCAAAGAGAGAGCAAAAAGACACTCCCCGTTACCAGCTCAAGTCCAAAGGAAAAGTTCTCAGTGGCCCCTGGCTCTAATTCTTGTTCTCCCACAAGAAACACTGCAAGGAATTTCCAACTTGTCATCCAAGCATTCATTTTGATGTGATGATGAAAATTATCTCAGTATTTAAAAAAGTTTCCTGAGCCTAGATCAGCAGCCAGGGTTTACTGATTACACTGCAGGTCATGAAACTGAGCACTTAGAGGAAACAATTCCTCTGCATGTCTACAAAAAGCTCTAGAGGACTGCTCTGGTTCTGTTTAAGTTTTATTTTGTTTTGAGGGGGGTTTTGTGCATGGAATTTTTGGTTTTGCTTCCCCCTCCCCCCAGTAGATCATACTTAACAGATTCTTCTGCCTCTGCCTGAACTGTCAAAACCCAGTGACTATGTGCTAATCGCTGTGATTATGACATTAAGAATAAAATTCTGACTCTTCTGTGTCAGTGGGGCCAGTTCAGCAAACTCTAGTGTAGGAAGGATACATTAAAGGTTTGAATACAGTGTCATTTTTATTCCATAAGTGTCACAGTCTTCTCTCATAATTAAATCTGTTGGGTATTTCTTTGTAAGAGAAGGCTGTACTTTCAGTTAATTTTTATGCATTTTTGGAAACAAAAAGTAACATTAGTTGATTTCCTTTGACTGGCAGAGGAGTATCTTTAAAAGTGAAATGTGGTGCTAATACCTCCCATTTCCTCCCCTTCCAGTATTTTAAGTGGAATTTCCTGATCCTCATTATAACAGTGCCCCACAGGGATGTTGATGTTTGCACATAATAATGATTGCAAGCAGGACTGTGGATAAATCTTGGCATGGAAAGAAAATAGACTATAAATGAAAAGAAAAAAGTCTACTAGACAGCCAGATAATGTAGTGGGCTGGTTTTGCATCTGTTTGGAACAAATGTATTTAAACAGAGAGTGTTAGGCTGAATAATTAAGAAATGTAGAAGAGAAAATGTAGAGAAACAAACATGTAAATTGTTTCCCTATAAATGAGATTTTTACTAGAGAGAGAACTTACACATTTATTTCCTTATGTTTGAAAGGGTGCCAAAAATGAATGAACAGAAGGAAGAACTTCAAGAGAGATCAGACCTAAGAGCAGTGTTGCTTCTTCTTTTGACTCACTTTCTTTTATTCAACAGCTATACAATAATTTTGTTCCTACTTCAGCTTTCATAGTAAGACTGGTAATGTAAAATCAGACCAATGTCTGTGAAATCAGGATGGAAACATTTGAAAGCCTTCAACATAAGAACATAACTGATACCAAGGAGAGTTCAAGCTGGCTTCTTTTAGGACTCTAGTGGGCTTCAGCAGTCACTGTAGCTGGCCTAAAATGTTTGAAAATGAGGGTGTTTTCTAAAATATTCTCAGAAAACATTAATTTTATATCTACTGAAAGGAGATGCTCTGCTGTCATTGTGTCCTGATGCATGTTGGGATTTTGTGGCAACACACATACTCTTTTCTTTCAAAGTCACTAGAGTTATTTGGAGGGTTCCTCCTGGGTAGCAGAGCAGAATTTGACCCCAAGCCATCATTCCTCCTCTGGCTGTCAGCTCTCCCAGCAGCACGCCACACAGGCTGCGAATGGAATCTGGCTAATAACAGTCCTAGTGAGTTTATCAGTGGATGGCAGTGTGGAAATGTGTTTCTTCTGTCTCGTTTCATATTAAAAAAAAAAAGAAAATAAAAAAGAGAAAAGAAAAAAAAGGAAAACAAAATGATAAAAAAAGGGAAAAAATAAAAAAAGACACATACTGTTTGTATTGCTGAAATTACAGGCATGGAATGGAATTGTGTAAGTGGCTGTGATTTTGTTCTCCTAGTTATTAGAACTGAAATATTTATCTGTCTGTATATATATATGTATACACACATATATTACATCCTTAGGAGAGTCAGAAAGGACGTAGAGAAAGGTCACTGTAATTCAATTCCAATAAGTTAAATTTAAGAAAAAATACAGCAGTGAACAAACACATACATACCCACACACTGCTGAATGTCACCCTCTTCTGCATAGCACTATGAGGCTGTCCTATATGACCTCCACATTTCTTCTTCCCCCAGAAAATCCATCCTTGGTAGGGCACACATAGAGAAATATATGGAAAGATGATCAGCTTAATCTTTTATTCTGTTTGCACAAATCCACAGGATTTTAGTGTTATCTGTGTTAACCCCTTACCAACTGAATGTACAAAAAAACAAAACAATAAGGAAAAGGGATGCGGAGGTGGCACTGACAATGTATGGATACATATAGATATATAGATATAGCCACTGATACAGATATAGCCACATCATGGGATTGAGGCCAGCACATGACCTCTTATCTAAATTGTTTTTTGGAAAAGACCGTATCTAATGAGCTAGATAGATTTACTAAAGTGATTTTGTCAAATGATAGCATTCCCTTGTGCTCAATATCCTAATTTATCTTGCAAAATGAATTCAGCAAATGACTCCTGTCCATCAGTTGTAAAATAGCATATTATATGATGTATACCAGCCAGACTAAAATACTGGGGCATGAATTTGATGCCTATTGCAAATAAAAGAGCTTAAAAGTGTTGGGATGGGAAATAGGATTACTGAAGTAAAAGGGATTGAACTTTTGCAGAATAAAGCACTTGAATCACAATTATGTTTGCAGATAGCATCTATTGTGGTACAAAGATAGCCCAATGTTCAGAAACATGCCTGGTTCTTGCTTTAAACCACAAGACTGCAAGTTATGGGAAAAAAAACCTGATTTTTTTAATAAAGAGGAGTGAATGTTCATGATTCTGTAGATCAAAAAAAATAAGCCTCCTGTTGGTGAATTTGGAAAAGCACAAAGCGAAACTCCATATGTTTCTAAGAAGTAGCAGCTGAGGACCTGGATTAGTAAAAAAAAGAAAAAGGACTGGAAATATTTCTTACAGAGCAGCTCAAGATTCCCCCAATATGCTGGTGTCTAGTTTCTTTTCATGAACAGAATTTCAGAATTCTTGAGATACACACATGTAGCTGGTAAGGCTCCTCATTCTGGTACAGCCCAGAAAAATATGTTTTTTTTTTTCCTTACACTCCTTCCCAAGCCACCCAGTAGAAACCTCTGAAATTAATTCTTAACCTTCCAGTGGCTTAAGAGGTCTAGCATTAGAGTACTGCTAAAGCTTTAGAGCCAAAATGTAGTTTTATATTTTCTTTTTGGAGCCCAGCTGCAGAGATGTTTCAGCATGCAAAATAGAAAAAAACAAACCAAAAAAATTACAAATGCTTATCTCCACTTCATCAAGAGCTAGTTTAACAGTGATTTGGGTGCTTCTGTGGTCCATATATAGACTTCACATAGAATACATTTTTTCTCTCAGGGACCTATTTTGGTAACCAGCTTGTACTAGGAGGGAGTTTATGCCTGATATATTCCACCGCAGTGATGGTTGAACTCTCGGATCTATATACTTAAAAAACTCCCTCAACAAACAAACAAACAAGCAAAAAGCAAGCATAATGATAACACTTTTCTTTTTCAGCTTGACTCAGAGGAAATGTAGGGCTTTCAAATTGAAGATGTTATTAGGAACAGTGTATTATGATTCTTAAGAGGGCTGAAGGGCTTTTTTTTTTTTTTTTTAAATCAGTGGTATGGGAAAGCTTTTAAAGCAGTAATTAGGTATCACAAATCCATGGAGATATAGGTAAACAGGATTTACCTGCCACAGAAATACAACCAAATTCAGACTGGCATGCAGCAGCAAAGAGCAGACAGTAGAGTGACACGCAATTTTGTTCTGAATTAATATCAAGTACCAGTCACCAGGGGGACAAGACATTGTGTAAACTGAAATCAAACTACTCTGAAATGAGTAGTGACGTCTGTGTTTGAAACATTTAGGTAGACAGACTGTAAGCACCAGCAGCTTTCAGCTACCTGCAAACCAGCAAAACCTCTTTCTTTTTCTGGTTGAAATACATTGTCCTTTCCTCATCCAGTTCCCTTTTTATCTCATGGCTTTGGGTTTCAATTTTGGGCATAAATAACCTGCATTGAATGCAAGCAATGTTTCTCAAACATTCAGTCCGTCTTGAATTCTATCATTTAGTGCTGACCCTGATTAGCTTGTGACATTTTAAAGAATCATTACATAATCTGGTGAACTTGCAATATCAAACACCAAAACTGGCTGAAGGGTTCAGAGGAGAGGATGCTTAAAAACTACTCCTGAAACTACAGTAATTTCACG
>VRYO01001878.1:32116903-32137166 GCA_009812075.1 Sialia sialis
GGGAGGGCACCTGGGGCTGCCTTTAAAGGCTTGGCTGGTCTATGAAAACTGTTTGCAACTTGAGCACCTGACACCAAACCCCGTGCTGGCGCTATTCTGTTACTAACTCGTTATTTTGTCACACATGGATCCTTGCTTAAAAAAAAAAATGCGGCTTATATTCGGGTGTGGCTTATATATGGACAAATCCCGTGGTCTACCCGGCTACTCGTATGTGCGGCTTATAATCAGGTGTGGCTTATAATTGTGAAATTGCTGTACTCATTGCTCCAACCTTTAATTGCTAAGGTTGCTGAATGCTTTGTCATAGCCTAAGGGAGTAGTTGGCCAGTAAGGAGCTCTAAACTTGTGGCCTCATGCAGCAGTATTGGCCAGGGTACCCTTCATTTCAGGGGACTCTGAAACTGGGTTTGGTTATCTTTGTCTGTCTTCTGATTTTCTGACCATATTTCCTTATCCTTCGGTGCTTAGACATAACTCCTTTGTTTGACCCCAAAAGGCTGTGGGATTGCAAAGGCTCAGCAAAATTGATGCTAGTTTACAGTAAATAGTTTTGATGTAGCTAAGAAATGAGTAAAAGGGAAACTTTGAGAACATATATGAAAAACACAGAAAACACTAACACAGTGGGAATTCTCAGGACATTTATTCCTTAAGAAGGCAGTTGTAGAAAAGGGATGCTTAAATGTTCAGAAATTCAAGTCACTGAGTTTATTGCCTACATTCAGTTTCTTTTTAACTGTTAATTAGAAATTTCATGCAAGAGACTGTTTACTTTCGAAGTCATCACAGAAGTTGTAGGGTTGATGAAAATGATATCCTGTTATCAGAAGACCTTATATTAAATTTGCAATTTTCATTACAATATATTCATAAATTAGCAAGCTAAAATTCATTTTAGGATGAGAGCTGTAACAGAATGATAAAAACAGGATAGATATCCAAACCCCCTAAATCATTCCTAGAGAACAATTATTTCAGCATTGTTTGTATAAATGCAGAAGCTACAACAATCAACTCTTCCTAGAATCTGAGAACTAAAGGGATCTGATGGATTGTTTATCTATGTATAATTTTTTTTCTTTTAATGATACTATTGGATGTTTACAATGAGGGCAGTGGCTATGAAATAATGCAATGCATATTGTTAGCAAATTGTTAGCAAACTTCTTGGGTTTCCTCCTTATGTGGCATGTGTTGCTCCATTGGCTTCAGCTGCACAGTAAAAGAAATTCTAGTTCTTTATTTCTTGCTCTGTTATTATTCTTTCACTCCTTCTGCCTCTGCTCTTATAGTCTGAAAAAGAATAGACTTTTCTTTTGTTCTGTTAAGCATGAAGCCACAGAAGCAACTCTTCAGTAGGGAGACACTCATACTGATAGGAAGAAAATTTCAAAAGGTCTGGGAACTTGTTTTTTTGTCACCAAAATCCATAAGAGTTTTATCATTAACGTCAAGAGGAGTGGATTCAGAAATGAATGCTTTCTAAAATCCCTCAGCAAAAATGTAGCTTTTTCTTCCCCTTTTGCCTGCTATATTTCTCTCCATCCTTTCTTCCAGCTCCTCCAATAAATTTCTTTTGAGTGTTATTCAGCATAGACATTTCTTTAACTGGAATTTTCAAAATACAAGAAGTATGTGCTGACTTAGTGTATATATTTATATACAAAGTAGTAAATATGTATGTAGTATACGAAAAGTATAGTGCCTCTCAGAACATATGCTCATCTTTCTTTTTGCACCACATCCACTAAATGGATACAGCCCTACAGACAACTTTTTAGTATATATATTTAGGTGGAAACTTCTAAAATGTGTGGTTTGTTTTTGGTTTTTTATCAAATTGTTTATCTGTTTTTTTTTTCCTGAAATACCATATTGATTTAAAATTTTCACACTGATTTTGCACTTATTCTGTTAGATTGTATTCCAAAATATCTCCAAAACTATTCCACTGTCTTATTTATTTTCATATATTGAACACAGAGGAATAATTCTTTGTAATTAAATGATTACTGAACCTATAAAGTCATATGTAATTAATATATTTAGTGCAAGTCACATGAAGATTTCATTTTATTTAGATTTATTTACATATAAACATACACATGTGCCTGTTTCCTCTTCATCAGCATTTTTTCTATGTGTCACATCTTTCACTCCCTAAAATTTCATGTAAGGAAGTTACTTTTGGACACTTGCCCATCTGTTCAGGAAAGTACTGTGGAAGTTTTGCATTACATCCTCCCTATGTCCCAATCATAACATCTAATGCTGTCAAAGTCTACATCTGCTGTATCATATTTGCCAACTCTGCTTAGGTTTTCTAGACATCAGTGTTTAGACAGGAGAATCCTACCCAGTTAGTCCTCAGTGTTCTGTAATGTTTTGAGGGAGAGGGCAGGGGGACAGACACACAATAAGATGTTAGAACTCCAGAGGTTTCTCATCGTCATATTGAAGAAAAAAAATAGTCAAAGCGCTATTTTCCCAGACTACAGTAATTTCACAATTATAAGATGCACCTGATTATAAGCCGCACCTCCTGGTAGCCGGGTAGACCATGGGATTTGTCCATATATAAGCCACACCTGAATATAAGCCGCAAGTTCCATTTTTTTTTTTTTTAAGCGAGGATCCATGTGTAACAAAGTAACGAGTTACTAACAGAATCGCACCAGCATGGGGTTTGGTGTCAGGTGCTCAAGTTGCAAACAGTTTTCATAGACCAGCCAAGCCTTTAAAGGCAGCCCCAGGTGCCCTCCCCGGCCGGCTCTCACTTCCGGGTTGGCATTTTGCTGGGATTTGTCCATAGATAAGCCGCACCTGAATATAATCCGCACTACTGGGGTAGGCTGGATTCTTCAATGAAAAAGGTGTGGCTTATAATTTTGAAATTACTGTATTTAACTTCTTATTTCTTTTTTTGAAAAAACTAGTTGGATGAACTTTTCAAGGTGATTTTGAAATCTAAGTTAATTCACAACCTGTCAAAAATTGTGGCTTAAAATAAATGACCCTGGAGTTTTTTCCACTCTGTTCTAGAAATAAGTAAATACCGAAATGCATAATGTAAAAAAATAGCTCCAGTTGCATTTTTATGCTCACAGTTCAGAAGAATTTTTCCAATTAAAAAGTATAGGTGTAGATTTACAATGGCCTATTTCTTTTGATATTCTGTATGCAAATACTGTTACAATTATTATGAATTAAAATATGGTAATAAAAATAACTAATTTAGGCTCCTGATTATTTAACGTATTTGAGCTTTGATGCTTAAAGCACCAGTGGACTTAGATTTCATGCCTCCAGTGTACCCAGAAGGCTCATCAAGAAATCTCATTCTACGGTTTATATTTTTAAATTTACTTCCATGCAGTGCCAGCTCCCAAGACATTATCCAAACAGCTCAGAGGTCGTTATATCACCCCTGTTGATTGCTATTCCACATGGTCTTATTGCTTTTTCAAGGTGACTGTCTTTATTCCTCCTTTCCTCCTTGTTGGCTCTGCATTACTCCAGGCCAAGGAGTTATGGAAACCTGGCATGGTAAGGGAAGACAGCTGGAGAGCAGTACTTTTTAAAAGCAGCTGTTCTACTGCTGCAGGATAGAGATGTTCAGGCCCTTGATGTTCCTGGGCAGTGAACAGGTGTATCAGGCTTCCTGGGTGATGGGTAGCTCCTTTCAGCTCAGCTGGGTAAAAGGGTATTATTTGTTAAAGAGCTCTGTCTGTATTTGTGCACTGATCTTTCTGAGGACTGCTGTGACCTGAGCTTTTCTGTGGATTTGGAAGAGAAGGAAGCTGCAGCTTTGGTTAACTTTTGATTCCTCAAACTGAAATCTGTCTGGAAGAAAAGTGTTTCAAGCAAAATTCAAATTTTTCAGTTTGATTTTGGTATAACAATGAGAAGCATAAATTCCTTTTATTTCAGATTAAAGCAAACCCATCACTACATTGAAGTTTCCTGTGTATTTCCTGTATTTTCTGTATATATACATCTTTAGAAGAAAATCCTACTTGAAGCAAAATATCAGTTCCATTGCTTTGCTACACTTCTAGCCTGCAAAGATACCAGGAAACTTGCAGGAAATTGCATGTTCCATGTGGTAGGGTCAAGGCGGTTGGAGAAGTCAGGTGGTGTTATTAGAAAAGAGGTTTCAGAAATCACTCTGAAAATCCTGCTGTATTTTCCCCCTGTGGACTGTAGATACCCTTGTTATTGTAGTCCCTGGTTAGAGAATCTTTTAGAAAATGATAGAAAGCTCCTTTAGGGAAAAACACTTTTCATATTTCCTCCCTTTCACATCTTCTTATGAGCCAATTGGTCAAGCAATGGACCAATAAATTGGATCTTTAAAACTTTGGGAGGCATTTGGTGTTCAGTGCTGAGTTGACAGAGAATTTTTTTTGGTTGGTTTTCTATCGTATTTTAGGAAAGTTTCTCAAAATCCAGTGTGGAGTCTACGGGAGTAGGGAATCAGGAAAAACTCTAGTTCAGAGAGGCAAAACATTTTTCCAATATGCAAAGTGTGCTCTGAACTCTATCATCCTGATCGTTGTACCCATCCAAAAGTCCAATCTCCAGAGCTTTTGTACAACAATCCACTGGGCAATAGACTCTCTCTACAGAAGTAGAGGACAGGTACCCAGCTTGGAAATGGAAGATTTTGTTTGCGTTACAAGAACCTACATGTTCAAGATACTACAGTTAAAAAAGCTGTCAGAGGATACTGAGGTCAGAGTAAAATGTCAGAGTAAAATGATCTTATAGCAACTTTGAGTGTTCATCAGGAAGGAGCAGGAAAATAGATGAATTAAATGGCTATTTCAGTTATTGCTTAACCTTTTGTATTTTATAAATTTCAAGCACAGCAGAACTGTGAACAGAAAATAATCATATTAATTGCGTTTTCTTCCAAGTCAGAGGAGGAACTGGACTATGAAGCAGGCATGGGAGTCCCTATCTAAGGAAAGAACTGAAATAGGCAAGTAGGAAAATGTCCAGTAACAAGGGTACCATCAGAATGTCTTGTCTCTATTGATTCAGAGTCTATCATAAAAAAAACCAAACACAACGAAGTTTGAAAATAAGATGATGGATGAGATACATGTGCATATCACTAGGAGCTGTCACCTTACCTGAGGTTTAAGGCCTTTCTCCCTATGCTATGTGTATCTGGAGTGCACAGATAAAGATTTCTTATCTGACAAATAACCATCCTAACCAAACCACGTTGGGAATCAGAAGAGCTTTATGTGCTAAATACTTACATTTGGAAAAATTAACTGGAATTACAGAGAAGAAACTACAGATTAATTTAATCTTTTTAATGTTCTAATGTTCTTAAATTTGCAAGGATCAAATATGTAGTTTGCAGAAACTCTTCCAGGCTGCTGTATTACAAAGTGTTTTACTTCATTAAGTATGTGAATGAGAATTGTGTATGCATAAAAAAGTCGTGAAGGAGTTCAGAAATTTCCATCCCATTTAATTTAGTTTGCATAAAGAGAAATTGTAACCTGATCTATAAACATTCATATATTTGTGTATATATATATGTGTATATAAACATATACCCATGTCTGAGCATTTATTTGTTGCATCCTGTATGAGTACCTAGAGTATATGATTTCCTAAAGAGAAAGCCAAAAGAATCCTGCTTCTGCTGTGTACTACCTTGGAAGTTCTAGTGTCTGAAGAATATTCATGTAAGTTCCCAAGGGACTGTGACCAGACATCTTTTTTATGTCACCCTATAGGAGATTATTTTTACATTGTAGACTGCTGTATTAGAAAGCCTGGATGCCTGGAAAAACAAGAGAGATTGCAGTCATTAGATGGTCAATAGATCTGTTTCATTTATTAGAGGACTAGAGAGAAAATGGACTGCTTTTGGATAGATGTAGCAATTAGAATTTCTACTTCAGTCTATAAGTAAGCCACTTAAAAGTTGTCTTTAAGTGAAAATTACTCTTAATTTTGTTATAAAAATTATCTCAAAACTTGGGAGACATGATTTTGTCACTTAATAAATTGCTATGAAACTAATCAAACCAGCCTCCCAACCCACAAACCAATAAAAGCAAACTGCTCTGGTAGCACTTTCTGCACAGCAGAAGTTTGTCAGTTCCATTTCTTGTGCACACAAAAATAGAGGGTTGTTGTACTGAGCTATGAGAAAGAGCTTTCTGATGGAAAGTAAGTGTAAGTAATGACATTTTTCCATCCAGCCACCACATTTATGAATTTAGACTGTGAGAAGTATTTTGTGTGATTCCTCTTCCTCCTCCTCCTCTCTCCGGAAGGGCAATACACATGAAATCCTTAACTTGCATTTTTGTGCAACAGTTTTCTTCAGAGAGCACGAAATTTTCTTTGTTTTTCCCTTGGAGAATATTCATTGCCGGTATGTACAGACAATTATTGATGTGCAATTTTAAAATATTTTCAAATATTTAATATGGTGGAATAAGAATGACAAAATTTATGTCCCTAGCTGTAAACCTGCATTGTATCATTACTCTTTGCTCTCCCTAACTAGATTCATTTGCTCAATGCTTTAATTCTAAACATTTTATGATTATTCTGAATTTATTTTGAGCATTATTTGACTATGAGTCTTAACACTCCAGTAATATAAAGACTGTTAATATTCTTTTTTTGCCGATTATATATTATTTGTTTCTTTTTTGGATCAGCAGACATGATAACTGAGCATGTATTGAGAGGAAAGTCCTTTTGAAGTAAACCACTGCTTAAACAGGAGCTAAAGCCTATATTACTACTGGTGTGAAGGAGAAAAATAACCTGTTAGGTAATGTTCTTAGATAATTGCTCTTTATTTGGACAGATACACATATTCAAATCCTTGAATGTGGAGCTGAAATGTATTAGATGAATGGGAAGAATTGACTAATATTACAAACACTACATATGATAAGGGAATCAAATCCTAGCGTTAGGAATGTGGCCCAACCTGTTTCTCCATAAATGAGGTATTCTGTGCAAAAGTGAGCTGGGCTGCCTGTCATAACAAGCTCCAGCTCCCAGACTTAAAAATCTGTAGATTGGGTAGCACTGTATATGGCTCTTCTCCACTTACCCACTTCAGGCAGCAAATATCTTAATCATCAGATCAGAATCTGGAGTAGAGCTTCAAGGCAATGCTCCATTAGCTGCGGTCATATGTCATTCAGCTCTCTACCATCTGTTCCAATGATCTGTTAAATGGGCAAAATTAAGCCCATTTTCCACTGATCCACCCAGACTCTAAAGGCTAATCCAGCACAGTTTTTTATGATCAGCAGCCTCATCCACAAAGTTCTTACAGAAGACATTCATGCCTTCTAACCTTCAGCATGAAGAATCCAAGGCAAAGCCACAGGCAGCTCTTTGCTCTTTAAGAAGAATCTTTTGGCCCTGTGTTCTCCTTTTGCCAAATTTAGTATCATTCTAATATCACAACTGAATATCTAGATAAGCAGGATGACCATGCTCGTATTTCTTTATTTTTTGAATTCTTTATAATCTTAAGGGCAAACAAATTCCAAGTGAAGGAACACGTGCCCAATGTTAATAGATGTTAAAGTTCATGCAAAGAACATCTCTATGGAAGGAACAGGAGGCTCCAGAAATAAGGTTCCTGGATTCTGATAATTTTGTTTTTATTGCTGCCAGAAGGTTTCCTTTCCTGACCAATTACTTATTTTTAGTTATCTTTTGAAACACATTTGTAGTGAGTGACTTCTGGAAAGGAAAACAAAAGCATGTTTTGACACAAGTTGAATTTGTTTGAGAGGGTGTATTTTTAAAACTCCACAAGTTTTTTAGCAGTTCCAGTGAAGTGATATTTTGAAATATAAGGCGTCTGTTGATATACTAAGTGCAGAATGACAGTTCTGACCACTAAAGTAATTCAGCATATTCTGGAAACCTTTTTGGTTTGGCCTCTCACATGTTGTAAAGCAGGAAGAAGTCTGATTTAGCTGGGAACCTGATAATGCTCTAGGAGAGAAAGGAAGCCCATGGGGATGACACAGCTGCAATCCCTGCTCTGAATGCAGCATTCAGAATATGTTCAAGGAAAAGATAAAACGCCTGGGCTGCTCAGCCGGTTCCTGTTACCATGACAACTCTGGAGAGCAGTAATTTAGATCAGCCTTAGGGTTGCTCTTTCAGCTCCAGCAGAGGAAGGGACATAAGACCACTCACAGGTGGTGGAGAGAGCAGTGCCAATGATATTACTACCTATGTATGTGTGAATCCATTGTGTCAGCTAAATAAAATATTGAGGCTGTTGTCATATTCCTTTAGACAGATGGCAGCAATTGTCAGTGTATCAGTGCAAAAGAAGAGTCTGAAGCTATGAGAAAGGAGTCAGGTTATTTCATTGAACCTGACATGCAGCAAAACACTGTGTCTACACTCTGTCCACTGCCTTCCTGTTCCTCCTTCTGAGCCTTGCCAGGTGTTCCTGTGCACCTTGCTAACTTTTCTCACAAGTGCTGGCAGCAGCCACAGAAGGCTGCTAGAACTGAACCTGTACCTTCCCTTGGCTGGGTCTGTGGGGCACTGGTCAGGCTGCTCCCTTGCCCTATCTTTGCTGACTGTAGCATCTCTTAGGAAATGGTTCAGGCTAGCAAAAGACTTCTGTAGCTCATAACTTCTACAAACCCATAAACTTGTAGAAGTCACCATTTCCTTTTTAAGGGCTGCTCAAGTGTTCCCCTTTTGATATGGAGAAGCTTGTTCTGCAGAACCATGTTTTTTTTGTCTCATTCACCTCTCCCTCCTTGTCTCTTCTGTTTCCTATCCTCTCCATATGTGCCATGTGAAACCTGCAATAAGGTATAGATGATTTCCAGTAAATGAACCAGGACACTTTTGCTCCAGTCATGGTATAAATCACAGTGATAACTCATGCTCTTAATACGTTCTTTTCCATGACATATAATATATAAGAAATAAGATTTTGATCATTTCACAGGCTTGACTGTACTCATAAATGCACCTTTAACACCTCAGTGAAGAAAACGCAATTGACTGGGCCATGTAAACACGAAGCATATCTAGAGTGTTAATGCAGGCCAATAATTTCTTCTCCTTTAGCAAGGAAAGACTTTGGGGACCTGAATGCACAACATTTGTCTCATTATGTCTAGCATGCTTTGGCTTTGCTTTTTCACAATGGCAAGGTAACCTGCTGACACAGCTTGCCAAACTCCTGCCTCCCTCAGTGGATATTTAAGCTGGGCTGTTGAAAATGGGCTGTTGAATTGCATTCATTTGGCAGTTCTCCCACACAAAAGATGAAGAGCAGCAACTTTGATTTGCAGAGCCTCTTCTCATTTACTTCTTTGGTTGGGTAATATCTTTTGTTTAAGAAACAGATACACCAAGCTGAAAATTTAAGATCTGGTTAATGATTCTGCAGTGAAAAACCTTTTCCCTGTGTTAAAGCTAACATTTCTCTGGCAAAACAAGATACACAAAGACACTCCTGAGTTCAGCAGGTCTGCCTAAATATATAACAAAATTGAGTGGTTGAGTATTTTCAAGTGTATGGCTAAAACCTGCAGAACAAAATTTTAGTTTGGAAGAAAACCAAAGGACGCTCTTAAAATGTACATATTGCCATTGAGTATTAATAGGAATATATTCAAGTTGTTAATATAAATATTCACCAAGGTGTTGAATTTAGTTAGGAATCCTTAATGTACTTTATTTTCCTTTTCATTTTACTCTTTAGATCTGTTAAAGTTGATCAAGTAGAGAAAAATGCTGACAATTTTTTTTTTAAATGCTTAAAATTTATTTTTTAAATGGAGATCAATCTTTAATTTAAATAAATTTGAACTTTTTCCATTTAAATAATCCAATTCCTAGTTAAACACTACTTTCATAATTTTTTGCCTTTTCCCACCATTACAGTAATCTCACGCCTATAAGGTGCACCGGAGTATAAGGCGCACTTCCAGGTTGTCGGCAATTTTCCGTACTTAGTCCACATATAAGGCTCACTGGCATATAAGATGCACTATTTTTTGCAGCGAGGATCCGCACACAACAAAGTAACGGATTAGTAACGGAATTATGCGATCTCAGGGCTGCCGCGGGCTCACCTTGCTTCAGGGCCGGGTGGGCTCCCCTTGGCTTGGGGCTGCGGGGGCTTGTACTTCTGGGTTGGCAAATTCCCAAACTTTGTCCACATATAAGGCTCACCGGCATATAAGGCGCACTTCTGTGTTTCAATCAAAATTGCAGTCAAAAGGGTGTGCCTTATACAAGTGAAATTACTGTAGTGTCAAGAAAACTGATATGTAAGGATTTGGAGTTTCAAACATCATCTTTTGCTTGGAAATGGGAGTGGGAAAAATCTGGAGAATGTGACTATATTTGATGGGAAAGGATTGCATGTGAGTTGTTTTCTTTTATTCATCACATAGTTTAATCCTTCTCATGTAAAGCTAGAAAATTAGTATAATGTATTTCCACGTAATATAACATGGAAGATAACAATAGTTCTGGAATGTAATCATAAGTTTTGCATCCCTGTGGCACCTGAGATCACGTTGGGATGACTACAAGAGCAAAGGCACACAGACATATTTCAAGAAATCTAAGCACAGGCCTAGCTATAAGGTTTAGGCACTTTCAGAGAGCTCTATAATATATTTGAAGTATTTTTAGATTATGTCTGCTGTATTTAATTCTTCCATCCAAATAAGTGCTGCTCCTCACGAGGGTAATTGCTTCTCCTAATCTGCTCTGATTGGTTTTTCTGTGCTGGAATTAGTCTCATCCTAGTCCTGACTCTAAATGCAGCCTTACTAGAGATGATAACTTTTCTTTACCAGTCTCAAACAGGAGGCAAGAAAGTGTCTATACCAAAGAGCCAAGAGCTTTAGCTGTGTTATCTTCCTGTGTATTTCTGCAGACTATCAAATAGTGCAGAGAAACTTTTCCTTACCCAAAATGCTCCCTTAAATTCCTTTAATTTCTCTTAAAGCATAAATACTAGTAAGTACAGCCAACTTTCCTATGAAACTATAATCGTTCTGCCTTTCCATCCCAGTCTCCCTTCCTCTCCCCTCTGTCCAGTCTAATTAGACAGTTTAGACACTAAGTTCAAGACAGCAACTGGAATCCCAGCCTCACACAGGCGCCACATCTACAATTTCATTTTTAATAATGGAGGCAGAGAACAACTCCCATCCCTCCCCTTCTTTGACACTGATTTTGGTTGGTGTACTTGTCCTCATTAAGACATCCCAGGCACCATTTCTGTCCCTCATACCCTGTCTGGGCCATACATTTTTAGGGGTTTGATTGTTGATGCAATTCACACCGTTAGGCACAGCTCAGTTGGGCTCCCACCTCCAGTCCTTCAGCTGACTGGCATGTGTCATCCCCTGACTCACCAGTGCAGACACCTGATCTTCTGAACCAAAAGGCTGCTTTTTTGCTAGCACTCAAAAGCATCAAATGTCAAAAAGTTTCATATCACCCAGTACCTAATGGCCATGTACTAAGACATCAGGGCAAAGGGAACTTTAAAACACTTACCACAATGCTCAGAGATTGTTAAGTCTCCACTGCATTCCTTTAGAGATTGTTTTTTACATTGCTGCATGTAAAACCAATATCCTATAGTTCTTTGGAACTGAAAAATCTAAGAATTTATGTAGGTGCTGTTGTTGACATAAATAAGCTATCTACTGGGAGATGCTCGAAGTAGAGGACACTTTGCCTAATGCAGATTTTTATCCTAAAGTTCCAGAACCATACTTAGCAGATTTGGCCAGGCTGATTTTGCTGTAAGAGCATATTATAAAGTCTTATGCAATAATAATTAAGTGCTGATTTTATGACATAAAGAATTTGAGCTGCACAAAGATAGGATTTCCAAACCTGTTCACCTGACTATAATTATATTAGCAGGTCTCTGAAATTTCTCTCCTGAGCTGTCAGGATGAATGGGCAGATGGCAGGAGGGGGTGACAGGTCAGATGGGCAGGTAAGGCCATATCTCTTCCTTCCAGCTAGGATCCAATGACAGCTGGACCCTAGTGGAATGACTCTTTCCCCTCCTGAGTATGAGGAGCAGCTAACTGCTGGACTGGCCAGCTGGTTCCAGCACAGCTGGTCACAGAGCAGGCAAGGGTCACACTGCAAGACTGCATTGCACAGGAGCTGCATGGGAAAGTCTCCCTCTGCAACTTGACAGACCTGGATTCTGCTGCTGCTCCTCTGCAGCTCCAAGTGAACCCACTCCTTGCTAATTTATTTATACCAGGTTGTTTGGAAGAGAAGTTGACTGGACCATTAGTGTCAACTCTGTTAGAAGATAACAGCAGTGGAAGAGTTGTGCTGGCAGATTTGGGACACATGAGAGAGCATTTGGAGGCTAAGAAACTGCAGATATTTTAGAGAACTCAATTCTCTTATAGTAAATATAGACATGAATTCTATGTAGAAAATTAAAAAAAAGAAGAAAATTAATATTAACAACAGCTTATAAAGTTACCAAAATTTATAGATAAGCAAGACATCTTTCAATATTTTATCAGCCTTAAGACACCATGTTAATTGTTCTGCTCTTCCTTTTAAAATAAATTATTAGGCTTTACCCCTTCCCTTCCTCCTCCCCAACCCCTCCCCTACTTGGTCCAGAGTTAGTATTGGAATCAAGATTTTTCTAGAGCCATGCTATGATATAGCATCTGTCCCCCCCGATGCTGAAAATTTAGGCCAATAGGATTTTTCTAAAGAAAAAGAATACTTTCAGATTACTGGCATCCCACCACTGGCCCATATTTTGCTGTTTTGTTTTATTTTAGTTATTGAAGTTATGATAAGTAAAAAGTCTTTTATGAAGAATTTTGAGAAATAAAGTGTATAAATTCATCATCAGACAGGAAAATCTTAAACAGATTTTTTTTTCTGTGCTACATGTGAGGAATTATTTACATTCATGAGGATGTAATAAATTTACATCTTGTGTTCTTTCAAATATGATACTGATGAACATTATGGCCTGACGACTAAATATAGGTTTCCAGAAGGAGAGCATATGTGACAGCCTGAAATGCATGTGTCTGAAGAATTAGTACCCAGTATGTTAACTATGAGTAGGAGAATATGAATGGGGTAATAAAACTGCATTTTGTTGTAAAAACTAAATCAAAACAAACTTTAAACTTGCTTGTTAAATCAGAGTGGCCCTTGTGTTGGTGAAAACTTGATATGACAGGTGGAATATATTTTTATTAGATGTAATTAAACATGTTAGACACCAAAATTTTGGCTACTGGTCACTGGCAGAAAAGGCACAGAAATTTGCTTCCTAATTCACATACATGAAGCAAGGTCTGTTAATCAATTGCAGAGAGCAAGTTACTCTTCTATGAAATGTTAAGATTATCAAAATTATTCTTCTTCTTTTTTTTTAAATTATGAAAGATGTGTTGCCTTAATGACAAAAATTTTCATATTTACTGATGTTTAGGGACTAGAACTCCGCATACCTGCCTTGGAGGGTCTGAGTAAAAGCTTGACATGTCTTCAGAAGCAAAGCAATACTTGAGAACCCTAAAACTCTAAAGTCTCTAAAACTGATTTCTAGATTTTAGACAGATCCCTTTGAGTCTTTAATGCTCAAAGTACTGTAAGTCAATGTAAAATTTTACACACAATTTATTTTAACCCTGACCCACATAAATCACATTTAGGAATTACTTTTGCCATTCAGGTCGTCACATCTTTTCTACACAATGAAAGAGGCAATGTACAAAGAAAATGACACTGATTCTACATAAGGCACAAAGCAGTCATAAAATATCTGTTCTTTCTTTCCTAGACAGAAAAGGTCTGGGTTTGAACAGTCCTATTAGATCTGAATATCTATATTATCACTAGCCCTCTAAGACATATGGATACAAATCTTTTCTTTCTGTAAAAACAACCTAATCCCGGAGTGTGGAAGGAATTAAATTCCCATGTATAACTCTCTTCTCAATCAATTTTTTTTTTTTTTAAGAACTTGGAAATTCTGCCCACATAAATTACAATAGAAGATGGCTTTCAAATTATTTGCCATTTGTCAGAAGGTCTTTGAGCTACCTGGCTGATTGAAAATGGTCTCCCTTATATGTAGAAAGCTTGAAAATTAAATCAGAAGGGAAAATATGGAATTACTTAACACTTCTAGTTTTTCTTGGATGAGCCCCTCTACCAATACAGCTACTACTGCACATGATGTATTAACACTGCAAATCAAATCAAAATAGCAAGAAGAAAAAGACATAGAAAAAAACTTGCAAAGGGTAGCTGAAAAAATATCGTTTTCTGTTTCCAAGATGAAAAACCTTAATTTTGTCGTGGGTGATGCTTTTGATGGTTCTGAAATCATTGACTTTTCCATCACCATGGAAAGAACTGTTCTAATCTACTAACTCTACCCTGCTATTATAGATTTAAATGGGATAAGAAAGACCATTTTCAGACTCCATTTTACATTGCTTACTTGAGGATTTGACCCATCACCCCCCACTTTTGTGGTTTCACCAAAATAAGTGCATCCACATTCCTCAGGATTTCTCATTCAATATATGAAAATAATTTGAATTTTGGACTCCAAAATATCCACACCATATCTCCATTACTTTCACAATTCTTAATACTCCATTACACTATTAGGGGATACTTCATTAAATTAATCCTCTATAGTCCACTATGGAGAGTTCATGGATGTGTAAAGAGAAATAAAAATCCGACATTTTAGCAAATATTCATGGAACTTCTCTGTGGAAATTCATGTTGTAGAGCCACATCTTTAAAAACTAAAAAACCCAGTGGATTTACCTTATCTTCATTTTGATTCTATTGCTATTCCATACACAGATCTCTTATTAGATCATTGTTAACATAACAGATTGTCTCATGGGTGCTGTTTCCCATCAATGCCAACATCAGAGCGAAATTCCATGATTTCTCACTTGCATCACAACCAGCCCAGTGTTATTGGAAACTGATAAGGCAAGGCCAGTGACAATTACTGGTTACCAATCTAGCTTCACGTATCTTTTCTTTAAACATATTTTTAATTTTTTTAAAATTTTATTTAATTTTTAGAGAGGCAATGAGCTCAATAGGCTTTTACCTTTTAAGTAATCTTTTTGCATATTTCTTTTCTGTGTTTCTTCCAAGCCCTTCCAGTAACAACACTTCAAATCCCTTGCTGACAAACCTAAGGGATATAGTTTCTAGTTTAGATTATGTCTTTACTATTCTTTTAATCTTTAAAGAAAAAGTACAGTAATTTCTCGATTATAAGCCACACTTTTTTCATTGAAGAATCCAGCCTACCCCAGTAGTGCGGCTAAACATCAGGTGTGGCTTATTTATGGACAAATCCCAGCGAAATGCCAACCTGGAAGTGAGAGCCGGCCGGGGAGGGTGCCTGGGGCTGCCTTTAAAGGCTACTCATTGCTTTGTTGCACATGGACCCTTCCGAAAAAAAAAAAAAAAAGGTGCAGCTTGCATTCAGGTGGGGCTTATATATGGACAAATCCCGTGGTCTACCCAGCTACCCAGATGTGCAGCTTATAATCAGGTGCGGCTTATAATCATGAAATTACTGTACATTGAAGCTTGTGTACTTTGCCGTTATTTGGATCCTTGTTGATGTGTTTGATTATTAGGGCAAGAAGACGGCAGAGCCAGTTCTTTATTGCTTGTATTTCTCTGTAACAACAACAGAGTGTGAACAAAATGTTTTTCAATAAGAAGTAAGAGTAAAGTAAGAGTGTAGTAAAAACAAAGAACAGGAAACAGTGTATTCCTTTGTTTGGCAATCAAAATCTTGCAAGCAGTTTGTGACCTGAGCAGCTCTGTTTCCTCTAAGACCTATGCCATCTGGTGTCTCTCTGGTTTTCTCAGCTTTCCAAAAGTTACTAATTTAGTTTCATCAGCTGTGGTCACAGCCCTTCAGTTTGCAACTTCTTAAGTTTTTTCTTTTTCAGATACTCCAAGAAGCACGACAGATATTAGATCTAGTGTCCTCCAGATTTTAGTCATTTAACAGCTCAAGCAGTCATTGATGAATTTTTTAATGAGACCTAGATGGAAAATGGTTAAATGTTTGTGTGCTTTAACAAGGTCTGTCTTTCTTACATATCAAAGGCATCTTTACTAGCACAAATGCTTCCAGCACAGTTGCATGTTGTCCCAATTAATATTATTATATAAACCTCTCCAAAATTCCCCAGAGTGGGAGGTTTAGAAACTGCTGGGTTTTTTTCGAGATTATTTATAAAAGACTGTTATTCACATTCTGTGAGAGAAGCCACACAAATAGGACATTCTGAAAAGTAAAAAATAGAAAATATAACCTCACTTCTTGGTTCTGTGTCAATTTTCATTTTGCAAAAGCTTTCTTTTTGCTTTTTAGTGAAAGAAAATAATGGCAAAAGTACTTTTTATTGTTAAAAAAATCTTGGTTATGACTTTAATGTGAAATGAGGGTGCGAAATTAAACAAGAAACAAATGGACGTGCTAATTCAACTCCTTGATTTGGGCAATTTCACTGAAAGAAGAAGATATTGCTAGATTTCTCTGCATCATTTCCTTTAAATACAGTAAGTACATTCACTTTCATAATCACCAATACATGTGTATTAAATTATTGTACAGTTTTGTGAGACAATTGGTCAATAGTGGATTTATGCACAATAAAATATGTATGAAAGGATTATTTGCCATATAAGGACTGGAGCTTTGTGTTTAGGACAAAGGTAAAGTTATAATCTTCTGGAACATTTAGAAAATAAAGAACTAGATAGATAGTAAGAGAGGAAGGTTGCATCAATTGTACCACAGCTAACTCATGACATGCCCAGGTCTTTGCTAAATCTACTAGATGTCCTAAGAAGTCTTCCTGCAGAGGAGGAGTGTTGAGAAGATGCCAAAGAGAAAAGACCTAGCTCATAATGACATTGATGATCTCTTCTGGAAGATAACTGCTCCTACAGCTCAGTTTTGGAGTGGGAAGATGGCCTGCCTCATCTTTCTTATGCAACACTATCAGTGTGCATTGATTTATTTCAGCTTTGATTTTTGATCCAAGTCAGACAGTGTGAGCTAGATTTCTTTATATGGCCAGGAAAAGGTTCACTGTCATTTGCTCTGTCCAGTGGAATGATGGGCTGTCTGGGAGACTCCTCCTCAAAAGAATAATAAATATAAAAATGACCAATAAATTAATGAAGCCAGTCTTATGGTGATGCTTTTTAGAGCACTTTATAGCTCTTGTTGATTCTTGCTGCAGGCTTAGTTTTTGTTTAAGCATATTTTAGGATGAATAAAGGCTGAGTGAATGGCATCATAATCAATGGCTGAAGTGTAAAATAGCTACCCTGGTCCATTGTGTTACAGAGCTGCTGCACTTTTACAGAATACTTTTAGGCTCTTTGCCAGATTCATTCAAGTACCATAATTAAGTGGTCCTGTATTTTGAGATAAAGCTCAAAATGGTGTTTCCATATCTTCACCTTGTATTTTAATTTTTTCTTCTTTATATTTTATTATACTTATTCTTTTCTTCATTGCAAGTCTTGTGACTTTATTAAGTCTATAAAAATCAATCATGAAATTGGGTGTTTTTACAACAGAATTTTCTGAACTCCTCACCAAACTAATGCCATCCAACACTTCATGTGTCAAGGAGTAGTAAAATTGCCCTTGGCCTTTAATAGATTTATGTCATACCAGAGGATGATGATTGTCTATTGGATTTAGCTGTCTTTAATGATGTTACTTTTTAAATGCATTAAATTCCACCAGGCAATGGGCATAAACTGATGCACAGGAAGCTCCACCTGAATATGAGGAAGAACTTCTTTACTGTGAGTGACTGGAGCAGGCTGCCCAGAAAGGCTGTGGAGTCTCCCTCACTGGAGATACTCAAGAACCATCTGAACCCAGTCCTGTGCCATTTACTCTGGGATGGCTCTGCCTGAGCAGGGTGGTTGGACCCACAGTGGTCCCTTGCAAACGTAACAATTTCATAATTCTGAGATTCCGTGAAATTTTCCATGAGTTTTCACAGTTAACTTGACTGCTCCCCTGAAAACTGGTTGATGTGTTGACAGCAGCCTGGAAGAGGTGATTTGGAGATTCCAGATTAGAGACCAGCCAAAAGGCTCAGCTATACATTTTTGATTCTATATAAGATATTAAAAATCAGTATTTTCCTATTTCTTAAAATGCTTATTTATATTTTACTCGTCAAAATATCAGAGAAAAATCTGTTATTTCTGTTCACAAATATTCCCTATTCAAATAAATTATAAGGTGCTCTCTTGGTGTGAAACAGTTTTGCTTATGTTGCCTAGTAACAAAAGGGGAAAAAAAAGAAAAATGGTGAAAAGCAGAACTTTGGAGCTGGTAAGACGAACAACAATATTTACATCAATGGGATAAGAATTCTTGCTCCCTTGGTGATGAGTGCAAGTTTATCACAGTAGCACATTTATAATGCTTACTGTTTGAAATGCTGGATAAATCTGCGTGACAAACTCATCTACGTCCACTCATATTGTAGGAGCAGAAAGATGTGATCTGTGGTCTGTTCTGTTGCAGAGCCCCATTCCATTTCCCTCACCGTACTGTGAATATTCCAGAGGCAGTTCCCTTTGGTTTAAAGAGTGCTGCTTGTGAAAGCTGACTACTATATCTATCTCTGCTTTGCAGTCTCTGACAGAGTTACATTTCTATCATTGCAGTTACAGAATATTTTTATGGAACAGCATTTATTTGTTAGTGTCACCCAGTACACTAACTCCTTGCAAATATATGTAATACATTTTTCATCAGATTGTCACAGAATTTCAATAATTTAATATAGTTCAAAAATAGCAGTTCACTCTAGGATGCATTCATAAGCATACTTTATGATGCATTTATAAGCATACATAAATCTTTTTGCATAATGAATATTGCTAAACTTATTATTGATAGCTTATGTAATGATTGTTGAGCTAAAATTTTTTGCTATTTGCCTGGCCACAAACTGCACATTTTCAAACTCCATGTAAATACATTCACTAAAACTGACAGCTTTTCTCTGATAAAATAATTTCTGCTGACTCTCAGCAGTGTAAGCAGTAAAATCACTCAACAGCAACCACACACCTTTATCCCAATTTGGATGGGGACAAGGTGTGCCCTGGTATCCCAGAACCAATCCTATACATGTGGACAAGACCCTTAGGCAAATAAGATGCCTCAAAAATGTCATCTTGCAGCAAATAAATGTGATTGTATGTTCAGAAGTTCTAATATTGTGAACGAAATTGATTTTTAGGGCTAGCTATGGGGAAATTTGTTCAAATTGAGTTCCAAACTACACTGCGGTCATCAACTGTTGAAAATAATTTACTTCAGCTTCTTTAATTTTAGGGTGGAAGGGTGAATGTTGGTAAGAACAGGCAATAAATTACGATTCTCTCTCATATGCAGGAGCATATATTGTTTTGCAAAGATAAGAGTGGCATTTAAGAGGAGTTGTAGCTAATAATTTTCGAAGGATGTGTTCAGCTAATAACTTGTAGGTAGGAGAGGAAGGAGGAGGAGGAGCATGTGAAGATGCCAGTTATGCATACATATGTGTGCTTGTGCTTCTCGTACATGGTAGAGACAGGATAGGGAGAAAGAGGAATAAGTGACATGTAGAATTCAGGAAGCATGGGACTGGAATTGAAGGGAAAAGTAAAGAGAAAAAAATCCCCAGCTATCTCATTACCATTCAACTCTAACTAGGAAAGAATTACATTTCCATATAGCATAACCAATACAGTCCCCTAAACAGGCTAGACATTTTTTACAGTAGTTTTTGTTTAAATATAATTATTGTTATTATTATTATAGAGCCAAAAGGTTCCCTTGCATGTTCTCTGATGGATCAGACATACATTACTTCTAAAAGTGCTTCACACTGGCAGGGCATCCTGATGAAGAGCAACGAGATTCTGGACCATTCTCAGTGAACTGCAGCTTACAAATCTGTCCCACTTACAGCAAGGAAGATTATTTTTTAAATAAAATACATTTTCCTGGGAAAATGGTGATTTGTCAGAATCTGAAGTGTGGGATTTTTTCAGGGAAGTGCAGGTGGCTTAGGAAAACTTAGTTGAGAGACTATTCTCAGATCAACATTTGTATTAAGGTCACTTATACAATCTAGAGCAGACCTGGCAGCTG
>VRYO01001878.1:32138446-32173229 GCA_009812075.1 Sialia sialis
GCACCTGATGATTAGCCGCACTACTGGGGTAGGCTGGATTCTTCAATGAAAAAGGTGCGGCTTATAATCGTGAAATTACTGTAGATATTTTATGCTAGTTTGTTTACCTTTCTTAGAAAGGAAGTAAAAAGCTAAACTTTTTGATCTATGAAGTTGCAGAAAGGTTTTTAAAGTATTGACAGTCTCCTTTCTCTTGGAGACAACATCCAGGTGGAAAATTAAGCCCTATGGGAGGTTAATTTTTGTTTGTATCCCTGTCTTCAATCAAAATAGACCACTATAACCAAAGAGTATGTAAGTTGGAAATAAGTTACAGTAATTAATTAGTTTTTACGGCAGCTAATATTACCAAAAAACCCCAAACCCACTTATTCTTTAACTTTTCTTTATTCTTGTGTAAATAACAAAAGGACATGCATATTTGTCAATAAAATTCAGGAAATGGACATTTCTGTGCTGTTTCTTTAAATATTTTAATTCCCAATCTCCTACTCAAAGCTCTTTTTAAGTGTTTCTTTTAGAGAAGCAGAAACCCCACAACTGCCCAAAGAGAGCAAACTAGTTCACGGAATGATTCACAGAATGGCAACATATGCGGAGTTGGAAGTGACCTGCACAGATCATTGAGCTGAGCTCCCGGCCCTGCCCAGCACCATCCCCAGCAGCCACACCCTGTGACCAAGAGCATTGTACAAACTCTTCTTAGCTCTGTCAGGCTCAGGCTGTGACCACTGCCCCAGGGAGCAGCAGATCCTGCCCAATTTCAGAGTCACTTGGGAACTGGTCATTCTCACAGCCATGGTCCTCCAGCTCAGGGCGCTGGGAGCCCTGTGGTCTATCATCCCTGCTGAAAACAGACAGGAATGTGTTAAACAGCTCTCCCTGTCCTTGGCTGTGAGGTAACCATCCTCATCCTGTAATGGGCTGATGTGATTTTTTGCACTGCCTTTTGTCATTAATATATTTGAAAAAATCTATTTTATGGTCCCCCCCCCGTTTCTATCCAGCATCAATTCCTGCTGACCTTTGGCCACACAAATTTTCTTCCTACAGTGGCAAACAGTATCTCTGTATTCTTCCCACGTCATCTGACTTTGCTTCCACTGGGCATATACCTTCCATTTTTGGGTTACTTCCAAGAGAAGAATCTTGTTCAGCCAAGTAGGCCTTTTGCCTTGCCTGCTCGACTTGTAACATCTGGGAATTTCTGTTCCTGAGCCCTTAGGGGAGGTGATGTTTAAAAACTGATCAGCACTGATAGACCTCAAATCTGCAAAAACATTTTTCACAGATCATTACTAACTAATTCCATGAGCAGCCTGAAGCCTGCTCTCCTCATGTCCAGAGCTGACGTTTTGCTGACTCTATTTCTCCTGTCTACAGAGGTTTTAAACTCAAATGTTCTTCTTGTTAGGGTCTGGCAGCAGAATTTTTAACTACAGGCATTTATATGTCAAATTCAAAGACTGAAATAATAAAGAGAGGTAAATTATAATAGATGGTGGATAAATAGTGGTAGGGTCCTGTAGTTTATAATATTTATGCCAAATATCAAGGTAAATATTTTAAATATTTAATTTATTGTTATATTCACACCTCTAAAGTCTTAGCACCTGTCAATTGTGGACACCTTATCAACAAATTATGAAAGTGGTATTACTGATGACTCTATTGGATCATTTTTGAACTGCTTTTCAGGATATAGAATTATGTAAACAGGGTATTTCTCTTCAGAAAACTTTTTTATTCTGGCATTCATTTGAGGAGTAAGCCATTTAACATATGTCTTTGCCGTTTATTATCACAGTGAGACACTAGTTGTCAGAAGGTAAATGACAGGAAAAATGCCTGTGAACCAGAGTTAAGAAAAAAAGTAATAAATTGAGTTCAGATTTCTTTTTTGCCTTCTTTTTGTAGTTATTCTCAAAGCATAAACATTTGTGGTGTGTTTGTGAAGCAGCTGGTTTAAGATGAGATACTTGAATTATAGACAGCAAAAAATGGCTTTATAAATACCATTATTTAGAACTCGGCTAGCATTAATGCTTTCATACAGAAAGTCTAAATTATTCTCTGAAGAAAGGATATAGATTCTTTGAGAAGAGGATTTCATAAATTGTGCTTTGTTGGCACTTGGCAACCATTAAGGCAGAAAGGCAGGGTAAGCAATGCTGGTGTTTTAAGTGTTAGTACTCCCCGTGTAATAAGAGCTTGCAGAGAAAAAACATCCATTGAAGAATGTCATACCAAACTTGATAAGAAATCCTCTAGCAAATAATGCCTCATGAATTCAGAAACAAAGACGTGATTTCACAAGAAGTTTTCGAATGTTAAGTAAAAACAAAAGCATTCTATAGAAAATCTTGTTCATTGATTGTAAGAGTCCAGGATATCTCCAACAATTCCCCATACTGTACTTCTAAGTATGGCAAAATCTCTGCCCTTATCTTTCACTTGTTCAGGTCGGTCTCCCCGAATGAGCACCCTGTTGTAATTAATGCTTGATTCCTCCTGGCCATGTGCCTTTTTATTTTCTTGAATGCAGATGTTCACTGTGCTTGGTGGTTATTATTGCTAATGCTCTATTAAGTGAGCAAATGGAATTGCATGTCTCACTGTGAGTGGCATGTTAGAGGCACATTGCAGGAGGCAGTACTGGATCCACTTGCATCTTGAAGTAATTTATTCTATTCAAAAGTTTAATTTCTGCTTTGCCTTTAGATAGAGACAAACATTTGTGGCAAACATCACTGGAAGTCTATAGTTAGATTAACAAGTGCCAATTAATCTGAGGGTTGGTGCATCTGGGTATTTTTCAGTATGTCTTTCTTTTGCTTTCTTCCATGTTCAGTCTTTTATCCATAGGAATCAACTTTCCTGTTCTGGCCCACAGGGAAAGCTGCTTCCTAGAAGTGAAAGGTCACTGAACTTTCTTCTGCTAACATTTTAGTTTTGACTCTTTCATTGAACTGTTTCCCATTTTACCTTACAGGCTTGCCAGTGGATGAGAGGAGAAGCATTCTTTCTTGTTCCAAAGTAAAGGGAAAAATTCTGGGATGACAAGCTCTGCTGAGATGGAAATCTATCTTAAAACAAACAAACACTCTCACATGAAGCACCGTCACAACCTTTGTTTCTCCAAAGGTTGTTTGTGGTCAGCTTTTCACTCTTTTTGCTTCCTGGCTTTTATCATGAGTGTTATGTTTGGGCTAAAATCTTTAGAACACAAAAAATGGTGCTATCCAACCCAGTAGTTGCCTTTGGCAGTTGGAAAACATGATATTGTTTAGGGAGATTACACAAACATTTGTATTTTCTGTGATCTGTTTCCGTCATACAGTACTATCCAGGGGAGGAAATAGTAATTGGGGATGACAATAGGCACAATTCTGCCTTGTCTCATCAGTACTTGTTTAAAGACTTGCGTGCAATTTTTTTTAATCCCATCGGAGGAAATGCAAGGTATCTGCATTCTGTGCAATAAACTTCAGGAATTCATTAACTTCAGTGTAAATTTTTTTTAGAGATGATTGACTATTTTCAAAGAGTACAACATAATTTCAGTGCTTCATTATTTGGTGGAAAAATGTTCTGCTCATCCAGTACCCTGGCACAGGGTATAGCTAGGGAGTCAGGAGTGACAGGTACCAGGGTACTAGGGAGCAAGGCAGCTAAAGGAAGCCCCAGCTCCATCTCCAGGTGAGTCTGTGGTGAAGGGTTGATGATTCTGGAGACTGAAATGGGTCCTGGTCCATGGGTGGCGAGAGGCCCAGGGGATGCTGGGCAGGACCAGACCATTCGAGCCTGTCAGGAAGCCTTGTGTGCCTTACTTAAAAAAAAAAAGCCAAAACAGTAAACAGTTTAGATTTTTTTTCAGATTTGTGAATCTCTTTGGTTTATTTAGATAGATCTAATCCCTATTTTAATAGTGATTCTGCATCTTTGAAAAATGCATTTGTTTCAAAAGCAAGCTAATGAAAAATTATCAGAAAATACTTTTAAAAAACATTTTTTTTTCAGTAGAATTTGTGGTGTATACACCGAATACTTTGGTATTTGCTGATGCTTACTTATCCAATTCAGACTGGTTCCTCTGTACAATAGGCAGATATCTCTGATTGCATTTTGTGTTGGTATGATAAATGGCTGGGCATCTCTTCAAACGAGACAGTAAAATGAACAAACCTTTGTGTGGCTAGATATTTCTTTCATTGCTCAAGGCTGTCATTCCTGAAATAACCCTACTAAAGTTAGTGAGAGAAGTCTACACTTAATGCAGTGAAACTTGGCCTTCTGCAGCAACTGCGGAAACTGAAGGAAGAAGAAGAGGGGTAGTTAGCTGTGTTGTGCCAGATGAATTTGTATTTCTGGCTTGTGTGCTTTGTTAAAGTCCTAGTTTTCTAAACTGAATCCTAAACTCAGATGTAGTGCATCCAATTCTTAAAATCCAAATCTGACAATCCTATTTGAAACTCTGTAGGGCTCTTGTTCAGCCAAAAAAGAAATACCAATAGGATTTAAAATGGCACATAAAATCTTAATGAATAAGTTTTATTCATCAAAGTACCAGTTAAATCACTAAACCTGGCAAAGACTCACAAGAACTGCAAACCAGGATTTATTTTTCCATTCCCTCATTTTGAGCAGTTTGTGGATATACACATCTGTTTTATTTGCTGCACCTCTCATCTCTTTAAAACTTATGTTACATGGATAGGAGAATTGATATCTTCAAAGATAATATTTAACATTTTTTGTCAATTCTTAATATGATAAATTGAAAAGCAAAGACATTTTATTGCCCACTAGATTCACTTAGCAATCCTTTGTTGATAGCCTCAATTCATTCACACTGTCTGAATCTTTTATGAACAGAAATCTTTTATGGCTATGCTTTTGTGTCCACTGTGTTCAATAGAAGAAAAAAAGACATTTAAGGAGTACTGATTATTTCCAATCAGATTTCTGAAATCTTTAGTGTTGCAGAAATATTGCCAGTATTGCAGTCAGAAATAAAGAGAGAAAAATATTGCATAGTATGCTTTAGAGATTTATATATTTAACCTTTTGCATTTAAAATACAATTAATATTATGTAGAAGATAAATATGAAGCTAACTAGATAACCATATATATATACACCACAGTAATGGTTATAAACCCTTTCATCCTCTTGCAACCTAAACCCAAATTCCATCCAACAAATACCAGCTCATTTACGCGGTCATGGTTGCACTGAAAGCAGCAAAGCCCTGATTATAATTAGTGGTCCAACACCAGGTATAACTGGGTTTTCCTATCTCCCATTTTTGTATGTATAAAGCCATTTTTTCCTTTTCCCATAAAAAAAGCATAGTGTTGGTCCTCAAAACATCTGTTCAGCAACTGCTTTGGCCATTTTTTCCAAATGGTTTGTGTTTTTTGAAATATTGCTGTGTACTTGTATGTTGTGCTCCAAATTTGTATCATCATCAGATGACACGAAGTTAGTTATGAAGTACACTCAGATTCTTTAGTTTGATTAGCACTGCCTATAACAAGATATAGATATCCAGAATTGCACAGCATGGAAACATAAATTGCTTCCATTCCTTTGAACAAAATATTTTCGTACAACAGCATGTCATATCACAGCCAATTCCTACACACTCTTTAGAGTGGCTCCCATGCATGGGCAGAAAGGGAAAAGTAAATGAAAAAATTTGGTCAGAAACAATTTTTTGCTAGTCATTGGGTTGGTCTACAAGAAACTCCAATACAGTGTTGGCTCAGAAATTAGATGGGAGGTGAGAACAATTGACTCATATTTTTAAAATTAGTTCTCAGGTCAGTTAGCTTATTAGAATTAAAGAAGCTTACTGGTTATATCTAGATTTAAAAAATTGTTTTCTTGCATATATTGATCTGAAAGGTATCACTTCTTAGATGATGCACAGAACTTTTCTTAAACAGAAGTCATGTCTTCAAAGCTTCTTCTTCCGATGCATGCTGAAGAGTCGATTTATTACAGCACAGTGGACATAGTCTTTTCACTTTCATATGTGACTTAGTAATAACCTAAAAAAGGTCAGATGTTTCTGACTTTCTTATTTTCTATATTAAAAAACCCTCTTCTCTTTTTTTTGGCATTTAGCAGAATTTAATATTGCTATTTTTGATTAAAAAAGAAGACACATGCTTCTGTGTATCCTACAATAAATATTTTTTTAACTAAGGCTTGGAACCTAATTTCACATTTTGCTGTGGATTCTTTTCACTTTCAAGGGCAGAGAAATAACCATTCTTTCTGCATTAGTTTTGAAAGTTTGCCGTTCACATATAACGCCTGGAAGTAGTTTCAAAACTATTTTCTGCATCTATTCCAAAGGTACTAATGTAAGACAAAAGTATCTGAAAGAAGAAAGAAAAATGAGTATTGCAGTCTCGTTTGGCTGAGGCAGGGAAATACAGACTATAACTCTTGTCCCCCAACTTGACAGCAGCCCTGCCAGGAGCGATACTGTAAGAGGCACAGAATGGAGCTGAAGCAGGCTGTGCCTGCCTGAAGTGGAATCTCAGTCTGATTTGGAGAAGAAAGTTTACTTTCTACAACCTCCCCTCAAGCTACGATAACTTGTCAAGATACACTTCTGCAATTGTGAAAGCCATTGGAAGATGAATTTAGTTGTGCTTGAAGTCAGTTTGTCACTAAAGACAAAGACTCCAGAAAAGGGCTGACTTAGCTGTTTAAAGAATGACTGGTGAAATTGAGATACCAGTTAATTGGAGTTCATTAACTCCTCGGCTAAGTGCTTTTGGAACATAGGGATCATCACTCTCATTAGGTATGTGCTTGTATTTAAATCCCCTTAGCCACTTACAGTTTTGCTTCTGGATCCTCTCAATCTCCCTGGCTTGGCACTGATCTCTTCTTTAAGGAGCTCACCTGCTTCAGAATCTTCACAACCCTTATCCACTAGGAGTGTTCAGAAAAGGTCTGTTAATTAAGAGACTCAGGTTTCCCAATTCTTATTTTTTTCTTTCCTTTCATAAAGCATAACTATCATAAAGGATCCTAGTTGTGGAAAAACACTAAGTTGTTACATATCATTAATAGTAATGAAACATTTGCAACTGATGCTTTTGCCACTCAGCACAATTTAATTACAGTAATTTCAAAATTATAAGCTGCACCTGATTATAAGCTGCACATCCGGGAGGCTGGGTAGACCACGGGAGTTGTCCATATATAAGCCACACCCAAATATAACCTGCATTTATTTGTTTATTTTTTTTTAAAGTGAGGATCCATGTGCAACAAAGTAACGAGTTAGTAACAGAATCGCGCCGGCACGGGGTTTGGTGTCAGGTGCTCAAGTTGCAAACAGTTTTCATAGACCAGCGAAGCCTTTAAAGGCAGCCCCAGGTGCCCTCCCCGGCCGGCTCTCACTTCTGGGTTGGCATTTCACTGGGATTTGTCCATAAATAAGCTGCACCTGATGATTAGCCGCACTACTGGGGTAGGCTGGATTCTTCAATGAAAAAGGTGTGGCTTATAATGGTGAAATTACTTTAATAAAATTGTACTTGTGAAAGGGTATTTGTACATGGGTGTATTGTCTGGAGCCTTCTTACCTGAAAAATTCCATTTTATTTGTTATTTACTGTAGTCCTGCTAAGTAAATAACAAGGTGACACAGTTTAGGTGCAGAACAGCTTGCACAGCCTGGGGGTTTATAAGCTCTGTAGCTGCCCCATTTGGGCACAGTCCGTATCAGCAGAGCCTGTTAAGCTACTGCTGCCCTGTACTCTCCTCTACAACTGGACTAAAACTGCTTCTGGTCTGGCCTAATCTCCAGTGTATTCCAGTTTTCTCCAAAAGTAGAAGCTACCTGCATACAATCTGCCTGCAGAAATGTCACAGAGGAAAAGGTATGCCATCTGCCTCAAAAGAATAGCAAAATGTTCTTTGTCTGCAACATTTTTAATTGCTGTTGAATCAATTCCAGGGATCAGAAGGCATTGTATTTAATACCTAGCCTGATTTTGTAAGCCTGCTATAATGGTAATTCTCTGAACTTTGGCTTCCTGTTTTTATTTCAGTAATTTTTTTCCTATACAACCTACAAGTTAAGGACATAAGTAAACCAAACTAAACCAAGAGTCTTTTCAAAAACCAAAGTGAACACAATCAGGCAGGGGAATGCTCTAAGCATGGCCTATAACAGCTTTCTCAGTACTCAGGAATTTTTAGAAAGATATTTCAAGAATAGAAGTAAAAACTAAAACCTAAGCAAAACAAAACCAAAAAACCCACAAAATAAAACAGGGATTTGGGAGAAAAAAAGCCCAAGCAATGAATTTCTCCATTTAGCTTTGCATCATGATGCTTGCACAAAACCTTGAGGGCATATTGATTGTTTTGTGGAAAAATCAGAGTAAATTATTTTCATTTGGTAAGGGATTCACTTCTTGGACTTTGAGAGCAGATCTTAGTAGAAATAGCATGTGATGGCTGTTATTAAAATCTGCTTTTCATAATAGCCATTTATTTAATTCTATTTGATTACAATTCTTTCATTCAATATATTTCAAAGTAAACAATTTCATGATGTCCAATGCTGAGAAAGAAACAGAGTTCTGATGACATTTCCCATGTTTAATATTTAATACAGTAAAATATATTGAAACTATATGAAATTTTAAAGCTGCTGAGGCCCTTTCAATTTGAAAAAAAGATTTCGTAATGGAAGAAAACCCCTCTATCTACTAATTCTATGTACAGAGATTAGGTATAATTTTGATAATGAGCAAAATAGACTTACTTCCCAGAGTCACTTCAGGTATATAGGAAAAGTAGTTCATTGTTTTAATTGTAATTCCTCAAGATTTATCCTTTCCTAATACACCTCTCCTCTTCTCCATTTTTTTTCTTGGGCAGGGTGTGATTTTTGCACTAATCTGAAATTTCCCTTAGATAAGTACCATAAATTTATTCAATTTAAATAGTATTGTTCAAAAAGCTTTCTAGGGATACAATTTCCTATTGAAGGAAGGCCATATTTCTGGAAAATTATATTTTTCTAAAAGTTCATTAATTCTCAAAAAAGGCAAAAGGAATTTCTGAAATGTTTTTTTCTATGAAGATCTTATTACATCTGACGATTTTATCTCTCTATACTTTTGAAATACCGAATGCCACTTCTTTGCTTTCACAAGAGGCCCACACAAAATAACAATACAAATAACAATACAAATGACAATATAAGCTTATTTAGAAAGCAAGCATAAAACATTACAGTACTAAAAAGGTGACAAAATTGCACCCTTAGAAGCTGTACTTTTAAAAATATTAAATGTAACACATCAGAAGTGACAATGTTGAAATCTACCTAACGCAAGAAACTAGATGAACATCCTCAAAACCAAATGCCAAAATTTCAGAAGTTCCCATATGGCTGGATTCAGGTCACCTACTACTATATGTGCATGGCATTCAAAGCTTAAAGAAATGTGTAAAGATCTGTCAAGATCAATGGTATTAAGGCATTTTCATTACTGCAGGATTATACTTATATGGTGATCAAAAGGAAGTTAAAATCATGTTTCAGTAGGCACTCCCCATGTATCTGTAAGCTGTTCTCAATTTGGTTGTACTATTGGATATAAATATATATTTATGCATCTATAATTTCAAAGTATAGATTTAAAAATAACAAGAGAGAGTCATCATTTCAATCAAGTTTACAGGAAGATCTACTGATCAAATATTTTCAAGCTAATATTCTCTGTATTAATATTTTTCAGGCATCTGGAGATAGATGCTACAATAATAAAAAAGATAAAACCATACTCTGAATTTATCATCACAAGTCATAGCCTAAGTGAGTCACACTTCTGAAGTCTCAGTGATATTCAATAAACTTAGAAAGGGCTCTATCAAGATGTATACTTAATGCGTATTTTTTAATCACATTAATGTGAACTGACAGGGCAACAAGCAGTCCATTTTCACAAAGAAATAAAACTGGACTTATTTGCAATTATATGCACTTATGCTATGCATTTTTCCTAATAAAAGAGACAGAAGTTATGCAACTATCATTCATTCCTTTATGTCAACTACACTCAGCTTCAAAAGTAACATGAATTAAATGCCTCTGTCTTCAAAAGAAAATCTTTTTTCATCCCTTTGTGGATCTCTTTATGCATGAATGAAAATACACAGATGGAGATAATTCCTTGTACTTCACTTTAGATGACAGAGGAAGGTGTTAGGAGTCCAACATGGTCATGTAGGATTCAACCCCAGATTTGCAGGTGTCTGTATTTCACTTGTCTGCCTGTGCATCACTCCCTAATATTCCTATACAATCCATGGTGTTCTCATATATAAAGTCTGTAAAGTCAGGATGAGATCGAGATGGAAAACTAGATATTTGGTGAACTCTAGGGACCATTAACTTCACTGACTTGGTGTCTGCTGGCTGTGATGGCCATCTAGCTCAAATGCAGACACTGTGAACACTGTCTTCTAGTTCTGAAGCAAAATTACAACTGGATTCTACAGAAATGTTTCATCTGGTGGTGGATATTTAACTTTAAATGCTGCACTACTCTTATGTATGCCACTCTAAAGTATAACTTAATTAAGGGAATGACATTTCCTTTAGTAACAATCTTTAGTTCTTGCTGGGATCTCATTAATCTATTCTAGAAGTAGAAATCTATTTTTTATTTCTGAAAATCCTCTGCTTCTTGTAATGTCTACACCTATGATTCACATTAATATTTTTCTTTAGCAACCCGCCATCTCAAAGGCAACAGTAAAACCCAGAAAACTTAGTTGCACCAAAAAAAGTACAGTAATTTCATGATTATAAGCTGCATCTTTTTCATTGAAGAATCCAGCCTACCCCAGTAGTGCAGCTAATCATCAGGTGCAGCTTATTTATGGACAAATCCCAGTGAAATGCCAACCCGGAAGTGAGAGCTGGCCGGGGAGGGCGCCTGGGGCTGCCTTTAAAGGCTTCGCTGGTCTATGAAAACTGTTGCAACTTGAGCACCTGACACCAAACCCAGCTGGCAGTGATTCGGTTAGTACTTTGTTATACATGGATCCTTGGTTTACAAAAAAAAATAAAAAAAACCTGTGGCTTATATTCAGGTGCGGCTTATATATGGACAAATCCCATGGTCTGCCTGGCTACCAGGAGGTGTGGCTTATAATCAGGTGCAGCTTATAATCGTGAAATTACTGTATGTAGTTTTTTTGTATCTGATGTAAAGGAAAAAAATGGTGAAAGATACTCCTGAGGGTCTAAAAGTGACTATATACTAATCCCATACTACTTTCTGTTACTGGTCAATCCCTAAGCAACTTTCTGTAAAAAAATTATACTTCTGATTAATCCATATATTTTTTTTTTTTTAATTCCTGCTGCTGCTGAAGCATCTTTCTTGTGAATAATTTGGCTGCACTCTGAAGACTGGCTATGCTCTCAGCCAGTGCAGATGGCAGCATATTCAGCTATTTGAGATTTCTGTTTGTGCCTTCTGACAAAAAGAAGATATCTCTTTTTAACATCAACTGAAGAGTAGAATAAATGAAGCTTAACTAGACAAGTGCTGATATGTAAACATGGTTCAACAATTTCACTTGAGAGAAAATATTAGCATATTAATATAATTAATATTAATACCATTAATAATTAAAATAGCATAAGAGCTTGGAACGGACGAGCTTCTTAGTAGAGCACAGATCATGACAAATGGTGTTTTCACAGAATTTCAAAGGGAATGAGTGACACTTAGCGTGTTCAAAGTGTATGTTTATCTACCATGAACTCAATTTCCTTCAGAAACTTTGGTATATACTAGAGAAGCAAAGTAATATCTTATCACAGGGATGTGCATGTCTATCAGAGCCCAAATTTGTAGTACTCATTATGTCTATGAATAATGAGCAATCTTCAAGGCATTTACCAACCAAAAATAATTCCTCCTTTTGCTGGTAAAGATAATGCAATAGATAACTTTAATCACAAAAATTACCATACAGAATATTTTGAATAATATCTTAAATAGGTTATTATATAGTTGCAAGTGTTTAGCAAATAGTATAGTGATAAGAAAATTTCACAGTGCATTAGTAATACATCTAAGCAGCAACCAAGGTAAAATAACAAGTAACAAAGCTGATCCATGAACACAGAATCTTTTTCACTCCCGTTATGTTCACGATGAAGAAAAAGCACTTTTTTCTTCATCTGATTACGGTTGTTGATTAAGTTTGAAAATGGCAGGACCATGTACTGAATCATCATACACTGTGCTTTTCTGATAAGAGCAGTACTAGAAGCATCAGGATATACTTTGTAAAGTGCATAAATAACGCAAAACAGCTTGCTAAGGAGAAAAATGTCTTATCAAATGTTCTTGGAATACAGCATCCATCACCTGGTACTGAATTCTCAAATCAACCTGGTCGAAACAGTGCAGACAGGAAGAGTAAAAGGTCTACAATCTGAACGTGTTGTTAATGTCATTGCAATGGAAGAGGAAGAATGGAAGATTATATTGTGAAAATCTGCATCTTAATTAAAATCTTGAAACATCAATTTCACCTACACCAAAAAGAGGACATGACGGACTTTATCTACTAAATATTGTATTTGCTCTCAGAGAAATTAACATCGAAGGCCTTTGAGATAATACTTCATGGAATTAATCTAATTTTCTGCATGAAAATATATAAAAGAAGCCCAGAGAAAGAATGTAATTTCACAGAAAATACGTAATTCTGAGCAACTCTGAGTTAACTTCAGTTATGTTTACTCACCTCACAGTATTAAACATATGGATTATTCAGCTGTTTCAGCATCCAGAACTCAAATTAGTGTATGGTATTGTTAATTAATGCCAAATGAATGCTCAGTAGAGACCTGCTTTTACAAAGAAAGAAGTAAATTCTCTGCAATTTGATATTTTGCCCTTAAGCACACAAGTATATATTTCTCTCTTTATAAAATAAAGAACAAAATAGTTGAGAACATTTACATTTTATGTTTTTGTACATTCCTCATTGGAAATAAATGATAAATGAGGCAAATGTGAAGAAATGGTGAAGTCTGAAAAGGCAGCAGTGTTTTGGGATTCATGAACAAAATAAAGGTCAGTGATACCTTCCTGGAGCTGACCTTACTGATTTCTGCATTCATGAGCCAATTGGCCCTGTCTTCACATGCGGTTCTCTCTTCATGGGATATTAGGAAAATTTTCATTCATTTTGAAGAATTTTCATGTTAGCTATCAAATAATTTATAGATTTATATAAAAGACTCCTACAAGTTGGAAGTCAGCCTACAGAGGCTGTCCTCTTATTTTTCAAAAGTGCAATCTCACCATCTATTTGCTATGGCCGCTAGTTCATAATTCCCAGTTTATATGCAGGAATATAAACTGTTCTGTGCACAAAACTCCTGAGATTTCTCTTTAAAGAGCTGAAAGAACTTCCCTCCTTGTTCAGATTGAACATAGCCTGGACTATTGACCTTGTTAAAAACTCCTGGTCCCACTGTATTTGTCACAAACATAACTGTGAAATTGAGTTCGGGATTTGAATTTTGGAAAAACAAAGCAGACAAAAACAGTTTGGGACATATTTAATGGCAATGGGAGTGAACTGAGGTAATGAAAATATTTAAAGAGTCAAGGGAAATAACTTCACATTGAGGTTTATTAGAGCCTGGAATAGCTTCCTAAAGTGATTGTGCTTACAGAATACTCATTTTAGAAATTTGGTGCAAAAACAGGGGCATGCAGGGGATGTATCCCAGATTTGGGATTTCATCATATATTGGGAGGCAATACCATTTAAGCAATCAGACAGATTTATTGTGAGATCTATGTTTAAATAACAGGCTAATAATAATAGATTGTCTAAGATTCATTGACTTCATTATCTTGGGTCTTCTTGGTCACATATAGAAAATAGGAAAGTATCCAAATTAATCTGCAGTTTTGTATAAACCATAAGAACAATGACCCCAAAAGTGTCTGAGTACACTCTAGAATTAATAAGTATGTCAGCAGATATTTGTAAAATTTCCTTGTGTACCTCACCACTGACCTCCATTAGCATTAGCATTTTAGTCCAGTGCCAGTCCAAATATGCCAAATTCTACAGTACTTTTGACATTTCACTGTTTCAATGGGAAACTGGCCACAAAAATAAAACTGGTAACACTTATAATCCAATTCCATTTAAATATTTTTAACAAATTTTCTATAAGATAGAATATGTTAAAATAATGCACATGGGTTAATTAAATAAATTTTGTATATTTTCCAAGAGAGTTATTTGTACTAAATGTAGATTTAGACATAGAACTCGCATTAGCGACATTTATTGTTCCATTATTCATGCTAAACAATATCCAACATATGAAACAACATGCAATTTTTCATCTTACATATTGAAGTTGTGACATGCCTGATAGCAAAGGGAAATCTCACTCTATATAGTCAGCAGTACCTAGTGTGAAAATAATAGCTTCAGCATCTTTTGACTGAAGTTAGAATATTACTGTGTCAAGGAAATGACACAAACATATAAATTAAAATAAAAAGTCACTGAGAATAAAAAAACCCCATCAAAAATAAAATAAAATAAAATAAAATAAAATAAAATAAAATAAAATAAAATAAAATAAAACAAAGCAAATCTTTGTGGTGCTTGTTCTCAAGAACCACATTTTCATAACACGCTATTTTAATTGCATATACAGAAATTATTCTTTATTGGAAGTCTCCTCAATTCTTATCTGTAAAGGCAGAAAAACGGAGCATTTTAAGAACAACTATTTCTATAAGAAAGGAAACAAGTGTTTGATCTGCTCTTGGAAAATATGTAAAATGGTTTTATTATGAAATGTTACTGATTTTTTTTGTGGTTTTGTTTCCTCCCCTAGATAATTTGAATAAACAAATATTTCTATCTTATCCTCTCTTTTCATTGAATTATGGAACATGCTGAGTTGGAAGGGACCCATCAGGATCCTTGAGCCACGTTCCAGGCTGTGCACAGGACACCATGTGTCTCAGAGTGTTGTCTAAATGCTTCTTGAACTCTGTCAGGCTGTGATTACAGTAATTTCACTATTATAAGCTGCACCCTTTTCAATGAAGAATCCAGCCTACCCCAGTAATGTGGCTTATATTCAGGCGCGGCTTATTTATGGACAAATCCCAGTGAAATGCCAACCTGGAAGTGAGAGCTGGCCAGGGAGGGCCCCGGGACTGCGTCTAAAGGCTTCGTTGGTCTATGAAAACTATTTGCACATGACACCAAACCCTGCACTGGCGTGATTCTATTACTAACTCATTACTTTGTCACACATGGATCCTCACTTTTTTTTTTGTTTGTTTTTTTTTAATGCGGCTTATATTCGAGTGCGGCTTATATTTGGACAATTTCCATGGTCTACCCAGCTACCCGGATGTGTGGCTTATAATCAGGTGTGGCTTATAATTGTGAAATTACTGTACTTCCCTTGGGAGCTGTTCCAGTGCCCAAGCACCCTCTGGCTGAAGAACCTTTTCCTAATGCCCAGCCTAAGCCTCCCCTGGTCACTGTCCTATCACTGGTCACAGTGCCCCTTCACTTCCCCTTGTGAGGATGCTGAAGATCACAGTGAGGGCTGCCCTCATCTCCTCTCTAGGCTGAGCTAACCAAGTCATCTCAGCTGCTCCTCAAAGGCTCCCTCTGTCCATTCTCATGAGCTCCTTGGGACACTCTCTAATACCTTAATGTCCTTTTCATATTGTGGCAACCAGGACTGCCCCCAGCACTTTTGATGAGGCCGTCCCAGGGTGTGGCACAATCCCCTCCCTTGCCCATCTGGCAGTGCTGGGCCTGATGCACCCCAGGACACAGTTGGCTCTCCTGGCTGCCAGGGCTGACTTTTGTTCAACTTGCCAGTGACCAGGACCCCCAGGTCCCTTTTCCTAGTACTGTTTTTCAGCCTCTCATTCCACTGGCTATACACACAACTCAAGCTGCTCTCTCCCTCCATCTCTCCTTTCCTTCCTTTCCCTTTTTTCTGTTCCCTTCCCCATAATTTCTTCCTTCATCCTTCCCTTCCATTATTAAATTAAATTAACAAAAGAAAAAATGAAGAAAACACTTACGAAAAAAAAATTCAGTGAGCTACAAAGCAAACCTATTAATTCTGAATGTATCTAAATGTAGTATTTTCATGCAAGACTGAATGTACAAATGACACCACTTCTTTAAAGAGAAGATTACAAAATAAGAAATTGTAAAGAGTGCAAAGCAGGCCTATGATGTCAGTAAAGAAAAGGGGGAAGTAATGTTGTGGAAGGCTCCAGGATGATATCAAATAAAAAAGAAATACGTATTTTAAGTAGCAATTCCCTGTCTTCTGGACAAGGCGCTCATCTTCCCCAATAAGTATTTTAAAACACATTTGCTCTGACAGGCACATCTAACTAGAAGCCTAAAACAATCTTATTTACAGCCTCAGAGCTCTTATAAATGCTGCTGCTGAACAGTAGCTGCTACCTATTTTTTGATTTGCAGACTGAACAAATTTGTTTCTCTGGTCAGAGGAAGGAATCAACTGACATTGACATTTACAGAAAAACTCAGTTGTGGAGGCCAGCATTTACGCTTGGCTCCACAGTTGGCACTACAGGCCACAGGTCATTTTATCTATAAGGTCATTAATGTGTGCATGATATTATTCTAAATTCAGGTTTTGAGATTTGTTTTTTCCCCTATTCATGTTCATTCTCAGTTATAAATAGCAATGCACTGCCATACACATTTTAACTGGCTTGAATCCACACTCAAGAAAAGACTAGAGTTAATCAACTTAAAACTGTCAACCTGGAAAAACTGGAGTTCAAGACATTGGTGTGGGAGAGAAGGTAAAGCAACAATCTTTTGGTACCGATTTAAATATGTAAAAATAATTTTTTGAAAATTGTGCAGAAAGAACTACACAGGGAACATTGAAAGTTTGGAATACAGCTGAAGTTCAGTTCAGTTCTACTTCTTGACATAAATTGGGTCTTGGTAATAAGTGCTTAATAAATTATTTTGATTTAAAAAAAATTCCTTCTTTTTCAGCCTAAAATAACTAAAACAAGCAACATGTTAGAAAGAAAGCATAGTGAAGTTTTTTCTCACACCAGTCTCAAAATGAATTTGTTAAAAGAGTGTTAAGAATTAACAGATTGAGAAAGTTCAAGCACCAGACAGCATCTGATTAGGTGTTTCCAAAGATGGTTAGGGTTAGAGTTTCCCTAACAGGATTTCACAGGATCAGGTAGTTTTTTATCACAACTTTAAGCTGTGCTGGAAAAGCCTCTTCCTAACCGAGCAGGCTCAGTTAGGAAATAACTAGTTTGAAAGAATAGATATGAACTGTGTGCCTTTTCTACACATCTTCTGTAATACACAAATGTATAGCTACCTTTAAAATTTGAGTTTTTCTTGCTGACTGCACTAGAGCTCAGACAAACAAAAATACAACCTATGCATTTAACCATGAGCTTATTTTGCACAGATTTTCATCCGAAGCAACTACACTTTCATAAAGTGTCATTCATTCCCTAAGGCTCTTCTGCAATTATTTGTCCTTGGTTTATGTGGTAAACATATTATGTGTCTGACTAGGAAGCTGGATAAAATTACTATAAGATAGGTTTCTAAAAGGCTTTGAGAAGCAGAGCAAAACCAGAATTTTTTTCTTTTAACATTAGAAAAAGAAAGGGATTGAAAATATGCAGCATGGATTAAGGCCTAAACAGTGGATATTTTTAGATTAATTTACTAATTTTGTAAAAGTTTACTGACTTTGTGTATATGATTATATTTCTTTTATCAGAGAAATTAAGGAGTGAAAAGGCACTAGATGAAAATAATATTTTCTGTGCCAAACTGAAATCTAGACTAAAATCCAGTTACAGCAGATTTCAGCAACATGGATTAATGCCATATTCTGAAGAAAATATTAAAATACTGTTAAATAAATGACAATTTGGGGGCAAAGATGATGTCAATTAAAAAAATATTTAGAAAAAAACCCAACAAAATGGAAAGCTGACAATATATGTGTCAGTATGAAACTGTTGCATAAGTATGTTTTTGTGTGTGTCTGCAGTGGAGTACTGAAAAGTCTGCTTTTACTGTCCTTTTCTTGCAGAATTGTCCTCAGGGGCATTAAGCTTACAGTAATTTCACAACTATAAGGTGCACCGGATTATAAGGCGCACTTCCGGGTTCCAATCAAAATTTTAGTCAAAAGGGTGCGCCTTATAGTCGTGAAATTACTGTACTTTCTTAAGGTCTGATCTTGGATAGTGTTTATATTTAAAAGCCTAAGTGAGGGTTTGTATTTGGGTATTCTCTATATTCCCAGACTTAGATAAAACCAACAGGAGTCATCTGAAATAATTTTTTAAAAGACCACTAATAAAGTTGGGTGCTGAATACAGATGTTGTGATATTACCAGTTTACATAGCCTTTGAAATGTTTTGATCTTTTCCTGATCCTAGATCTTGCCCCAGTCTGGGGCATCTCATTTGCTTCCCACTTAATAAAGTTATGTTCTTTATAATTGTATCAGGGGTAACAATTTTATTGAATCATGTAACAAAAACACTTGAGAAATTCTACTGACAATTTATTAGTAAAGACAGCATATACATTTGAACAGCTCAAAATATTCACCCTAGTGACTAAATTAATGCTTGATTTCAGCTTAATTTGCAGTTCCAGCATATGCTGCATGATATTGCCTTTCACTGCATGTTTACATTTAAGTTTAATCTGTTCATTTCCTATAACATAGCTTTCCTTTCATTTAGAAAGCAGGAAAAAACCAATAAGTTTCTCTTTCAAGTTAAGAAGTCTATTAAAGAGGCAAAGCTGAAATAACAATGTTCTATTTCTCCCTGTGGCTAAATACTGCAATAACAAGAAAAACTGCAAGCTAAATTATTTCAAAGGGATTTTTAAGGTAAAAAGTCCTGACACAAATGTATCCTTTAAAAAAGAATGCAATCCTGGCAGCGTGATTTGACTGGGAATCAACAGTCTTTTAACATATCAAGGTGTAGACCCTTCATGATTTATAACTTGAGTGGGAGTTTTTCATGACGATACGCTTATAAATAATTGCTGGTTGCTTTTTAAGCTTAGGGTAAGAATTCTAACAATTCCAACAAATGTGATTCTACTACTTTGGGATTACCACATAGTTTGGGTCTTTATTTGATGCAGGCTTACACAGAACACAAGTACTGCAATATTTCTTAGTTTAAGGAATATGGCCTCTCTCACACACTACTCAAGGAAGAAAAGATGACGCTAAATTGATTAAAACAGTTCTGATCTCCTTAATATGAAATCTTTTCCAGCATCTTTTTCATGTTATGGCTTGACATCCTAAGGCAATCTGAAAGAAATGCCTTGTCACAGAAAGCCAAGGTGGATTAATAAAAAAAAAATCACCACATTATTTCCCTTGTTAGTTCGGGGCAAAAATCTGCTTAGCAGTTTCAAGCTTCAAGTTTCAGGTTTCAAGTGGCTCTCCACACATCCAGCCAGACTCAAAGATTTTTTGGAAGTGAGTCCCTAAGAGAACTGTCTGACTCTTAGTAGCCAGTGATTATGTGGTTAAAAACTGTTTGCTGAGGTATTGCAGATGTCAGATCCCGAGGTGCCTCAGCATGGTGCACTTCCTCTGCAGGATAAACAGATATTTAGTGATTTGGTAGAAAATTTGTGGCTTCTTCTAGTCTTTAGTGCTGTTTCTTTCCCAGCACTATCTTACCTTTAAGCATGACAGGTTTGTGAACTACAATGCATTCCCAATTTTGATCTATGGGGTTGGTTATGTTTTGTATCTTCCTTGCTCCTAATTTTCCAAATCTATGGTTTGCTGCTGCTTCACAACAGTAAGGCCATGGTATTCCACATCCAGCTGTAGCTCTGAATGAATTAAACCCTGGAGAGCCTAAAGTCAGTTTTTGCATTTTGACCAATAATTTCATCATACTTTGTTATACTGTGGTGGGAGCCTTCTTTCTGACACAGAAATGGATCCTTAATTCTGCTTCTAGGAGGCCACTCTTTATTTTCCAATAAAGAATATCTCACGCTTATTGCCAGAAAGAAAAAAAGAAAAAAAAAAAAAAAAAAAAAGTGAAGACAAATGCCGAAGAGCCCTGTTTTACTAGTGTAATATTGCAAAACAGAATGTACCTCCCAGATCATAAAAATTCTTTTAAGCGTAGTTATTGTTAGTTGGTTTGTTTAGGGAAAAGTCTTTTTGTTTGGAGAAAAGTGACATTTTCTTTAAAGTTCTCTTATTCACATCTTGGTTTTCCCAGCATAAACTGATGAGAAGATACATGAGAAATGTCTACTTAGCAGCAGGGCTTCAGAACTTCAGGGCTGCAGTTATAATGAACGTTGCCAAATCCAGTCACGACTGCTCTGTGTAGCTGGCACCACATTCAACATTTATTCTCCACCTGCTCTGACTGCATTCATTACTTACAGAAATCTACGCAGAGAACATGTGAAGAATCTGAGACAGAAAATCAGAAAAATACTTCCATATAGTTCTTATCTGAGTCTGGAAACAAATAATGCAAAGATTAATAGATTTGCTTTTTTCCATATGTGTTATATGCTTATGCCACCCAGGGCTCCACTGTAATATTACATGTGCACAATTTGCCACTATGTATACAAATTTCCAATTTTTAAAATGACATAGCAAAATCAGAAGTTTTCATCTTGTTCCTAAAACATGTTGAGAGGGTTTGTGCCAAGTTAAGATCAAAATCCTGTTGAGTCTATTTTTCATTTTTACTTGTGTCTCAGCTTTTGAAAAGCAAGTTGTTCCTGATTTCTTTTTACCTTTTTTTATTTGAAACTGGTGAAACAGTCAGGCTGCTAGAAGAGGAAACAAGCTCTCCCTGTGGTCCTCTGGGCTACAAGAAATGGCCTTAATTCAGTTTTTCTTTTAAAACTCACCTGTGTGAGAATGCAAATAGATGTCCTAGAAAGGTTCTAAGCCAGTATGACTTCAGTTAGTTAAGAAAAAACAATACATATGTGTGAATATCAGAGCATTTAGAAGCTCAGAGAAACTTTTAGTCAAGTATGCTGCTCCAAAAAGGGTTCGTCTGGGATATTTTATGAAAAGAACATAAACGCCCCCCCCCCTCAAACTGTGATCACCATTCAAATCCCATCAATTGCTTGTTAAAGGACTGGAGGTTGGTGATGTAGGAATTTCTGCTACCAACAGTACTGAATCACACAAGCATCACATTTCATTTGTACTCTCACATGCCCTGGAACAAGTATCAGATGATGATATTTCTTGATTACAGGGATATGAGGAAGTCTTGAGCTGTTAAAACAGCCTGATGTTGTTTAAAATCAGTCTTTGGAGATATACATAACTTCTCCAGTTTTCCATTTTTAAGTGCAACAACTATTTTTCAGTTAATGCATATTTCTGATTATATTAAATTGTTATGCACTCTTTAGAAAAGAGCTGTGATATGATGCAGTTAAACTAATAAAAGATGTATGAATCCCCAGTAATTGGAACATGAAATACATAAGAATGAACTCACAGGAATGGAAGATTGATATTTCTTTTTGTAGAATCACTGTTTGAACATTTTTGCATGTTGTGTCTTCTTTTATTAATAGATAGAGAAAAATAAATATTTTCTTTAAATTTTTATAATGTTGCTTATTATTATTATGTGGTTTGTCTTCTATTTGACCATTTGAGACCAGAGTTTCCACTGGTTATATATCCCAAGTCCAAAAGAAAATTTTAAAGTGCTTTTTGGATTGTAGCCCTAATTGTTTTGCATAGTTGCTACATTAGGAGAACCTAAAATTCCTATCCTATTTCTGTTTCACAGGTATAAGGCATAGAAAGATTTTTAAGTACCCAGGAGATCAATGAAATATTTCCCTCTACACTTCAAATGAATAGAAATTATTTCCAGTTTATTTGTCAGAGCCGAGCAGACAGGGCTGTTCTGTCACCAAGTTTGTCCCAGATCAGCTCAGGCTCCTAGAAGTCCCAGCCTGCATTGACTCAGTTACCTGTGAACTGACATGAATCAGAGACATTTAACATATTTGCAATTGTAGTATAATCTCAATGTTTCGTTATGCATCATATATAATTATATGGACTTCTTGGGTTTGGTGTAATATTATTTTAAAGATGCAAAAGTATAATTTTTCAAACTCACTGAAGAGTCATGTCCACGCACACACAAACTTTGGATGGAAAACTAAACTTGTTATAATAATAATCAGTGTTGTTATGGATGAATAAATAAAGAACTACTGAATCCTTAAAGACACAAAGCCACTTGTGCTGGGGTTGGTTTTTTTTGGGTGGGGGAGAATGTACTGCTCTATTTTGTTAGAACTATCACATAGTAGTTTTATAGAGCAATTACAATACAAATCAAGCAGTGTTTTGATGAGTGCAACAATGAAGTTTCATTTCTTTCACATTTTGAAATGAGAACTCTTTTTGCCATTCTATTTGCATTTCATATACATCTAATACATCTAAAGTAATGTGAATTTACAACATGCATTTATCACAAACTAAAAAAGATGAGTTAATGTCTAAGCTTTACATTTTATGCTTTCTAAATATGTCAAGCAATAATCATACCCTCCACACAGAGTTGGATTGTGAGTCAGTAGCTAATTCAAGGACTAAATATTGTGTATCAATATCTGCACAACAAATGAAAATCTTAAATTTCATGTTCTTGGCCTATTTTTATAATTTTCTGTTCCTTTGGAAACATTCATCCTTTAATTCCCTTTATGATCAAAATACATTTTTCCCTTTGCATTTTCCAAAGTGAGGCAGAAATATAACAGATTACTGTACAGAAAAGAAACACACAGCTGCTAACCTCAATTCCTTACATAGACTTCCCTATAATTTATTTCATGACAGTTTGCATCACAGCAGTTTACATCATGAGAGACATCCATTGCTAAAGATGTTTCTGTTTAAGACAAATAGTATTTTATAAGTCTTCTCTGAAACAACATACTTCATTGTTTTATTTGTGTGTTTTCTGGTTTTCTTTCACTTCTTGCAGAACCTGGATGACAGGTCCATTAGCTACCCAGTAGTACCACATCAAAGCTGAAGTATAACCCCTATTCATAATTTAAGGGCTTCAGTAATATGCAATGAGAACTATGTCAGAAATTATGATATGATATTTAAGAATGTATATTCTTTTTCCTTACAGCTGTCTAGGGTTAATAATAAAAAAGAAAGTTTATCACTTTCAGTCTCACTGATGCAGTCTTTGTTTGTGTGTCTGTGTGTGGGGATGTGGTGCTTTTCCTGCAACACCCCAAAGAATTCTTGCAGTTCAGATTTTTTCAGGTATTTGATCCTCTGGAGCTCTTCTGGAGTTGCAATTTTTATATGTACTTAACTTTATATGCATTTAATTGAAAGAAAGCACTAAAACAGGTATCTAGGGTTGATAATAAGCTTATTCAAAACTCATTTCAACTCGTATGTGAAAGCTGTTAAAAGGCTCTTCACCATTTTTCATTGCATTTACAAAAATATGGGCACTAGAGGTCTTAAGTGAACAATTTCACATCATTTTGCAGAGGATCTCTGTCTCCTCCCTGTCAGGGCCCTGAGGGGCCCTTAATGGCTTTGAGGTGCTTGTATGTTCCCCTCCCCTATACAAGGCCAGGGGCCAGTTCCAGCCCCTGGGGCTGCCAGTCTGCAGCTCCCTTCATCCGTGCCTGCTATGGGCACACCAACCCACTCCAGCCAGGCAGGGGGACAGCTCTGCCTGGGGTTTGGCCTGTCCCTGTCCCCTGGCAGGTGCAGGCTGGGGCTGCCCCATGGATTCCCTGGCTGCCCTGCTCCTGGCTGGGATGTGGGATGGGCCCTGGCAGCTGAGCCCTGCCCTGCCCAGTGCCATGGGAGCTGTGCCCTGCTGCCATTTCCCAGGAGAAGCAGGCCTGGGAAATGCAGACAGCGTGGCGCTGTCCCTGCAGTGAGGTTTCCTAAGAAGCACCTGCAGACCATTTCCTATCAGCTCACTAGGTCAGAGCATGGCGCCAATAACATCAGCGCCCTGGTTTCTGGTGGCCCTGCGTGGGCCATTCTCTCAACAGTTGGACTCGATGGTCCTTCTGGGCTCCTTCCAACTCAGAATCTGTGATTCTGTGTAACGTAACATCATCATTCTGGCTGGAGACTGATTTAAATCTGACCAAAGCGCCATCACAGCACCAATCTGCCATGTGATGTTGACTCTGCTGGGACCAGTGTAGCTGCTTGCCGCATATGTTGGTAGCAGCAGGCTGCATGCTCTTCCAGAGGAACCTTAAACCAGCATACGTGTTATGTAAACATACTTTCAAATTTAATTTCTTTCTTTTTAATGCAATTTGCAGCCAGCTCTTGTGTAGAAATGATTTCAAGTGATTTAAAAAGTGACTCATGGGATCATAAACAACTGTCTGAATGCGTGACTGGGTTTTCTGTGAAGTAAGTGCCCAATCCACCTATGTGAATTTTCACATCTATTAAAAGAGTTACTTAACGGGATATGCACCTTCATTTTCTTTACAAATAAACAACTTTGAGAGTTTTCTTTTGAAAGGCTTGTTCCCTATTCCCTATCCCCTTGATAGCACTTTTACCATTATGTTTTTCTTTATCTTGTCTGCAAGAATTTGATTCAGTTTCCCTCATGAAATGGCTGGTGACTTTTGGAATGGCTGTTAGTGTCACACTTATCCTTCAGTTGCAGTTTCAGACAGGAGTATGTCTATCAAAGTTCCTTTGTTCATCGGCCACAGCTGATGGATCAGGTGACCTAAAAAGCTCCAGATTACAGCAGAAAAACCAGAAAAACAATGGAATAAATTGAGACCACTAGATCTTGTTATATATTTTCTTCATTTTTCTTTGCATCTGTTAAGACTCTCTCTACTGAAAGCACATTTTGACATTAAGATAATTAACTATACAGCTTTCTACATGAGCAATGGATCTTTCAAAGCAATTCAGTTGATTGTCTGCTAAAGATATCTAGCCTTTGTCATTTGATGTCATTTACCATTTAGAAACTGTCTGTGACATCTCTTGCTGTTTTTTCAACAATCAAAAGCTTGTAATATCAAGTAATACACACTAACATTTTACTTTATTAGCAAATACAAGAATCAGAATAACCAGACACTATACTTGAACCCAGATGATGATTATTTGTGTATTCTGAACCTCAACAGCCAGGACAGCTCTACACTACTCTGAACAGATCCTTTCAGTGCTTTTCAGACTTCAGATACAATCTGGTTTGTTTGTATGCTTGTTTTGTATTGGAGTTTTTGCCTCCAGAAAAGAGCATCAGCAACATCCAATACACTTTACTTAACTTTTTTTGTCATGAAGGAACTCAAGGAGAATGTATCTACATTTACGCTTCCATTTCTTCCCAGAGAAGTTCTTAGTCTGCCACACTTTTCCTTCTTTTTGACACAATATCAGTTGTGCTTACTTTGCATTCTATCATGTTTAACTCTTTTTATAAAAGTTTCCATGCACAGTACTAGAGTATCTACTTGTCTCTTCAACTCTTAGTCTGACTAGGGGAGAGGTAAGAGAAAAAATGCAATATTTGACAAACGCATTGGAGCAAGGCACAATCCATATATACAAAAATGACTGCAGGCTCAAAGAAATACTTGTTTCTCTTACAATCCTCCATCTTAAGTAGTCCTGTCTCATACCTGTCAACCAGCTGCATATCTTGCATGCTGCAGTATCTACAATAGCAATAAGCCCCTGTGTTTAAAACTGAGTCTTACCTCAGGCATCTGTTTTTGGGCGAGCTGAATAACAAGTACTTTGAATCATGATGTGAATCCCACCACTGGTGTTTATTCCTAAGAATTTCATCTGTCTTACGCTTTGCAAACAGCCTAGAAAGCTGAAGATAGTGGCTAGTGATAGAATATTAGTAGCTAGAAATTCTGAGCATGCAAGAATCGAATTGTTTTCAGACAAAGTAAATTAAAAAAACATGAGATAATATGTTGTTACACTCCAGTACTGCCTGCAAAGTTCTGACTAAATTTGAAGAACTTCTCCTACAGTCCCTGAGCTGACAATCATACAGACAGCATCTTAGTTCTGTCAGCAGCTAAGACCCTTAAACACAGCGAGGGAGAAATAGGGCACAAGTAGGTAATAGCAGAACTAATACCAGATACTCTTCTTTGTAAGAAACTAAGACCAGATAGTCTTCCTCATTTTTCTTGGTCATTATATAACAGTCAAAATATTATTTTCAAAAGTGAGAAAGTCTAAGCAGAAAGAAGTTATCTGAAATTATGCAAAAAATAAGGCATTTAGTAGCACCAAAAATCTTTAGTGAGTTAGTTTTACATTTTTATAGTACTTGTCACCATGGCAGCCAAATGTCTGTAACAGAAAATGGCTTGTGTTGGATGTATTAGATAATGGATCCTCACAAAATGTAGCTAAAAAAAAAAAAAAAAAAAAAAGAAAAAAAAAAGAAAAAAAAGACTGCTTTCCTGTAAACCTTTTGTCCTAGAAAGGTAAGTAGAGAGTTCTGGAATTTTTAAAAAGTAGAATGAATGCCAGCATGTAGATTCTCAGTAAAAAAAGCTGCAACTTCTCTGAAGTGCAGTAAAGCCTGAATTTTTCCCTATTATTTTCATGGGGCTTCTAGATATCTGCTCAAGACCCCTATGTAAAATGCTCCCCTATGAAGTGGCCCGTAGATATGAAGATATAATAAAATAGATTTCAAGATATTCATCAAGAAGGAATTTCACGCTCATAAGCTGCACCTGGTTGTAAGCCACACTTCTGGGTAGCCGGGAAGAGCACGGAATTTGTCCATAAATAAGCTGCACCAGGTGATAAGCCACTTTTTTTTTTTTTTTTTTTTGAAGCGAGGATCCATGTGCAACAAAGTAATGAATTAGTAACAGAATCGTGCGATCTCGGGGTTTGGTGTCAGGTGCTCAATTTGCCAACAGTTTTCATAGACCGGTGAAGCCTTTAAAGGCAGCCCCAGACGCCAGCTCATCAGTGGTTCCGGCTCGCTGCCTACCCGGCAGCAGCTCTGCGGCAGCTCCCCGCCCGGCCGGCTGACACTTCTGGAATTTGTCCATAAATAAGCCACACCTGGTGATTAGCTGCACATCCAGGATCAGCTCGATTCTTCAGTGAAATAGGTGCGGCTTATCAGTGGGAAATTACTGTTACTATTTCAACCTCTGCCAAACAATTTCATAAGTAGCCACTGAATCTCAACAATTACTTCACAAAATTTTTTTATTCTGTATTTGAGTCACAATAACAATTTCACATTTATTTGAAAACTAAAATAAATAATGTTTAACTATAATTATCTTCAAAACTCCAAATTTTTTTTCCCTGGAAACTTGATTTAAAGAGTCAGATTAAATTTTTCTCTAACATCCTCATTGTATGAGGAATTAATTTGTACAGATAATGAAAAACTGTTGGTTTCTTGCCATGCTCCAAATTCTCCCAGTAAAGCAGGATTACAAAAGGCATTTTTTCTGTTACCTGCAGTAAAATGTCATACCTGGGGAGCAGAAATGTTTAAAATGCTGCTTGAATGAATGCTATTTGAAACTCATCCCTTATTCTAACCAGTTGTCTCAGTTAAAGACAATGTAAAGGGTGGACACCCCAAAATGAGTTACCTTCCATTTTATTCACAACCATTCTCCTTTCACCAATAAGGAGAGACAAATGCAAGAATTGATAGGTGAAAAAATAACAGTTTGCTAAAAAGTGAACCCATAATAGGTAAAATAACAATAAATAATCGCTAGATACAAATGAGCTGAATCCTGTGGACTGCCCAGGAACAAAGAAAATAAATGGTGGGGAAGCTCCTGTATGGTGCAGCCTGTAAAAGACTGCATGGTCCAAAGGACAAAGACAAGACAGAGAAGACCCACTCACTCAGCCTTCCCCTAGAAAAAAAAAAAAACAGGAAAAACGGGAGCTTATGGAGAAGTTCAGGTAGCAGATAGGGGATGCCTTGCTTTCCAAGCACCTCTAGACCAGTGGTGTCAATTGCTCCACTTGTCTTTGGACACGGTTGGTGCCAGCACTGCAGTTTGGAGCTGCTGCTGCATTTTAGGGGAAAGAAAACAGACTCACCAGGCACTGAAACCTGCCACCCTGGTCCTGAAAATTCTGGCTCCAGAGATGGGGGCTGCCTCCAACAGTCACAGACAAAAAAGGTGTTCCAATACCCGGTAAAAAAAAAAAAAAAAAAGGCAAAGTAGAGCTTCTGCCTTGTGCTTCTCAGTAGCTGATCAAGAACAAAAGATAAAGAGGCTCTGTGAGAGTGTCCTCCAGCTCTCAAATGGATCCTGGCACCCCCACTAACCCAGGGCTGGACCCCTCAACTCCACTCCTGTCCTCAGGTCTGGAAGAGGCTGTAACAGTGTTGGGCAGATCGGCATAGCACAGATATGAGCTACAATACACACTTTTTGGGTTGCCCAGGATGCTAGCCTGCACCTGAATCTAGAGATTAAAGTAATTATTGCAAGTATGTGCTGCAGACTCTAATAGACAAGTGGTTTTATAAATACCCCTGTAAAATAAATATCCTAGATGAACTGATAGTAGAAGGTATAACACCTTATGAGAAACCAAAGTCTGGGAATAAAATTGAATTTTTAATGCCTGGATGAGCAGAAGTGGAAAACAGCTGAAAGTTAAAAGGCAATTCGAGAAGAAAATGAACAAGTTAACTACCATCAGTAGCTAATATAATCAAAGTACATATTGTTCTGCATAATGAGCTGTACAGGTTTCTGAAACATGACATTTCTGCTCCTCTTATTTGTTTTTTTGTTTGTTTTTGTTTGTTTGTTTCATTGGGTATAATGAAAATGAACATACTGAGATAAAAGTAAAAGTATAAAGGAATGCTTTTATCTAATGGAAACACCCCCACACACCCCCGTCTTCCCCCACATACACACACACACTGCACTCTATTTTATCAGTGCAGAGAATTCATTCTTCCTTTCAGGTCAATATTTTTGTCTCAGTATATCCCCATGGCAGCATTTGTCCCCAGATCCAACAGAATATGAGGGGTGTTTATGATTGTCAGGTAAATAGCATGGCAGAAAATATTTCATCACATACTTCTTAGAGCAGAGTTGATTTGCATTGTCCTAGAATAAAGTGCATGTCTTCACATAGTACCCAGTATAGTCATGCCAATTTCATCTTTGCAAACTATTTTCTACCGGCCTTTGTATTTAAGGAAATGTGCACTCTGGTTTGGTCTGCGTAATAACCAAAGGATAATGAATCCAAGACATACTTCAGTAAAGTGAGAAGCTGTAAATGGAATAGCTTCAACAATGGTAGGAAGTTTGGCTTAGGTTTTCAAATAAAAGCTGTATATCTATTTATCCCAAGGACAGCTCCTTAGGGAATAACAGTGCAACCCAGAATTTTTTTGTGGGCTGAGAGATGCCTGTAATAGTGTTCTAGCTATATCAAACGCAGTCAGGGGAAACGTAAACTATGAAAGGAAAAAAATATTTATTTATTAATTGTTATATTTTATCCTATAGCTTGGTTTTGGACAATTTTTTTTTCACTTTCTTTCAGTTCAGTACCCATTTATCCTTCTTTCCTCCATTGCTGTCTTTACCAATGAGCTTCTTTTTATAATGAATTAATAATAAGACAAGAGTTTGGAGTTTCTGCCACAGGGACTAGTCCAAGCTCAAGTGTAAACCTGCACTACAGTGGGCTGCAAGCTGAAATTTGTATAATAGAATAAACCCAGAAAGTGCTCTTCTCTTGTGCTGATTTTGACCAGAGTGGAGTTAGCTTTCTTCCCAGTGGCTGGAATAGTGCTGTGTTTTGGATTTTTACTGAACAACTGTTGCATTCCCCTGACTCAACATATGTTTGCCCTTCGATCTGTGGATCTTACCAACAGGAAGAAGGGTCCTATTACCTGACCCTTGATCTCCCTGGTAAGATACTCAGATCAAAGGGCAAACATATGTTGAGTCAGGGGAATACAACAAACAACAGGTTCGGTAAAAATTACAATTACATTTGTAGCTACAGACATCTTTTTGTTATGGCTGAACAGGGCTTGCACAGAGCCAAGGTGTTTTCTGGCTTTTGTGCTGCCAGACAAGGAAACTGGGGATGCTTGGAAGGCTGGAAGAGACACAGCTGGGACAGGTGACCCAAAATGACCCAAGGGATATTCCAGATATTATGATGCTCGGTATATAAAGTGGGAGGAAGGAGGAAGGAGGGACATTTGGTGTGATGTCATTTTTCTCCCCGTCACTGTTACCCATGATGGGGCCCTGCCCTCCTGGAGATGACTGAACACCTGCCGGCCCATGGGAAGTGAATTCTTTGCTTTGCTTTGCTTGTGTGCATGGTTTTTGCTTTACCTTTAAACTGTCTCTATCTCAACCCATGAGTTCTCTGTTTTTTACTCTTTTGATTCTCTTCCCAGTCCTACTGATGGGGGAGTGGCTGGGCTCCTGTGTGGGGCTTGCCTGCTGGCTGGGGTTAAACCACAACAATGCAAAGGAAAAAAAAAAGCAAATAGAGCCAAAATGGGTCTAAATACATGAATATGACTACTAATATAACACTTAAATTTTATCAAACTTCTTAGCCACAATCAATTTTGGAAGCATTTTTGTACTTTTTAGGTTTCTAACATTAAAAAAAAAATTTAACCATGTGTTGGGGATAGGTGCATGAAGTTATGTATGTACAGCATCAAACAGTTCAGGGACAATAGGGTGGTCATTGCTCTCCCACCTTGTTTCTTTGTAAGGTTCAGTCAAGTGTGTGCTGGCTATCTAACCTGCAGGTAGAAGGAGAGGAGCCATGCAACATCTAATATTAGTATGAGTACAGTGATTGATGTGACAGCAGAAAAAAACCATATTCTTCTGCAAGCATAGTCTCTGGTCACTATGCAAGAAAAGAGGACATTAATAACCCTGCCAGTGTGTTCTTTGCATACAAACTTAAAGTGTTCACCAGTGCATGCGCTGAGATGCCAGACACAAAGTCTGAAAGTCAAGATCCCACAAGTCAAAAGGCTTAATACTAAAAGATGTAAAAAAAAATTCAATTGCATCATCTTTCTTTCAATGGAAGTTCACTGCTGTCTCTAGAGGTGTACTTCCCTATGGTATCTGTTAAACATTTCACCCTGCTCATGGGATTTAGCAGCTAAATTCTTCTGAGGAGCAGGTTTTACTCTTTTTGCACTTACCAACAAGCAGCAGCAATGTAAATTGTATGCACTTATGAAGGTATTAATAAATTAGTTTAAAATTTATTTATATTTTTATTGTTGATTCTAGGTTTTTGCTTTTTACTTATTGATTCAATAGAAACAACTTCTGTGGCTCACCAATATGAATTACAGTAATTTCACGATTATAAGCCACACCTTTTTCATTGAAGAATCCAGCCTACCCCAGTAGTGCGGCTAATCATCAGGTGCGGCTTATTTATGGACAAATCCCAGCGAAATGCCAACCTGTAAGTGAGAGCCGGCCGGGGAGGGTGCCTGGGGCTGCCTTTAAAGGCTTCACTGGTCTATGAAAACTGTTTGCAACTTGAGCACCTGACACCAAACCCCGCACTCGCACGATTCTGTTACTAACTTGTTACTTTGTTACACATGGATCCTCACTTAAAAAAACAAAAAACAAAAGTGTGGCTTATATTCAGGTGTGGCTTATATATGGACAAATCCCGTGGTCTACCCGGCTACCGGGATGTGCGGCTTATAATCAGGTGTTGCTTATAATTGTGAAATTACTGTATATTAATTCTAATACTTACAGAAAAGGAAAGAAAATGAAAACATGTTTAATTCAAGCCACTCTTCTTCATATCTAGTTAAAGTGTTATGTTTGTATTGCCAGACAGAAAATACATAGTTCTAAAACAAGAGAAAACTGACACCACAGCTGGTATATTTTCAACAATGGAACAATTATGCAAGAGAAAGTAGAAGAACTGTTTTTTCTATTACTTGCTCTACCAATGAAGCATATGCAAAAAAGTACAAGTCGCAAAATGCTGAAAGCACTAGCAGGGCCTTAGGTGTTTTTATTTTACACTTTACATTTTGATCTTGTGTACCAGCCTTCATATACGCTTCTTCAATGTGATACCAACTATTTTCATATATTTTTAAATAATGTTTATGAAGTTATGCCTCCAAAAATAAAAATCAAACTAATATTTTTTATGGATCTGGATTTAGTCTAAAAAGTGTAACAGGAAATCTTGTTTTATAGTCAGTTTCAAGCATTTTTATCATTACAGGATTTTTTTTTTTAAACAACTGAGTTTTATAAGCATCATTTTACAGGACTTTTCTCATTATTTCCTGTTCCTCTGTAGTTATCAGGCTTTCATAAAACTTTATTAACATTGCATTACAGAAAAAGAAAATGTTAGAGAAGGAGTAACCCAGTGCAGTAGAAATACCTTAACAACTAATTGTATATTTCTATGTCTCAGTAAAAACAGTCAGGAACAGCAGGATGTGTTTCTTTGGCTCTTTTTAATTGTAGTAGTAGTTTAGAAATTCTATTTTGGTACCAAGAAGACAACAGGCAGGTAAGAAAATTTAAGCTATTCATGTAGAAACACAATTTTACCAAGAAAAATTGATATAAAGAAAGAGAAGAGATCCTTTTAAAAAGAGCTTTTTGTGAAAACTTGGCTAGGCATTGCTTAGGCCAGAAATGAGTTTCACATAATGAAATTGACGTTTCTTTTTCTTTCTTCTCAAAAAGGGATGTTTCATCCCATCTTTATTATTCCATGAGATCTATGCAATTCTGATGTCTCATAACCCAGAAATAAGGCTTATAACTGCAATTTGGATAAGGGCAAATTAAGAATCTCTGAATCCTGGTCACAGCAAGATGGGATTAATTTATGCCAACCTGATTCAGAGTTGCCAAGGGAGTTTTACAAGGTCTGTCTTTCTGACCGTTCTATTATTCTGTACTTTAAAAACATTTCATTTTTTTTTTTCTTTTTGTGCAGATCTTGTACATTTATTTTCTGTGGACAAAGTAGTGCTGGGGATGCATAATGATTAGTTTATTGAACTGTCACTTCTGGTCACATGTGACCCAAGATACCGTTCATAAAATAGCCATGCATTAGTTCAGAAGCAATTGCTCAAACTTTATGACAATGGGGAAAAATTTAACGGAAGAGGAGAAGTGTACAGAAGGTCTTTAACTCCATCTGTTGCAGCAGTTGTCTGAAGTGAGAAGTCCTTTATCAACCTGAATCTTGTTGCTGAAAAAATGTCTTCTGACATAGGCTTCAAAATTTCACTCTGGTGAAGTACAAAGCACTTTAACTATTCTAGTTCAGTACATGCAGAAGATGGCAACCTATTAGATCCAATAGCAATTTATTTAATATGTATACTGGCATGTAATATTTTTCATTGTTGTTGAATACTCTACTACAATGTCAAGTATTGAAAAATGCCTACTGTGTTTCCCACTTCTTTCTCAAGCTGAAAAATCAATGATGGCATGTCTAAAAATCAATTTTTGAAGCATATTCCTCTACTTCCAGTTTCTTTCTCTTTCATATGTGTGTTTTCTCTGGTTACCATCTAAACTCCCAAAAGAAGCTTAGTGTTTATAATTTGTGACAGAAGATACAAAATAAAGCCAAATTCCTGAACTAATTCTGGCTGCAAAGCTCTTGGGTATTTGGGCAGTGAATTGTCAGGTGGAATATGTTGTATGATCTTGGCATTTGTTGAGCAACTGATAGTTGCCTGAAATTTCAAGTAACTGAATATATATATACTTCCTGACAAGGCTTCTCCTCAGTGACAAGTTTTTCAGTGACAATTTCAGACACTTCATGGAGACTGGAATTATGTTTGAGTCAGCAAGATTGAAGAATCACTTTACCAGGGCAGTGCTCATTCCAAGATTTAGCTCCTGGGCTTTGGCTCAAACACTTCAGGAAGCCTTTTAATGAAGGATATTAAGTAACAAAGGAACTTGTATTCCTGTCTGGTTCCTATTGTAAACTTAGGGGATTTATTAATGTAGTATTAAATCACTGTAAGATCAGATCCCAGAAATGCCCCAGCTGTGAAACCTATCTCAAGAAAATCCTCTGATGCATGACAAACCCTGCCAGGATTATCAGTTATTTTGATTTTATGCCAACCAATTATTACAGAACAATTTTTGTATGGTTTTGCTTAAATGAGCTCTAATAGTGGAAGCATCAACTTGCTCCATATAGTCCAGTCAGTAAATATATCTGAACTTAATTATAACCTAATCTATCCATGACTAAATGTCATTGAACCAAGTGATCAGTGACTTAGTGAAAAAGTTGAATTAATGTGTTTCAGAAGTAAAAGAATCTAAGGTAGTCCTTTTCTTTCCCAGCAGAAAATTATGCTGAAACTTTTGGTCAGCATTTTAATAGCAATCTCTGAAACTGAAGAACTATCATGACTACTGAGACATACAGTTAGAAGGTTATGGCATATGAATTCTAGTCCCAGGTCTGACATTTAGTTTCTTGATGATTTTAAAGAAGATATTTGAGCA
>VRYO01001878.1:32176427-32187595 GCA_009812075.1 Sialia sialis
GGCAGCTTTGACCCTTGAAGGCTGTATCACTTGTCATAAAAGATGACTTGGGAAGCAGAAGTACTTCCCATTTAGGACTATTTCAATCTTCCCTCAGAAGTATGATAAAACAAGTACTGCAAGTAAAAGGAGCTTGTTCAACATTGCCCTTATTCTTGATAGAATTTCCACAACTGGATTCTCTCTATCTATTCATTCTTCACTGATAGACCTTAATTTGAGTTAAAAACACTGCTGACACCAGGGTTTGTTCACTATGGCCTTGGATCTCAACAGGAGTTCAGTCAATCTTTTCCACAGATGGGTCTCTTCTCACCAGTCCCCTGAAATGCCTGCCACTTCAGCTAGAAATGTTATTGTATACAGAAGAGGAAAGGGCCCTACATGGTAATATTGTTGTGTTGTCCACACACATTTGATCCGTCAATCCTAACTTCAAAGCAGTAATGTTGTTAAATGAAAGGCTAAACACTGAAGCACAAATACCAGAGCTCTGGATTCACCCAAAGTGCATTTTGCACTCCAACGTGTTATAGCCTCTGGAAGTTTGTCTATCTTATGTTTGCATTCCTAAATGCAAGGGGAACTTGTTCTAGCTTTCTAATGGAATGATTTTATGAATTATTTTGTCTGATTTCTCCAGGCTAAAAATTTTCTATAGGTCTTTTAATGTTTTCAATCAAAATCAGAATTTCCTGCAAAAAGGCCAAATATATATAAAAGGCAAATATATTTCTGCTTAATCAGATTAGGAAGTTTGATTTAGAATGTAGTTTTCAGAGGTTAATGTATAGAATACTTTATGTATATAAAAATATACACATACTGTTATATAATTAATATGTAGAAGAGTTCTAAAAAGTGAAAGTGAGTTAACAATCCTGATTAAAACAGGATGGCAAAAATTTTAGGGTTTTTTTTAATGCAAGAACCCTTTAGAAATTTTGCTTAAGCCTCAGAAGGGTCTCTGGAAGGGTTTGTGGAGTTTTCTATACATGAGGTAAAACAGAGGAGCAATGCATTACAGAGGATTTACTTATATTACAAAAAAATTCAGAGGAAGATAGAATAATTAAACCTTGATATTCCCTCTGCTTAATCTGGATATTTAGTAACTCAAAACTCTGTATTTGAATAGTACTCAGAAAGTTGTGTGTAGATTTATTTTACCTTCCCTCTTTCAAAAATTGCATTAATGTAATTGTAAACGTTTAGACTAATCAATGAAATCTAATGGAATTGTCGAGTACATGACCCAGTGACATTATCTAATCACCTACATGTAGAGACAGGAAAGGGACGGTTTCCAAAACTGGCATCAAATTTTATTGGATTTTGCACAATCAGATATCATTTGTATGTACAAAATTCAGAATCAGCCATTTATCAAAAAGAACAGTTGTCTGACTTTTAATCTTGTCAATGTGCAGCCTTACTGGTCTTTAACAGCCCAGAAGAAAACACATTGACCTCTAAAAGTCTGTCACAAAGTGAAAACTCTAATAGTAATTAAAAAATAAAGGTTACTAATGAATTTAAATGAAAAGAACTTATTTTGAAAACACTAATTTTCTGAAAGAGATATTCTAAATTAATAAGAGTTGAGTTAAGAACCAATTTTAAGTTTTGGTAGTTTCTTTGTTTTTTAAATTCACCATTACAGGAATGCATTTTTCCTCTCCTGCTGAAATTTGTTGTGTGTGTTTTGGAAGGGTTCTGAAAGTTTAGAGAAATTTGGAAATATTATATGGCAGAAGTTGGCAGTGTCTCATTTCCTCCCAGACTCTAGGGGCGACAGTAAGTTCACAGATTCTGTTTAGTGTGTGTATAGGGATGCTAAAAATGCTTGGTTTGTGGTAGTAGATCAGTTCCTTTAGCCAGAAAAGCTAACAAACATTTTCTGATACTAGTTCCAGGCAATTCTGTGTTTCCTGTCCTCCAGCAACTGATCAGCTGAAGGTATTCAAAGGAGGAGGAGGGTGGAGGACTCATAGGATGATTACACAAAAGCAGATAGAAAAAATCTTTTCAGAAGGCAGTGAATTAAGTCACAAGGAACATGGGGAGAAGTGAGAAGTTTAGTAATTATTCTGAAATGTCAGAATCACTAATGTAGATAAAGAAAGGCTGTTAAATGCCAGAGGTGAGAAAAAGGATTATTTACATTAAATACACTGTCTCGGTGTAAAATCTCAGCTCTGCAGCACTCCAGTTCTGCTAAATTAAGATATTAAATTAATGCATAAAGAAAATATGTTCCTCTTAAGTAATTATTTTATTAGTTAATTAAATTTTTATAAATATTTGAGAAAAGCAAAAGAATCATCATTCTGTGGAAAATGTTGGAAGTAGGAGCACCGTGACACATGTTATCTCCAATGCAGAAGGTAAAAAAATGGTCAAAGGGTGGTGACAGCTGGGAGATTACACTGGGAAATTATCACTGTATGCTTTGATAGAAAAACTGCTGTGCTTCTATCTAATGATATATCTTTCCATGTTCTTTCACACTTCCACATATATTTTTGTATATATTTTATGGGAAAGGGTATATTATCGTGGAATTTATTTGGCTTCTCTAATTTACTTATCTATACAAAGAGACAAAGATGAGAGAGGTGACTAATTAAGAATTTTTTGGCTTTCAAGTTGTTTTTTTTTAATGCCTTGTAAAGACTGTCATACAGCACCAACAAAATAGAAGCTCTCAAAATAACAAAGCATACCTGGATGTAAAATTCCACTTATTCAAAAGGAATTCAGAAGTAAAACAGATCTGTTATATCCAAGCCAGTGCATAGAAAGAGCCACATGGTGTGAAAATGTGTGCAGTGGGCCTGGGACTTCTGTGAGCTAGGGCAGTCACGGGAGGAGCAGCTATGAGCAGAGCACTGCAGCAAGGCAGGGTGTGTCCTGTGGTTCTTCCAGGCAAAAAAATGACCACAAACTGGAGAGCACCTCAGGTTGTTTGAATGTGCAGTGGCGATCAACTCAGTGTCCTCTCCTGAAAGGTCTCTGAGCTTTGGTTTCTGTTGCATGTTTGTGTCATGGAGTTTTTGATATTTTTTTTTAACCACTTACCATTAATCATGCACTGCCTTTGCAAGTGCCTGGTTATATATCCATTCACAGTTATGTTAAGAATGTTAGAAACTGATGATATTTGACATGGAAAAGAAGGCAAAAATGTCAAAGCTTTGTACAAAAACTCAGTGTCATGGTCCACTCAACATCAGTGCTGGGACACCAGTTCATTCCCCTCCTACACAGCCGCAGTTCCACGGACATCAGCGCCAGGCACGGTCCAGTGGGCAGCAGGAGGAAGCAGCGGGTGGCAGAACTGACACCTCACGTGCCAGAAATTCCCATCTGCAGCTAGAACTGCTCCAGGAGCTCCCACCTCCCTGGCAGGGTTTGCCACTATCCTTCCCCTTTTGTCCCAGACCATGTGGTCACCTTCAAAGGCCGCTGCATTCAAGGGAGCGTCATTTTCCACTTTCCCTCCCCACTCTTGTTTGGCAGTGGGGCCCACCATCCTGGAAAGAGTATTTCTCTATTCCGGGAGTCTCTTTCTTCTAAGCTTGTGAGATTTTACAACTTTGTTATTTACAGATTATTGACTGCTATTTTTTTGACTGTTGCAGTTTTGCTTGTCAGTAAATTGCTATTTTTTCAGTTACATCTACTCATGTTTCATTTCCCCTTATTAGTGGAAGGAATTGGAGAGAACAAAGGTAAAAAACTCATTTTAGAGTGTTCCCCTTTAAACTGTCTTAAGCCATGTGAAGCTTAACGATTTCCAGAAGACATGTACAAGTAAAGTGAGCAATATTTTGAAGATTTTTTGCTGTTTGTTAGTTCACAAGAGATAGCCACTCAAGATAAACCCATGAGATTGTCTTGGATGTTGTTTTTCATTGCCTGAATTGCTCTGCTTTATTGGATTTGTGCTGGCTGCTTAATATTGCCTTAGTATACCAGACTGGTAATGCTGTTTGCGCTTTTTCTTTTTTTTTTTGAACCATTTAAGTTAGCATTTTAAGCACTCTGTTTTCACAGATGGTTTAAGCTTGTAAAAGCAATTATGTTTTTACTCTATGGTTCTGTTGACAATCTGCTTGTTGTCAAGGGCCACAGACGGTGAATGCTACTTATTTTTCACAACTTTGGAATCCATATTTTTTCAGGTTTTTTTCCTGCATCATGTGCAAATCCTCAATTTAATTTTATTGGTGAGTCTTCAGTGATTGCTCTTTGTATAATTTAAAGAATGCATTCCTGTTCTCAGGCTTGTTTGGCATTTTTGAGTGGAGGACTATTTGTTATATTTTGGTATATGCAAGTGCAGTTGGAACAGACCTGTTGCGATAAGCTTTGCAGAATGAGTCACTAATGCTTTAAGATATGTGTAGATATTTATCTGAGAGAGAATAAAAATTATGCTGAAATGAAAATGTCTGTTTGGAATTTAAATAAATAGAACTTGCTCATTTAAGCATCTTTCTCTGCAAGGTAGTCCAATTTTGCTATGAATAACATTAAATAAGAGTTGCTCTCAGTATCATGGCCCTGAGAATTTTCGCCACCAGGCTTACAGAAGGAGCTAACCTTAAATCAATATTGTCATGCACAGAGAAGGGCTCTGATGCTTAAAACCACTAATTCTCTGGAAAACCAGACTGCTTTTAAGTGCTAACATATAGATTTTTTTAAATATTTTTTCAGCTTTCAAGAAAACTTTAAGCACTTTAACAAATAGCCTTTATTTACATATTGCTGAATTCTGAATACTGTTCAGAAGTGTTTACTTCTTTGCAATTTGCAAGTGACATGGGACAGATTTTCACTTTCTCAAGGAAAAAACCATGAAGATTTATCTGTCTTACACAGTGTTGTCTAACCTAATTAGACAACTTAATGTATGGCCAGTCATGTCTTTTAGAAGAATTTCTTTTTTGAGTCTTAAGGGACCAGAGTATTGCATGATAATTTGTAACATAACTTTTTGGCACAACAAAAAGTGAACAAAACACAAACTTGTTTTGCTTTAGCTGTTTTACATGCTTCAATAAATTAACTATGAATACATGATATAAGATCAAAATTAAATATCAGTGTAGAAATTATGGTGCTTCCTTGGCAATGACTAGTGCCTACCAAAGACAAACACTGAGCACTGGTGCATGCAACTTTCACATCTTTAAGCCAAGACAATTTTCTTCCATTGTCTTGAAAAATAAGCTTATGTGTTGCAATTTTCTAGATTAAAAAATGAGACTATTCCTTGTCATGCTTGGAAGCAAAAGTAATAGCTCCTACAAATACAGGTTTAGAAAGGATTATCTCTTTTAATCACATACTGGACATGAAGTTGCTGACTTTTTTGATTATTTGAGAAGAAATTTTATAATTTTCATCAGCCCCAGTTCAGTTTCCAAGTGTTCCAAGTTGCTGCCTTTTTAAATTCAGATATTATTTGATAAAGAATTTTATGATTTTCAGTAGCCCCAGTCCAGTTTCCAAGTGATCCAAGACATAATGTATCTCTCCAGCAGATGGGCAGTGCTGTTCCATTTATTTCCTATCCTCATTCTTTTTTGTGTGAAGCTTTTCACAGTACAATCTTTTCTTGAAACCATTCAGCTTATTTCTTGTATATTCTTTAACAGACCAAAGACATAATTTTCAAATTAATACTAAAAATGTTATGTTTCTCAAACAAAATTGTCTTACATTGTGTACTAATTATTATAATTTCCATCACTTTTGCTGTGATTTCTTTCCCAAATTATAATAATTAAATTAAAGGCAAACAGTGCTTGAAGTTATTATGCATTTTTTCTTTGTATTTTTAATCATTATTTCTGAAAGAAATATTTGGTCTTCAGGTAGCTGAAATTAATTCTGCAATACAAGTAGTGAGAACAAATAAAGATTCTTGTATCCTTATGTAGTGAGAAATCCTTCCATGAAATTGTACAGTTAAAAAATGAAACATGAAATTTGTCACCCAGGTTCTAAATGATACTGCCTTCTCCTACATCATTAAAGAAATGTAAAATGATCCCCTCCTGTTGACACATAAAGTGCACGTATGAAATGCAGAGAGAATAATGAGCATTTTCTTAGTGACTGGGACACATCTGCTTGGGGGAGCTGTGGCAACGGTTAGAGCTGCACGTGGTAGAAATTGACTCAAGGCCACAGGAATTTTTAATAGTTTTGACAGTTGGGAATCTGTTCCATTATAGCAAAATTTAGCCATGACTGATAATCTCTTCTCATTATCAAAGCTTCCAATTCTCACGGTGAAAAAATGTTCTCTTAATGTAGTTATTTTTGCTGTGAAATTTAGAAGTCACTAAGGTTTTCTACTTGGGAGGAAAACAAGGAATATTTTTCAAAGCATAGAATTTAGCAAGCCAATGGTCTGGTGTTTCCTGAAGGGAAGAAAAATTCTGTACTCCTAGCCATTGGTCTCTGGTGCTACTCTACCTAGCAAAGTCAAATAATAATCTGAAATTACGAAAGCCTAACAACTCACCATATTTTTCAGCTACTATTTCTCCAAGTAGGAATACAAGGCTATTTTGACTGCACTTAATGTATAAAGACTTAGAAAGTTCTTCCTTCTGCTGGCAGTGGTCAGTGACCCATGCTGTTCACTATCTAAATCCTGAGCTGTAAAAGAACATGCCCTGAGTGCTATGAAAATATGGAAATCTTTGCCTGTCTGGATGCCACTCCTGCTGGCTGACAATCTGTTGCCATTGAACATAATCCCAGTGAATGGGAGACCATGTGAACTAGTGTATGCTTTCATATTTTAAGATAATATAAATCTGCCACATCTCTCAATTCAGGTTTGAGCTCAGATGGAAAAAAAAATAAACCAAACCCATAAAGTAAGACCTCTACAGGTATAAAATCTATTTATGTCATTGCTATGTCATTTGTGTGTATACTTTTACAGTGTGTGACATGATCCAAAGTTACATTGGTCTTTAAACATCAAAATCATTGAGTATAAACATTAATTAGATAGGGGATGGTGAATGCATGTTAAATTAAGTAGAGAATTTATGCACGGAGATATATTAATAGCCATATATTTAATGCAGTGTTAATGACTCATTTAATAAGATTTAACCCCAATTTTAGGTCCATTAAGCTATGTTATATACACATCTTAATTTAAAATAGATCAAGTTACTCTGTCAAATGTGTGCAGGTGAAAGTGATGGATAGTGTTTCATTGTTGTCTTATAAGATTGCTGGCAAGTTAAGGGGGTACTGTTTGGCTAGATGAGTTTTAGATGAAAGATCTGTGTACAGCAACTCAAAAGTTTATCTTTCCTTACAAATAATTTCTAAAAACTCCATTAAATAGCTTTTGAAAAACAATCTGTTGTCCATATCACACTGGGCTTTATGAAGATTGTACTATGTGAGAAAATGAAATGCTAAAGGGTAAATGAATTGGCCATTTGCAAAAGCACCAGATGCTTTGCTGAAGCCAGGTTTGCAGGCCTCAGGCAGAGGGTAGAAAAGGGAGAGTATTTTTCAGTGTGTGTGTGTGTGTGTGTGTGTGTGTGTGTGGTGGGGGTAGAATCTCTGTCCCACATAAAACAGGGGTTCAGCAACAAGCTGGGTTTTGAGCCAGATGAAGGAAAAGGCCCATAAGAGATTCTGCTATGTGGTATAATGCCTCTTATTTTGCCAGTGTCCTCCCTCACACAACTGGCTCAGGTGTAAAACTCCTGTCCAGGACATTCACACATGGGCCTGAGGGTATTCATTCCTTCTCATGCATCAGAACTGGCTCAACTCCACTGGCATCAGAAGCACCAGTCATGTACTAGAACAGATCTTAAACATCAAAAAAAAGCAAAAATACCCCCAAACCCTTTCCAGGGACTTCCACCAGAGGAATGTGCGTGATTCACAGCAATGCAAAACACCAGAGTGTTGCATCAGGCCTGGGCATTCCCCCTGAATCTGGATGTACAATAAGGAACTGAACTCAGTTTTAGTGGGTGTACTCCACCATGGATGGATCACATCTGCAACTTCTCACTGCTGGATCCACAGGCAATATCTATCCTCTCTACTATCTACCCTTTCCCTTCCCTTCCCTTCCCTTCCCTTCCCTTCCCTTCCCTTCCCTTCCCTTCCCTTCCCTTCCCTTCCCTTCCCTTCCCTTCCCTTCCCTTCCCTTCCCTTCCCTTCCCTTCCCAAGTGATATCCCAAGTGACACTTTTGCAGTGTTCTTACACTTAAGTAGCACTGATGTGTCATGAAGACTGTCTTGGAACTACTTATTTCTCCCTTTTTCTAAAATACCCTCTTGAATAGAACCTGCCTTAACATTAGCCACTAAAATTAGAGGGAATGAGACCATGTCATTAAGTCAAATGATATCAGCTCTAGTCCCTCTGAATTTTTTCACATGATGCTTGTAGTCTGTGCTCATATCCCTAACTGTTTTTTAAAAATTTAAACACATATGAGAGAAACTTGAAAGTCAAAGGTCTCTGTCTTATTTCAGGAACAGAGTTACATTAATGTTGCATAAGAAGGAATATTGGCTTTAGAACCAGAGCAGGAGCCAAGTGGGTTGAGAGGGTTTTAATTCATGTCTCACTCATACTGTTGTCTTGGCATCTAATCATAATGCAGTAGAGAAGCAGGAGTTTGGCTCAGTGACATAGATTGGTTAAAGGAAATTTATATAATTTGATTTATATGAAGCAGCTATTTTTTCAATATATGCTATAATATACAACTAACAAAAGATCTGTCCAAACTCTGAGATGTGGATTGAACATTTTAAAGATTAAATGACTGCTTCATAATCTACAGAGTTGTGCAGAGCCTGGCAGACTAATGGAAGCTCTGTTCATTGTAGGGACTCTAGAGGGTCCTCCAGCAAAGAAGAATACACAAAAACTAAAAGAGGATCAGGTCATATAAATGAATGAAGTCCTTCCCTGTGAGAATGAATATCATATTCTTGTCATCCAGAATATTCACCTTATGTTGAGCTCAAATTCATATCTGTTCTAAAGTATAGACTTACTTCCCATTTACCTCAGACAAAAATTTTGAATAGACAGTTCGGGTTTTCAGTGTCTTTTAGCATGGAATCAAGTGACTATCTTTTTACTGTGGGAATAAACCTCTGATTTGATGCTTATTATAGCAACCACCTGCATCCACTGCCCTCCCAAGGAGGCTGCCAGTGTCGTGTGAGAACCACAGGGATCTGAAGGCTTCCTGAGCGGCTGATCCAGACTAGGATGGACCTGGCAGCTGAAGGCAGTGATAACCTATGGGAAGCACTTGATATGTTAGGAAACATATAGTACTTGACTGTTAGGGAATGCAACAAGTTTTGGGTCTACTACAGGGTGAATATCACACAACTCATGCCTTCTTTTAATATAGCATAAAGAGTGCTCTGATGTATTTATGTGTCAGGAGAGAACTAGATGAAAAAGCAGATTCATTTGTCCTAAATCATAGCAAATCAACTTTGTAACCTCTAAATCTATGTCGAAATGCATTCTAAGAGAATCCAAAACCTAAATCACTTTATCTTCTTCACAGATGTTTTGGGAAAAAGATGTATGTAGGACTTTCATGTAGCCTTTGAGGAAGAACCAAGTTCTTTTCACCTTGGCAAGCATTTTAAAAATTATGGTTTTACTTGATGTTAAAGTGAAGTATGTGAGGTATAACTAAACCAAAACTCAATGATAATTCTGGAGAATATCTCTCTTCAACTGAAATTACCTACTTCATCAGAATTCTGACTATGACCACTGCTTTTTCAAGAATAATTGATGGACTATATAAAAGAAATTGTTGACCTTATTCCAATTTCTATTAAACATACATACAAAACTCCACCAAGCTGTCATCTTTGTAGGCACTTTCAAAGATAAGGTCAAGAGCTGAAAGTGCAAAGGCATTGAATTATCCAAAGCAAATATAAATAGGCATATGCTCAGACAAGTGGCGAACAATTTTATACAGCAACTTGCCTGAAGCAAATTATCCCAGGAAACCAAGTCTCCCAGATCTCAGTGAAGTGCAGTGAAAAAAATTTATCTAATTTGGAATAATGGTGGAATTGGATGCTATTTCCTCAGCAAAGATTTATGTTACTGTCAGCAAGAGAGAAGTGTTGCATTTCTGTCATTTTCTTCAAAGAAAACTGGGCTTTTGAACTAGTTTTGAAATACAAGGTGTGGGTTAAAGACAATGAAAAATATAGGGAAGAAGCTCTTGGCCACTGCTGAGAAGGGCCCTAAACAAATCAGCTAACTAGAAATAAGACATATTTCTACAGTTAGCATCATTAGTGAGACAACAATGAGATTTTAAGGTCAGTTGAGAAGTGTTACATGAGTGCAAGCACTGCATGTTGTGTGTAGTCAGCAAAGAAACTGAATAATGAAATATTCCATAAAAGTAATTTGAATCATAACTCTTAGATGTGCTAAGGAACCAGGTGATACAAATGCTCAGAGCCCAATTTTTACCTTAGGAGTACAGTAATTTCACAACTATAAGGCGCACCGGATTAAAAGGAGCACTTTTTTTTTGTGAGGATCCATGCGCAACAAAGTAACAAATTAGTAACAGAATCACACCATCTTGGGGTTTGCAGGGGCTCAATTTGCAAACATTTTTCACGGATTGGCACAGCCTTTAAATGCAGCCCCAGGCACCCTCCCTGTGCCCCAGACCCCGGCACTCCTGCCTGCTGTTCTTCTGCACCCTGCTACCGCCCCCGGCACCGGGCTGCTCGCGGCTGGTGCAGCTGGCGCAGCTGGCGCAGCTCGCGGCTTGACTCGCAGCTCTGCGTGGCTTGCAGCTCGCGGCTCAGTGCTGCTCAGCTCGCCGCTTGCTGCTTGGCTTGCGGCTCACAATTCTGGGTTGTCCGCAAATTACCAAACTTTTCCCCCAGATATATAAGGTGCACCAGATTATAATGTGCACTTTCAGGTTTCAATCAAAATTTAGGCTTTAAGGTGTGCCTTATAGTTGTGAAATTACTATAATTTCTACTTTTAAGTGTTTTGTTGTTTTTATTCTGGTTGGTCTCTGAAAAACAAAGAAAAGAAAAGAAAAGAAAAGAAAAGAAAAGAAAAGAAAAGAAA
>VRYO01001878.1:32200171-32210655 GCA_009812075.1 Sialia sialis
ATCTACAGTATTGGTTTTGCTTTTTAAAAACCCCTCAAAACACTATGTACTGAAAAGTAATGTCAATTGGTTTTCTTCCAAGTTTCCAAATTCTTGAAGTTTTCCAAGTTACACTTCTGGATCTCAGACAAGTGCTAGAATGCAACCCACAGTTAAAATGTACAAAATTTATTAACATTTCCTGCTGGCTAACTAAGAAGCCCCATTACAGAATCTTCATTTTACTGAGAAACTGGAAACTGAAACCATTGTCAGGTTAATAATTCGAGAACTTCAATTTCTTTCTTGAGTGCGTGCCTGAAACTCTGAAAGGTTTATACAAGCTATGAATGTGGTAACAAGCACATCCAGACCACATCCAGTCTATGCTGGAGAACTAAAAATTTGGGCATGGAAGAATTATAAACACAAAGAAAAGGCTCTGGCTAGGGTTTCTATTACAAACTGCCTCAAAGGCAAGGGTAGCTGAGTTCTTGTTAATAGGCCCCTTGGGAAGACCAGAGTGAAGCAGAACTGAATAACCAGTGTTTACAAATATATGTGTCTGTAGCAGGTATATTTTTTTAAATCCCAAAGTGAGAATTTTTGTATTGACTGAGGACATTTAATATTTTCTGTAGAAATAAAGCAGAGCCCACTAGCTGATCTAATTCACTTTGCCAGATGGAAATGGCATGTTCTGATTAAAAAGACAAATTGAAATGCTAAAGTTCTTTCATAACATAAGAATCCACCTTCAAATTTTTCATTTATAAAGGTCCAAAATAACTATGAAAATGTTGGAAAAAAATTAAAATGAAATTAAATAGTGAATAATAATAACAAATGAAATTAAATTCAGAGGGATAGGCTGTCATTTTACAATAATGTTCTTTAACAGGTGCCTTCAAACAAGGCGCAATAACAAGTGCTTGTGTCTTATCTAATGAGTGATATTTTATTTTTTTTTTAACCAAGGATACAATAAATTTCCTTTGTGTTAAAATTTTAGCAAATAAGTATTTCAGTTTGAAAAAGAATTCCATTATAGAATTCATGGAAAATTAACTGGAATAAACTTTTATCGTATTTGAAGAAAATAATTTTCTATATGGGGACAATCTAGCCCTCCTTTCTGGCAGTTCCAAAAAAAGTACATGGGGGAAAATTTCTGGGTGTTTTTTTTCCCCTTACTTTGAATTTAGTATTGAGAATTTTTTTCTACTTTTTTTTTTACTTATGGCTGCTACACTTCTATAACTCAACCTGAGATTTTCAGGGGAGAAATTCAAGGAAGAAGACTAATATGTGGTTTGAGAAATGAAGTCAGAGAGTAATTGATATGAGGCAAGCGGCTCAGATCCTAAGATTACTGTACAGCTCACAATGAAATAATAAAAATATTCTTCGAACTTTAAAGAGATACATTTTTAGTGCTATGATGCACGATGTGGAAGCAAGACAAGTAAATGTAGCACTAAAAGGGACACAGCAGTATTTTATTTAAGTTTCAGCATAATGGTGACTATGAAAGTAAAAAGCTGAAATAAATCTACATAATTTTCTACATGAGCTCTAAATCAAGTTTATTCTGCACTGTAAAATTTCAGAGTATCTTTTGATTTGAAAAATAAACTATTATTTCATTGTACATAATGAAGAAGGGGAGACATCATGAAGAAAATAAGATTATTTGCTTTTCACACTGTTAATTTTGGGGAACTGCACTTTGAAATATATTTCTCAAAATCCATTGGAATTGGATCATCTTTAATTCTCGCTTCCAAATCCCTGACCCATTATTTCCAGAGCAGCAGATTTTCTCCAGCTGCCAAACATGGCTGTAAGTCTAGCATTTCCAGTTATGAAATCTGTGATCAGTAGTGTCTCTCACCGAGGGCTGGGGACAGCTGCACAGCCAAGTCATTAAGCAGTGACAATGGCAAGGCAGCAGTCTGTTGCTCCTGCTAGGCATGCACAGTGCACATCTTGCCTGCTGGTTTATTGCTTTCCCAATGACTCCTTATGTGCTTGCTTCCCATACTTTATTGATAGGATCCTTTGAATTCTCATGTTTGTTTTCATGGCTAGAGCTTTAACCCCTCTTCCCCTCCCCTCTTTTGTAGTCTGCTATGCAAGACTGCTAGCAGACATTTCCCTCCTTTCATTTTCTGACTCCGTTCAGCATTTTCTAGAATCCTCAGTCCAATTTTCACTCAATTTCTTTTTTATCTCTTTGCTTTTTGAGTTTGGAAATCTGGATCACTTTATTGCAAAATTTTCTAGGTCTTCCTCCCATAAGAAGTCCCTTTCCCTTTCCTAAGATCTCTCATTCTCCCAGCCCTGGAAAAAACTCTTAATTTCTTCTGCTTCTTTTTACCCCCTTTCCTTTCAGGACCTTTCATGGGCTCTATGAGAACTTCATTTCCCCTATTCTGGTATTCTTTAGGCAGAGAGTTATTTAGCATACCAGAGTCTTAAATTTCATTGAGACAATGATGGACCATTATAAATCTCTGTGATCTACTGGGAGTTGCAAGTATCCCTGCTAGGATGCAAAATCCTTAGCAGCCATGTCCATTAATTTTTCATTTCTGATTTTTACCTACAGTCCTTCAAAACTATCCATTACTTATTTTTCCATTGTTTTGAGTGCTCCTTCACTGATCAATAGACACTGCTCTGCTAAACATTGACAATCATCCATCCTTTTCTGTTCTTCACCCTTTTGTTCACCCTGTTTACTTTAAGCTGATGTTTTTTATTGCAACAATACTAGCACAATGAGCTTGGGCAATGTAGATACATTTTTCTGCAATAAAATATTCCTGCATTAGTCTGGTGTTAGTGTAAATACTGTGCCAATGTAGAAGTATTCCACTTCACTTTGTTCCAGATTTGCTCTGTTGAGCACTACCTCATTTAAGTAAAAGCAGTAACTTTATGCTCAGCTGCAGAATATTTCTTGAAAAGCTTTCATACATTAGTGCTTTTGCTGTTTCTCAGACGTGGAAGATCAGCAACCTCTAAAACAGAGGGAATATTTTTGACAGGTAGGAAATGCTGAGTGAGATTGTTTGCATACTGTAAGTGTAGCACAGCTAGTCTGGGGTATCACATTTCCCTGTTAAGGATATATACCTAACTTATCATCATCTTGTGTCTTTTCTCAATTTATACCATGTGAACAAAAGCTGCCTGTGCTTCATGAGAGCTCTCTGTACTTTGATAATGTACCAAGGAATACAGTAATTTCACGATTATAAGCCGCACCCGAATAGAAGCCGCACTTTTTTCTTTTTTTTTAAAGCGAGGATCCATGTGTAAGAAAGTAACAAATTGGTAACAGAATCGCTGCCAGCTGGGTTTGGTGTCAGGTGCTCAAATTGCAAACAGTTTTCATAGACCAGTGAAGTGTTTAAAGGCAGCCCCAGGTGCCCTCCATGGCTGGCTCTCACTTCCGGGTTGGCATTTCACTGGGATTTGTCCATAAATAAGCCGCACTACTGGAGTAGGCTGGATTCTTCAAGGAAAAAGGTGCAGCTTATAATTGTGAAATTACTGTAATTGCAGTCATCACCATCACAATTTCGTGCAATTATATTCGTGTCCATTGTTTGGGGGCTTTTGCTTTCAATGCTCCAACCCCCTGACTGAGAGATCAACCCTCACATTACTTTCTGTGTTCTCTGTCTTGATCATTGGCATAGGCACCAGGCTGGATGGGGCTTTAAGGATTCTGGTCAGTCTGCTGGAGGGTTGGGCTAGGAGTCTTTAAGGTCTGGTCCAGCCCAAACCATTCAGTGATTCTATAATAGAGCATAAGAAAAATCCCATCACATCAATAGACATATTTTGACTATGTAAGATTAAAGCCAAAACATAGTAAAATCTAATTCAAAAAAACTTTCAAAATATTTTTTTCTTTTTTTCACCATAGTTCTTCTGTAATTAAAATTGTATTATACTTGATACTCTGATTACTTTGTGATTCTATTTTTTTCCAAGCATTACTGCAAACTTTTACAGGCAATAAGGTATTGGAGAAAAAAAAAAAGACTGTCTTAAGCACTTAAAAAAGTCCTCAACAAGCCATCTTGGCTATTAAAACACAATTACACAATGTCCTGTCATTAAGAAATAGTATAAATCCCTGTTGCTTTCCATCAGAACAGGAACTGTAAGCACTGTGTCTGATGGAAAAACAAGATGTGGGTGTTTTGGTGAGCTGTGTTTGTGGGAGTTAAAAATCGAGTAGTTTTCTGATCTTTAGAACATTATTTTAAGGTTGAAAAGTTCACCCAAAAATGGTTAACAACTTGAAATATAGCCATCACATTTTCTCAAACTTTCTTACTTTTACTATAGAAGCTTTAGAAGTAAAAGAGTTTCAAATAACTTTTCCTTTTGCAACATTTCTCATTCCTTCAACATGGGAGATGAATTAACTTTCTGCCTCACAAGTTTTCTCACATTTAAAAGGTTTCCATCTGTCACACATACATTTTTTCTGAAGATTAACTTTTTCCTTTTCTTTCTATCTTTCATATGCCTCCTCTGTCTTAAACGGGAAAATATTGAATTGCTTTCTTTTGAAAATCCTTCTTTAGCTATTCCTGCTGTTCTATTGCTGAATTATAGATAGTTTTTGGATATTTATTTTCAGCATCACCATAGGCCAATATTTTGTTTTATCTCACATGCTAAATGGCATAGAGATTTATTACTTTACTTACTAACTCTTCAAAATGTTCTCACGTGTTGATATGCAGTGTTTGGGTGGTAGATCTCAAGGGACAATTTGTGTACAACATTCACTGGAAGCAGATATCTCATTCAAAATTAATTTAGTGCTCATGAAAAAATTAATATATTTGATTTATATGGTTAATTGAGAAATACACTTTGCAATGAAGTAATTTTTATGTCTTTTTGTATTGTTGCCATTTTTAGACTAGAAATGTAATTGAGATGTTGAGTATCTTAGTCATCCAGAACTTTAGGGGAATAGGATTATTTACCCTACAGTAATGAACATAACCCTTTGTCTGTTTGAAATATACAGATTTCAATATTGTTTATGGCCCCTCCTTTTTCATGTTACCATTAAATATTGTATATTATACAGCTATGTCTTGATTGTTCTCAGCTTTGAATAACAGGAGATAATTTTGAAATTAAGAAAATAATTCTAAAGACAAGGACTTTTTCTTTAAACTTCATGCATTGAAAATAGTTAGGGGTTAAACGGTATGTTTCTCTTACGAATGACCTTTGCTTTACCATTTAGTTTTCATAAGGTGTTATCTCATTAAACTGTGTATTTTATTTGCTTAAGGCCTTACAGCATTATTCACTAAAATTCTCTTATTTAAGGGAAAATCTGTTAGTCTTCTAATAGATTAATCTCCTTTTCAAAATGCTAGTAGGCAGTTTAGCTACAAAAGTGCCTTTAAAAATCTAGTATATATTGTCATGACAAATATTTTTTTAAATTATGCCACAGTAAGCCATGCAATTCAATAGTTTGTATATTTGAAAAGTTATGTGTTGATAACTTTTGCCTAAGGTTGTAAGATTTTGCATATGTTAACAAGACTCAGTTGTGAATCCCTGTCTAATAATAATAGTCTTTGACACTTGTCGAGTCTTGTTCTACAGTGCTTGCTATGTATGCCAACATTACAGTGGAATTCGCATGATTCTTTTGTATTGTTTTGCAACCTTGTTAGGTGACTGCAGCTATATCAAATTGGCAGCAACACTGCCTTGAAATTCTTTGCTCATTTAAAAAATGCTTAGGACAATGTTTTTACTGGGCAGAAAAACTATTTATGGAAAGATCAAAATTCCAATTTGATCTATATGTGCATATTATTTGTTTCCATTTTACCTGAGAACATTTTAATTGCATTTTATTTCTAGCATTATATTTTGAATGGAAGCCTGACAACGACGGCTTTCATTTGTATAAGGATGTCCAGAAACCATGCACAAGACAGACTGAGACCTAGAGCTATGGTCTCTGTCACACAAATATTATAAATTGCCCAGCCTGACTCTTTCAGGTAACAGTAATCTCATGAATCCAGATGGAAACAACATGCTAATAGCTGTAGGGGCTGATCACTGTGACAGGTTTGCTAGTTTTTGTATGAATGTTGTGAAACAACCTCAGGCCCTTATTATGATCCTTCTGCCTCTTTTGAAACCACTTTTAATAGGCCATTAATGATGAAACTAGATGCTGTTGTTATGAGATTTTTGACAAAATTTTGGGCATCCAGCAACTTATTTGTTTTCATAAATATTTTAAAAATACTATAGTTGAGCTGCATTTGTAAGTCATCTGAATCATATAAGAGTTTATATATTTTGTTTATGTTATCACTTTCACAAAATAATGACTTTTTTATTATTATTATTTAAATATTATATTTAGAGAAGCTATTAGACTCATCGTCATTTATACCAATTTTCTAAGGTAGCTTACTCAACATAGGTTATGTAATTTTGATTCTACATGTAGTTTCCAGAAGTTACAGTCATTTCACGATTATAAGCCACACCTTTTTCACTGAAGAATCCAGCCTACCCCAGTAGTGCGGCTAATCATCAGGTGCGGCTTATTTATGGACAAATCCCAGTGAAATGCCAACCCAGAAGTGAGAGCCAGCCAGGGAGGATGCCTGGGGTTGCCTTTAAAGGCTTTGTTGGTCTATGAAAACTGTTGCAATTTGAGAACCTGGCACCAAACCCAGCTGGCAGCGATTCTGTTACTAATTTTTTTGTTTTACTTAGTTACACATGGATCCTCGCTTTAAAAACAAAACAAAACAAAACAAAACAAAAATAGTGCCACTTATATTTAGGTGCAGCTTATAAATGGACAAATCCCATGGTCTGCCTGGCTACCAGGAGGTGCGGCTTATAATCAGGTGCGGCTTACAATTGCGAAATTACTGTATTTCTAATAGCATGAAGGTGACCTTGTAGCTCTCTCTTAGGCATCACAAATTGAGATCATTATGGGAAAGCCAGGGAACATTTCTGCATTTTTATGGTGAATGCTGATTATTCAACAAGCATCGCAATTGAACCAAAGAGGCTATTATTTTTAAGAATCTTATTCCTGATTTAGCTTCACAATGTGAAGTCCATTCCCGCCAGATATGGTTTTCTGTGGCAGAGCATATTTACCTTTCCTGATCCATCAAAAGAAACAGGCGGTGATCTTTCCAAGTGAGTACCATTGCCTGGGGCCAAGTGGACTCACTGAGGACATGGCTTCCCATGGAGTTTTCAAAACAAACAGGAGGCATTCCATGAGCTCGCATCTTGACTTCAGAAATACCTTTGAGCTTAACAGTGGTATGGTGATTTTACAAGCAAATTTTCTACAGGTGGCTGAAGACATTTTGGTCAATAGAGATTAAATTAAATTTGACAGACCAGCTAAAAAATAAGAGAGCTTTTTTTCATTATCGCCTGCTTATCATTGATGTTGTAGGGCTGAGAGAAGTATAGTGAACTTGACATCCATGATGGACAGAACTGAGATATTTTGCCAAGTTTTAAGAGATTTGTGGGGATTTTTTAATAAACATCTTATACTATTTTTAATGTGAATTGCTGTCCAGAGCAGTCAGATAGTAAGCCAGTTTAATTGAATGAAAAGTCTCTCACTAGCTTAGCTTGTTTTGACTACGACCTTTATATTTGCTGATGAAATACATTTTTTGACATTCTAGTGTAGTATCTTGAGAGTTAAGGCTCATCTTTAAATAATTTTCCAGAGAGGGAAGTGACATATATTTCTCTCTTACAGTACCTCGTGCCTGAAGCACTGAGAGGAGCAGGGCAAGGAAAGAAATTAGTTTCTGAAGTTTTCTTTTGGAAGAAAACTTTCCACTTCTAAACGGCAATTGGGTTTTTTTTGGGTGGTCATTGTTAAGTAGGCCCTCTTCTTTTTAAGAGACACACAAAGAATACATCCTCTCCATGATTAAAATACTGGATTCTGCATAGCACAGGGATAAACGGACTGACTGCTGCACTCTATCTGTGGGAGAGTGACTTTTTAAGTGACTATGCTTAAGTTTGAAAGACAGCAGAAAGTTAAGAAATGTCTCAAATTTTGACCATTTGGTCCTTCTGCCATTCATAATTTCATTGTCTTAAGTCTTAAGTCTTCATTTGTCTTAAGTCAAAGCAAGAATTTGTAATTACTGAATAATATCACTAACCACAGAGTTCTAGAGTTTTGCTCCTCTTATTCCACCTGCTAATGTCCCTATGGCTTTTCTTCCCACAGCTGCAATATTGTTTTAATTTACTGGAGAAGACAGAACTGGTAATACAAAGGATTCTGAATTCTTCTTTACTTTGCATGCATCTCATTTGTTTTGTAATCTTCATAAGCGTTAATTTATTGTACAACAGAAAAAATAAATGTCCAACATCAGAACTATAGCAAGAGATTTGGGTCTTACTGAATTGGGTTAATCTATTTTTCCTGTTGAGTCATAAAAACCATTTCTGTGTCTTACTCTTCTGACTGTGCTGACTGGATGGGCAGTCTCTTTGTCTCAACAACAACAAGAGCTGGGAGCTTAAAGGTGTTTTTGCATCCATGTGGAATTCACCACAGGCTGATGCTTGTATGGCCATGCCTTCTCTGATCTCCATATCATAATCCATTTTGGAAAGCCAGCTTTCAGCTCTATCTGTGAGAGGACATTAACAGCAGCTTCTGGTGATTGCTAGCAGGAAGGTAAATCCCATCAATTAATAACTCTTGTGCTTAGTTAATTACAGTGACAGTATGCTTGAATACCTGGCATTATCTGAAGATAAAATATTGAAAAAGGGCTGTGACTGAGTAAAAAACCTTCTAGCTATTAGTATGTGGGAGTATAATATTGATCAAATAAGTGGAGTAAATGTTCTGACAACCTTGAAGAGTGGCATAACAAAGAAGGGAACGTAAGTAGGGGCTCAGAGGTATTTAAAGAAATATTTATAATGCAAACATAAAACATTTAAGTTCTTTTTCTAATTTTTTTTTCCTGTTAAATTATAGCATAACCTAATTGGATTTGTGCAGCTCTCCATACTTTAATATTTAGAAGATGCACAGAGTTAATGCAATAAAATATTAATTAAAGAAGATAATTTTAATATCAAACTTAGACATGAGATACTGTTGCTTTTATTATACTTGCCAGTATTTACTTCTGAGACAAAATTTAGAGACTCAAGTTAGTAACAGATCAAAACAAAATTGAATTAAAATTTTTAGAAATTAAATAATATGCATCCTATTAATAATTTTGGATTTAACACGTACTGTGAAGCTGCTTATATTTTTTGAATTTTAGAGGGAAGTAATGGAGTAAGCTTCAGTTATTCTATAGAAAAATAGATTTCTATTTTCAAGCACTAATTTCAATATGAAATGCCCAACAATTCTCTTAAACTTTCAGAAAAGTCTGCTTGCCACCTGAGAAATGAACTGGGTTATTTTGCATAAACAAGATTTAGAATTTTTCTATATATGGCTCTGAAAATAATTTGGTAAATATAAGATCATGTTATTAAGAAGAATTAATTTTAAGTAATAAGTGATAACTAGCCCAAGATCTCCAGTTTTCAGGGGAGCAGGTCATGGAAAGTGTCTCAGGCCAAACAGAAAATGTTTTTGACACATGGGAGTTAAGAATTTTGCACTCTAGGGAAGATGTCTTTAAAAAACTGTCAATTCCCTGGTAAATTTCAATGTTACCAACCATTCATAGCTGTTCTGAATAAGCCAAAAACAAATAAAAAACATCAAAACTCAACTTTTTTTTTCAACTCCAGAGAATTCTGAAGAAGTAACAAAATCAGTATATACTATTTCAGAGTAAACCCCAGGCTGCCTTCAGTTATATAAAATTAAAGGTTTGTCTATATAGTTTGAAGATGATTTTTGGAGCTGTAATTAATTTTACATGAGGTTTCTCTCCTGAATTCTGACTGCATTGCTTAGTAACACAGAGATACCCTCCATTCATGTTTGTCAATCCTGGTAGCTTCCTAGGATATGATGAGGATAACTCACTGAACAAATGTTAATTCTCTGGAGATTTCCAGTTGAAGACATCGAGTGCTGGTGAGGGGATTGAAAATAAATCACCTTAACTGAACTTCTCTATGAATAGAAGTCTCTGGGTGTTTGGAACATTAGACTTCCACAATTACAATTAATATATAATATTATGGCCAAAGAAATAGGAAGTGGTTTTTATCAGATATATTTTGGTGATAAAATTAGTAACACAGCATGTTGAAAGGTATATACTGCCTCCCAGAACACCAAATAAACAGCTTCTGGATTAGTTTAGAGATATCTCAAGGAAAAACTCTGGAGTCTGTGTGAAGTCAGAGTGCACAGATTCTGTCGGGCTGTTTATCCTAACTGGAGAAAACCATGTGAGGGTGAAGTTTTACAGTCACACCAGCAA
>VRYO01001878.1:32211655-32230614 GCA_009812075.1 Sialia sialis
AAAAAAAAAAAAAAAAAAAAAAAAAGAAGAAGAAGAAGAAAGAAAGAAAATCAGTCTTCTCATTTCCCTGTATTTGCATATGAGGAAAACACTAATATCCTGTTATAGTCTTCCTCCTTGTGAGCCTGTAGAAAATCCATAAATTAGATTACGGCTTTTAATCTATGTTAGCAGAAGTCCTAAGGAAAAAAGATAAAGGAGGAATCCTTAGAGAAAATTTTGGTTTCTGTCCTAAGCATTTAAGGGAAATGCTCCCTAAACAACTGTTAGCTGGGAGGAAGCCCAAAGATCAAATAGAATCCCAAAGATAAAATTTGTGGAGCTGCTTAGCTGACATATCATATTCACGGGGATGCTGGGGCATCTAAATATCTCAGATGTGCTTAAAAACCCACACAGACCACATCAATAGAGCTCTCAATTCCGACAGAAAAAATAGGAATTTGTTGCACTACGAATTCAGTTCTGCCTCTATTACTTAGTGCACAATTCTTAACCCAATATATTGACATTGTGCTGGGGTATATATCTTGAAAGCTTGTGGTCACACCTAGTGTCTTAAAATGATTTTTAAATTGCTAAGTAATATGTGTTCCATTTTTTTTTCTTTTTGCTAAATTAGGATGTTGCCTCTGTCCAAAAAAACCCCCACAAAGCAACTCCAAAAAACACTCCAAAAAACCCAACAACAAACAAAACAAAAATAATCAATTATTCTATATAAATGCAGAGATAAAACAAAAAAATTAAAAGCATGAATTGTCTTGTCATATCCTCTTTGAATAGATTTGTACAAAAACTACTGATATTTGCTGATATATTGTTGATTTCCTAAAGGCAAAATCACTTTTATGAGAAGACAAACATATTTTGTTCTATGAGTAAGTATATATAATATGAATAAAAAAGAGATTAAATCCTTGGGAAGGGGATTAAAGGTTAGTAACATTTTTTTTAGCTTATCTAGTTGGAATTATATCTCTTCTAAAATGAACATGAACTTTTTCTTGTATCTAAACTCTCCAATATCAGAACCATCATTTTTTATTTTGTAAGCTAACATTCTCAATATGGAATAGTTATTTTCTTCAGAGAGTAAGATTTGGAGACCATTTTTGGATACTTGAATGGATATTAATGCGTGTTGCTCTCAATATTGTCATTAGTGTTGCTCTAAATAAGGACCAATATAACAAACACCATAGTATTAAAATTCATTTGGGTTTAATGACTTTTTGGCTTTTTAATGAGTTTTAGCTTCTAATGAGTTATTAGAAGAGAATGTGTACTACTCCCTGTTTATTTCTGACCCATTATTTCCTTCTTGCAACCCCTTTAAAACCTCTTCTTGGGGTTTGAGCCAGAATTTTTTGAGAAAACCAATCAAATTTCAATTAGATGAACATTTTTAACTGAACTCAATGAGAACATGTAAAAACAACTGAAGTCAGAAGTACATTTTGTTACATGGTAATCAGGAACAGACTATGTCCAAAATTATCTGAATACTGTCAGGTCTTTGAAGACATTGATTTAAGTCCACCAGAGGATGGAGGAAGAATCACCTTCACTGCTTAAAATTTCCTCATTTCCCCACGCAGGAAGAAAGAAATTAATGTCTTACTCATTCTCACTTAAAAGTAAGAATTAAATCTTATTTTTGCTTGGCTGCTTCGCAGAGCAAGAAATGAGAGAATTTAGTGACCAAAAATGAAGGAGAAAAACAGACTATTGAAATTATAGAAAAAATGTCCCACCTCACCCAGAGCACCTGAAAGTGAGGATTAGGCTGAGACAGTCAATCCATTATGTCCAGGTTTCTGAGGTGTCACAAACACTCACAGCAATCTGACAGAGATATCTGATTAAAATGTCTGTAAAGGCAGAAGAGTGGAGCAAGTGTACCTGATAAATGGTTTGTAATTTCTCTCCCTTGCAAAGTCTTTTTGCTAGTTCTGTAGCAATATATGATTTCTTGAATTGCGTATTAGTTTCAAATTATCCAAACTACTAGAATGAATAGGGAGTGCAACACATTAGCATCTTAAAATCTTCTGAAAATGTTGCATTACTCAACCTCACAATTTTTGTTATTGACCACTTACCTTTTAGTAGACTTTTTCATTGAAGTATGTTTGCTTTATCATTTAAATATGTCTTCTTTATTAAACATTATTCAAAGTGTAGAAAGACAGCTGCCAATCTCAGGAATTTTTTGTTTTGGTTTTTGTTTGGTTTTTTTTTGGTTTTGTGTTTTGTTTTCTGTTTGTTTTTTTAATATTTCTGTTACTAAAAAACTATAAAAATAACATTTTTTTTACCTTTTCAACTATGTCAGCTTTGTCTTTTTGCCAAGTTTTTTACTATTAAAACCTTACGGACTTTTAAGTATATTTGATCTACTTTTTAAACTAAAAACCTCTTGTGTAACATTTCATATGCTGCATTGAAAACAGGATTAAAAATATAAGAAAAAGACAAAAGAAAATCAGTCGATGGACATATGTGAACAAACATATCTACATTCATTCAACGCTCAAGAGTGTAACATTTTAAAATCCTTTTTGCCAAGGAAATATGTTGGAAAAAGGAGGCTTTGAAGTTTTTGAAGAGATATCATTCCAGCCCCTTTTTCTCTGAGAAGTAATAAAAAACCTTTGTAGGTAGGTATGAAACTGAAGCCTTCTTTTTGTAACTGTGACTTATAGGTGGGACTCACTGAACCCATGACAGACTACAAGATCCTTGAGGATGTAGATCATATATGTTCATAGGGAGAAAGAAGTTGAAGGCCATGCCTGGGTTAATACATGAAATTTCAAATACATAATCATTTCAGCTGGCATTTATGAAAGTATTCACCTAAAAAAGAAAGATGAGAATTTTTAAATGCTCTTCCTGAAGAATTCAATATTTTGCTTTTTAAAGATGAATTACCAGACATAATGATTTGACAACCTGAGAGCCTTCAGTTTCCATGCATCTTAATCCCAAATGCTAGTTTGACACTTCTCTAAAGTTCTTTAAATGTGATATGAATGCAATTGCATTCCATTAAAGTCCCATAATAATGTTGAGTTTGAGTCATTGCCAGACTATTTGTTTTAATGTAAACAAAAGCAGGTGATGTTTTCACCATCATTTACTGGGATATGTTAAGACCTTGATAGCATAAAGTATTGAAAGACATGAGCTTGTGATTTTAAACCATGTTAAACAAGAAAACAGACCTGCATGATTAAAATCAATTACATGCTTAAATGCTTTTCAGGATCAGAGCCAGCATGGTTAGAACTCAGCATCATACTACAGATAACTAATTTTGGATTGCCTTTGTATATCTTCTTGTGCTTTCCTGCAAGACACATAGCGATGGCTCTTCATTTGTTCTTGACAAAGGTTAGAAAGTAATTGAGGCCTCTCTCCTGGTCATTCAACAATTTACTTACTGTTGTATGTAAAGCCACAAAAGCATTTTTGGTTTTTTTCTGAGCTGGCATTAGAAGCTACTCTGATATTGACTTCGTTGCCAGAAGCTTCCTTGTCTACCTTCTTTGTCTCTTGCCTTACCTCTCATTTCCCTCCTTACATATCATTGCTGATTAGAAAAAATAGACTTAACTGTTAGTACTGAATTTAATGCATCGTCATATTATATAACTTGAAAGCACCTGATTTTATAGCAAAAAAAAAGGCATCTAATTTTTTGAAAATACATATTTTTCAGTGTATGGTAGGTGCCTTATTAAACTTAAGAGAACTCCTTTTATTGCACAGTTTTCTACCCCATCTACAAAAAAGTAATTTCTGCATTTTTTCTCTTTAGATCATTGTTTGCTCCTGAAGGGATCGATAGATTTTTGTATTGAAATTAAATACAAAATTTCAATATTCTGGAGTAAATGCTGCTTAGTGTTGGGATATTCTTAGAATGTTAATAATTTACATCAGACTTGTTGAAGCTTGGGTTTCTAATACGAACTATTCTTTTATAGCGATTTTTAAGTGGTATTCCAACACTGTGAAATTCATTTCACCTCTCTTTTTTCAGGCTATGTGATAGCTTTTAGGTCTTTTTTCAGGCTATGTGATAGCTTTCAGGTTACATACTGGATTCCTTTAAGCATATTCACATCTAAGACCTTCAATACATCTTAGTCCCCACATCTCACTTTCCGAAGTGACAGCTATTGAATAGAAATCATTCTGTTTTCTAAATATTCTCACAGTCTTATAAGAAATGAGGTTTGAAACATTTTCCCCTTCTAGTATTTCAGATTTCTTCAGGTCACAGGCTAGGACTTCTTCCCTTCAAATCACTCACATTCTAGTGAAGTAAAATAATTATTTACATAGTAATGGACATATTTTCCATGGTAATCATTCTAATTTCTCCAGAAATTGGGTCTAAATCTAACTTTTTTTCTGGCAAGGCTGCTTTCCTTCTCAGCTATGGTATCTCAAATTGCTGAATGTTTCCCTAGACACTGATTGTTTCGATTTACAATATGTCTCAGATCATAGTACAGCCTAGGGGTGGGAAGGGAACGCACCACCTCAATATCACAGAACAAAATTTTTGAGAACTTTGAGAAATTTCACCTGATAAATCCCTTCAGTACAACCAGTGCACTAAACAAGTTCATTTCTAGACTGAGAAGTTACAGTAATTTCACACTCATAAGCCACACCTGGTTATAAGCCGCACTTCCGGGTAGCCAGGAAGACCACGGAATTTGTCCATATATAAGCTGCACTGGGTGATAAGCCGCACTTCCGGGATCGGCTGGATTCTTCAGTGAAATAGGTGCAGCTTATCAGTGTGAAATTACTGTAAATCACAGGAGTTATTATATAGCACTAAATTGTAATTTGGTGTCAAATCATTGATTAGATATTCCAGTGTATATGGTTCTGAGTGCATACATAAATCTAGTACTTCAAATCATATAGTTATATGTTATTCTATATTTTGTACCACCTTTTGTGAAATATTTATTATTATACATTACATATTATATACGTAAGTATCTTCCTGACATAAATATACTAAGTATTTAACCTAGTATTTTATTTTCAGTTTCTTATTATGGAATATGACAGTCATATTCATCTGGCAATGACAAGAAATGACAGATAAATCATTCTGAAACACGAACAAGACATTTTCTGTGCTTGCAAATCTAGCCTAAAACTGTCTGGCCTTCTTTTTTTCAGTGTATTAGATTATATGGTATCAATTTTGCTGCCTAATGTTTCCTTAAAGAATGTTCTGGTTTATTGGTCTACAAATACATTATTTCCTTCTACTAAATACTTTTAACTGAGTATATTTTTTCTCTGGCACATCAGCTTGCATTTATAATGATTGAATGAATTTCTGTTTGTTACCTGCAGACATGTTAGAATTAAAAACTCTCCTGTCACTCTGTTGCCTTTTTTCTCTTTATCCTAGTATTTGTAATGCCTCCCACTTTTGCACTGTTTAAGAATTCAACCTGTTTACATTTGGCTTTTAATTCAGATAATTAATTCAAATAACAACTTATGTCAAATATACAGAAGATGCTCAAAAGTCACCAAAATTAGAGAAGCACTTTCCTTCCCTGGTAATGACATTAGCCATGGTGCCTTTTATTTTTCAGTGTCTTCACTTTTGAATTTCCTGAGGTTTTTTGGGGCAAAACTAAACTACAAATGGTGAATTAACCAAAGGCATTTCTCAGGGTTATTTGCATAGGTTTGAACCACATAATCAGGAGGTCTGTCACAATTACAGCCATGATGAAGTTTTGGTTTACATTCTTAAAATAATTACCTAAACAGATACACAAAATGGAATAGAGAAAAATTCCTAGGGATGTATCATGGTTTAACCCCAGGCAACTCGTCTCTCATCCTCCCATCAGGGGGACCAGGGAGAGAAGTGGAAAAGTGAAAGCCAGAAAAATTATGAGTTAAGACAAAGTTTACTAGGGAAAGCAAAATCTGGGCACAAAAGCAAAACAAAATAAGGAATTCATTCACTGCTTCCTATGGGCAGACAGGAATTCAGACATCCCTAGGAGGGCAGAACCCCATCATGTGTGATGGTGACTCAATTTCATGAGAAGAATCTCTAATCACCTCATGAGATAAAGCAGAGGGCTTTGCATGGAAGGAGTAATAAGTATACCTTTAATAAGCATCCCTTCATATAATATCTTGGTCTAGGATTTCTCTTGATTGAGAAATCCCAGAATAAATTAATATGAGAAGAATTAGCTTACTCGTATAAAAGAAATTAATAAGTAATGATGAATAAGGAATTGTTGTAGGCGTTCATCATGCAGGTACAGAGAGGTCACTAACAAGAGCATTAGAACAGTCCAACAGAATTGGGAACAGGAGGAGTGTAGCTGAAGGAATTTGTGCTGTATTTGACTGCAAGTGCATACCCCAAGCACAGCTTTTCTGCAACTGTGATAATGATTTATCAACTATGCGCCGTGTGTCATTTCTGTGGCATCAGAACATGATGACAAAATTGTTGGTCTGGCCCAGCTGAAAAAAAACTTTCCAGGAAAACTCCGTCATTTGAGTATATTTGTATTGCACTTCATAGCAGCCTGAGTGGACTGCAGACCAAAAGCCTACCAGTGGAGCCACAGAACATTCTGTGTTCTCCAGGACTTGTAAAATCTTGACTGGCTGAACACAGTGTTTTAGCCTGTGGGGGCTGTCTGGCAACTGTCCCTGAGGCGGGATATCACGGATGCAGAGGAGGCAAGCTCTGGAAGAGGCAGCTCAGAGTGATGCAGTAATCATGAACAATAATAATGGGAAATTAAAAATTACAGTATTTTCACATGTATAAGGCACATCCTTTTGACTGAAATTTTGATCGAAACTTGGAAGTGTGCCTTATATGCCAGTGCATCTTATATATGGACAAAGTTTGGAAATTTGCCACTGAGAAGTGTGAGCCAGGCCAAGATGAGGTGGGGCTGCCACGAGCCGGATCCTCGCTGAAAAAAAAAAAAGTGCGTCTTATACATCGGTGCACATTACACGCATGAAATTACTGTAATCATGGGCAACTATGGGGACAGAAGTAGCCAGGCTAGTCCTTTCTGGGAAGGAAGAGCACCAGGTCATCCCATGGGCATGGAAGCATATAACAGAGTGGTTAGGTAGCATCTAGCAGAAGGTGATATATACACCACAGCAAGGCAGAAACAGTTTCATCAAAGCGTGCACAAAAGAGATATTTTTACAATAACTCTGCAATCGTTACAAGGAAAAAGCTGTCTGAATATTATTGAGAGTAACTTAGCAACCTTTTCCTTCATCTTTGCTCGATTTCTTCAATACCATATATCCTAAAAGAAATTTAGTTAAACTTTCTCATATGGGCTCTGTTACCATCCCTAACAGAGGTCATCTGTCATTTAGCTCATCTGCTCCTACTGATGAAATTGACCCCAGAAACAACATCTGAAGTCTCTTAAATTTTGGGGTATATGGCATCTAAATCCAATTTGTACAGCTCAAAGCAATCACTTCTGGTATCTCATCTGAGTTATTTATTGCCCAAACACCTTTTATTTGTACATATATACTTAAGTCCATGAATATTTACTTTGGAAGAAATCTTATCCACCTTATTCCTTTAAGACAGTCTCTTTCTTATTTATCATCACTTTGCCCTTGAAGACATTTATGTCTCTAAGAACCAAGGACTCTTCAAGCTCTCTTAATGTGAATGTGTAGTACTATGAAATTCAAAACTTATTTTCAGCCTTAACTCTGAAATTACTTAGGTTTTGTCAAGATCCATAGAAGAATCCAAACAAAAATTTTATGATTTAACATTGCAATCATATGAGAAATCCTCGACTTTATTCGGAATGACTCTTCTTAAATTTTCCAGTTTTTCAGCACATTTCAACAATAGATTGGTCCCCAAAGCATTTTAAATCTTTGGGTTATCTGCTTCAGGTAGAAATTAAAACACACTATTATGTGTCTACCAAATAGAGTGCAGTGCTTCAGGCATTCCAGCTTGTTGGAAAGCAATACAAACAATATCTGTTTTGTAACTGCCTTTTTCAGTACCATGCCAAACTCTGTGTGTAAATGTTAACATAAAGGAATATAAGGCAGATGGAGAATTATAAAAAAAAATACACATGCAAGTTCATAATAGGTATTTCTGCAAAGTATTAGCTCTTAGAACTGGGAAATAGGGCATAAACCCACATACTTTTTGCCTCTTTTCTGTGTTTAGTTTTGTTTCTTTTCAGAACCACAGAATTTTTCTGTCTTATTTTCGAGGTGGTTATTCTTCTCATATAATCATATTGCAATGTTATCATTTTGGGGGTGTCACTGGGTACTTTATTTCTTTCCTTGGCTGGAAAAATTATCCTCCTGTCCCCTGCAGCCAACTATGGTAATTTCCAGTGAATGCAGTAATGAGGGCAGAACTGATTAAATGTAGGCTTCCCTCCTGTTAAAGTCAGCCAACAAACTGCCTGTCAGTACCTACTGAGTTTTTCTTGCTGTTTTTTGTTTGTTTGCTTGTTTTTGGTTTGTTTTTTTTTCCCCCCATAGTTAAAGGAGCATGATTTGTGTTGTTTTTGTTTTGTTTTGTTTTTTTCCATTTCTGCCAGGAATAGATACATTAATAGACAAGCACATCTTTGCCTAATTTGCACATGTGGGTTTAGACATAGCATTGTGTCATTGGTTTCAGCATTCTACCAGCAAAGTATGCTTCCCTGGTCACCTGCTCTACCAAATTTACACTGTTCTGGAGGTCAGCTGCTCTTTAGAAAAAGGTTCCTGCAACACATTGTCTCAGCTTTTACAGGTGGAACACTTTAGCACTAGAGGAACCATGTCATATTGCTACAGAAATAGGAGAATTAATATGTTATACTGTGCAGAAAAATGATTTTAAAAATAGAATATTTGAGCTTATACAAGCAATGCTAGCCAAACAGGATAAATTGTTTAGTTGAAAAATTAGAGTACCTCTTAAGATATTGTGGTGTCCATGAAGCTACTGCTAATAAGTGGATCTGCTCAGGGAATATCAGTATTGCAGCAAATAAAGCCAGCCAAACTCTTCTGCATAATTCTTGATCGCATTAATCAAATTTAATTGAATAAAATTTGGCTCAAAAAAAACAATTGAAGAGTTTCTGTCACCATAACATAGAGAACATCATGGCAGAACCCTTCTGAGAAATAATCCATGGATAGTCCTTTTTTACTTTTTCCAAGGTAGAACAAGCATCAAAGGATTGCTGTGTACATGTATTTACACATGACTCCCCTAATATTCTGCAACCTTCTGCATGACTCTCCAGGATTCATCTTCATGCAAAAAACATCCACTTTTCTGGCGGAAGCTGTCCTTGAGAGGCTGCAATGTGGTATTTTACTTCGGCTCTTGCTATGAAGCTGCACACTGCGCTGGCATGACACTGACCCTTTTGGCAGGTCTTTGCTGGTCATTCCTCATGGATGACAACAAGAAAATTTGGGTGAGAGAGAATATAGATGGGTAGGTAACTATGGATACATATGCATGCATTTGTAGCAGTGTATATTTATTCTTATTCTTATTCTTAAACATTAAACATTGATGTGTACCTAATTGAAAGCAAATTGACATCTAAACTTTAGCAGCTTGAAGTAACAGATCTTAAGATTTTGAGAAAAGACTAGATAAATCATCCATGAGCTTGTCCCCCTAGTTTGAATGTTGGAGTTTCAGTTTCTTTTGAAAGAAACAATGCCTCTTTATAAGACTACCAAAAATACCAGCAGTACCAACATTGAAATATTGCTAGTAGAATGATTGCTTGTTAAGCTTAACAAAATAGTGAGAGTAAAAAGGATTTCACCATATAAATACATCAGGCAGGCAAACTCCAGGGAAGCAAGAAAGGTATATAATCTAAAAAAGATGTACTGTCCTAGTTTGGAGGACAGGTGTCTGCTAAGAAAGGCAGGTGCCTCTCTTTGAAATGGAGAATGTGAACACTCTCCCTCCAAATTATAATAATTTTGAAATCAAGAGGCTCTCAGGCCAAGATATGGGAATTAGGAATAACAGTTCTTTACTAGGAAAATTAAAATGGAAATACAGTACTACAAAGAACAAACCCCAAACACTGCCAGAGTCAGAATCCAAGCTGACGCCCCATCAGGCAGGGTGGCTGCAGTCCTCCTGCAGTGACAGATGTCGTTCAGTTGGAGCAGTGCTCCTGTACAAGGTGCAGTTTCCCTCCAGAGATCCACTGGTGATGTGGAGAAATGAGGTTTTCCTCTGGAGTCCAGTGGAGAAAGGGCTACCTTAGTGTCCCGAAACCCCCGGTTTTGTCTTGGTAAGAAATGTTGGCCTCTTCCCCCTGGCTGGAGCAACTTCCAACGGGATGAAGTGATTTTATCAGTCACACACTGGGACTCAAATGGGCAATTAGCAGAAGATGCCTCCCTGGAGGAAGGACGAGTTGGGAAAAGATAAAGAACACTGCCCCACCTGGTTTCAATGGATGACCCATTAGCAGAGTATCTCCCACGGAGATCAGGATCACTGCCCCCCGCCTCAATAGATGGTGAGAATAGATACCTTTTATCACATCCTGTATTGTAAACCAAGACATGTACAAATTTGTATCCAGAATACTTATGGGCTGAAAATTATAAGAAAAAGTGTACGTTTTGGAGGAATGAGATTTTCCAAAACGATAATAAGGCAAAATGTACCTTACCAAGCATGAAAAGCAATCTGATATGGGTCTACAGAATAAGGTTTATATCCTTTGGTCACATGAAATAGAAGAAAAATAGGACTTGATGACTCAGAATGTTCTTTCCACACCTGATTCCAGAAGGTTTTTTCTATTTCTATTCTGATTAATATTATTAATAACTCTCCCCAAAGGAACAAACAAATAAACGAAAAAATCTGCAATGTCTTATAAAGATTAGTATTCCTGTGGAAATGCTGAAAAGTGTCCTCTGTTTGGCTAAAATTATTTCCTACTTCCAGTGGCACCTCCCTAGGTTGCACAGTCATACTGGAAACTGATTTGGTAAACAACAAAGATTTCCAAAGGAACATATCTACAGTACAAATTAGTTCTGCTTGTGTTCTTTAAAGCTTTTTGTGCCTTTAAGGACTGACTTTGGTAGTCTCATGTTTCAAACACAAGGGTTGTGTGGTAAGGTTTGCTCTCTCCATTATACAGAATTGTCACTCTCCAATATTGATGTGTTGTTAAAATTTGTACAGTTATACTGTTAGGAATGTAGAAACATATTTTGCTTAATTACTTTCCCACAATGGGTTTGAAAATTATACTCAAATTCCGTCATTTATGCTGCTTTTAGGAGTGCTATGGATAATGAAGCAGAAAGTAAAAAATTATCTGGAAAGCAAGCAAATAAACAAACACGGGATGTAAAATGAAATAGCAGAATGGCAAAACAGTATTACTTAGAGATGAATAAGAGTGCAATATGAAATGAATTAAAAGACAGCTGCATTATTTTAGGCTTAAATTTTGCTATCTTCATTTTTTTGAAAATATGGTTAAAATCCCTCCTCGTGTTCCCTCTAGAATAAAAGTACTCTTCTTCAAGCACAGTACACCTACATTTTCAGATTTTTAAGACTTGTAATTCTAAAATTATTAGCAAACCCTTTCTGTGTGTCTGTATGTGAATTCTAAAAATTCTCATGGCTCTGAGTGTTCTCTTTCATGAGTACAATTTGTTACATCCTGAGGTTTGAAACTGCATCCTCAAACAGCAGCAAAGTGGCATACAGACATGTAAAACCTGCCTCACCTAGGTTGTAGAAACAAAAGAAAAGGTCAGCTTTCTCGGCTTTGCTGTGTCTGGTTCACATGCACTTCTGATCTTTTGTGTTATGTGTCAGAAGGACAGATTGCTTGTTCTGGGCATAGTAATGTCTCTCTTGGATGTTTCTGTGAGTGCCAGAGCCTCCTTTCAGAGCCATCCCTTTTGTTCCCTTTTCTGTCTTGTAATTTCTGAAGTGGAAAAAATTCTGTGAATGCTTGCAGCCAAGACACTTCTGCTGATGATTTAAATGCTGCTGAAGAGAAGGACTATTATAAAGCAATATGTATGCTCATGAAGCATGACTGGTGTAGGATCAAACTATGAAGATTTTGTGTGGGTGTTCTGCTGGGGACGTGTATTGCTCCAGGTTATATACACACAGAAGCACATCACAGCACCTCTTATTCTGTCTGGATAAGGGTGACAGGCAGATGCAGCCCTCAGACTCCATGTCTGATACTTAAATTGTATTTGTAATGAGGAGGTCTCTTTCCATTTGAATAACTGGCTCACACAGGCAAGACTTACATTTAATGTTAGACCTCAATTGACAAAAGTGCAAAATGTAGCAGGGATCATCAGAAACCCCAAACTTGTACACAGGAAGACTGGTGACCCTTTTTTTAGTGTCAGAGAGACCCATACAAAGGGAGATCGTTTGATTACGAAGGACACAGAATATATGGATGAAAAGAAAGAGCCCAAATGTTACAGTGAAATTAAGCTACACACATGCACAGACACACCAAAATATTTGGCATGGCATTTTAAGGCAGACAGACCATATGGCCTCCTTAGCAATGCACAATGCTTTTTGCTGTGTCCCACTTAGGGCAAAAGAAACTGTTGTAGTCCTGGGTGTGCCAGATGTCTTGTCAGTCAGCCAGTTTCACATTTAACAGTGTCCTCTGCCTAAACCTGACATAAACACAGTGACACTGCTCACTGAGTAGCCAGCTCCTTACTCTCAGGGAAAATGTCATTAGAACAGAATATATGAAATGACAGCCAACCATAGATCATTCTTAGTGGACAAAGTTCCTTTGAAGAAAAACTACCCTTTTGTAATTACAGGAGAAAAATGAAGGCTAACCCCCAAAGCACTGAAAAGGAGAGAAAGAGGCCAAATATATTAATATTTTTGCCTATTTACCAGTTCATTTGTTGGTGCATTTCTCAAGTGCTATGGCCACTTCCTGATATTTGTAGAGCTGAAATAATTTAATATACCTAAGAAAAGGCATTGCAGGTGAGCAGGATGAAAGCTCTGTGTCCAAGTGCTGGTATAAGACCTCTGTAATGGCCTTCACTCCTTATGAACCTTCTCTGAAGATGACCAGTACTGATCATTAGTTTTGGAACGATCATTGTCTATATAGAGAAATGTCAAACATCTGCAGAAATTTTGCCTTTCACTACCTTGGTCACAGTTACAGTTACCGACAGACACACCATATTTCCCTCTTTCATTGCAGGCATCATTTATGCTCAAATTTGGTGGACAAATATAAATAATCACTAGTTTTTTTAAACTTTAGACATTACAGCTCAAAATATGGTGTTCTGAAAGTTTTGCACCCTGAATGATGAGAATGAATTTGTACTTTGAAACACACATTTGTTTCTGAGTATTCTGGTTAAAAAAGTGGCCAAGAAAGAGTGAGGAACTACTACATTTTCAAAGCTATTCATAAATCAAAGCAGGCATTTTTTTCTTCTGTTCTCAAATTTTTAGTGAGATTTCCCTTTCATCCTCTTCTAAGAAGAGTTGAGAGACCAAATAAAAAATTCACATTTGTCCTTTTTCTACTCATAAAAAGTTCTCATTCAAGGTTTTCGATGTCTTCATTTACCTAGATGGGAACAGAAAATGAAGAATATTACTATATTTCTTTTCATAGTTTGTGTGGCATTTTGTTAAGGAAAATAATTTTAGATTTGCCATGCCACTCCTTAAGTGTTTAGGTTCTCTTTGGTAGAATATTTTTAAGGTATTTTCTTTTTCTTCTGCTATTATTAAAATATAAATTTTTCTGAAGCTAATTAAAAATATGTTTGTTTACTGTATGTACCAGTAACATTAGCTTTCTACCTACTTGCAACATTATTCTTTATCTTTCCTTCTGAATTCCCCATGTAGGACAATGTTTCTACAGGAGGTAGTCAAGCATTTGAAGAAGTGACATGGAGACGTTGTGAAATCTGTGTCCCTTGACATAATCCAGCCTTGACTGGACGTGGTCCTGAGCAACGTAATCCAACTGGCCTTGCCTTGAGCAGGGTGTTGAACTAGGTGACCTCTAGAGGTCTCTTCCAAGCTAAATTTTATCCTTTTGTGTTTTATTCCTTCCATGCAACTAAATATCAATTAGTGTAATGTCCTTTGAATATGATTTCATGCTTTCATTTTCAGATATATCGCTACAAAAAAATGCTGAATACACTATATGTCTCTGTATATGTATATACATCTGTCTGTCTGTCCATCTATAATGTACAAATGAACTGGCATGGTACTGGAAAACAAAACATTTATATCTTTATAGGTAAATAACATTTTTCTATGACATGTTGATTCTTAAAATTCTTTAGCTGATGCTAAAATTTGTCCACAGTAATTTCACAACTATAAGGCGCACTGGATTATAAGGCGCACTTCCGGATTGCTAGCACCTTCTGAACATTGTCCATACATAAGGCGCAGCAGAGTATAAGGCGCTCCTTTTTTTTGCAGTGAAGATTCACGCGCAACAAAGTAACGAATTAGTAATGGAATGTCACGATCACGGGGTTTGCTGACATGTGCTCAATTTGCAAACATTTTTCACCGATCCACATAGCCTTTAAACGCAGCCCCCGGTGCCGGCTGCCATAGCTCTTGCAGCTGCCATGGCTTGGCTCGGCTTGGGGGGCTCGGCTCGGCTCGCAGCTCGGCTCATTGCTCGCACTTCCAGGTTGGCAAATTTCCGAACATTGTCCATATACAAGACGCACTGGATTATAAGACACACTTCCAGGTTTCAATCAAAATTTTAGTCAAAAGGGTGTGCCTTACAGTCATGAAATTACTGTAATTAGTTTTTCCAGACTGTAGAACCTCGCACGGAACTCTGAAATCTAAATTCTGAAATTATTCTGGGGTAGGCTGGATTCTTCAATGAAAAAGGTGTGTCTTATAATTGTGAAATTACTGTATGTTTTTTATGCATGCTACCAAAGTCACTTTGATTTTTTTAGGTCTCCTATGCAATTATGCCACTACTAACAAAGTGAGTGTGTTGTCATTTGTGCAAGCTGGGAAACACATTATGTACAAGGTGCTTCACTGAGCCACTTAATAAGTAGATGCCATGATATCTGATTCAAATGTGAATAGTATTTGCAAGCATGATTTTTAGAGTATAGCTTGTTTATTAATCAACTGGATAATTCCTGTTAGTTTTTAATGTAAATCTACTGTTTCAGGAGCACTTCAAAGAGAAAGATGAAATGTAATGCTATGGTGTAGTGTTAGGGAGAAATAAACCTAAGTAATGTTCATCACTATTCAGATTGTGACTGAGGTCCTCTGAAAGTAGTAGAGATGGATTTATTTTAGACTGGAGAGCTGAAAACTACATCTTGCTCTGAAAATTTATAAATATATATAAAGGAAAATAATAAAATATTATTTTAATAAAAATATTTTATAGACAACTAAAATGTAGTAATCATGTGGCACTATTGTATAATACAATGCCATAAAATATTTTTTTTTAATAGAAATTTATAAATATCATTCAGCTGTTACCCTTCACAAAAGGGTCAAATCAATTTCCAGCAGGGCAATTTACTATCCCAAAAAGGAGACTTTTAGCCGCCTAAAATTCACTGTGGGAAGAGGATGTTGCCACCTACGTTTTGTGCTCTCCTCAAGGAGAAGTACATCTGATAACTGGCATTTCTTAGATAAAACAGCATATGGTGAAATACTGACACCTTGAAAACAGTGATGAATTACTGCATAGACTATTGGGAAGAAGTGATTTGAGCTGTTTTGAGGGAGAGATAAAAAGTGGAAAGGGAGATCTGAACATTAGCATTTTCTTCATGTGTGGGAATTTATGGTAGAATTTTCCTTTCTCAGACCTTGATAATGTACTTCCCTTTGGAGTATGGCATTAGGGATTCACAGGCAAAATAGCTGTTTCAGAATTTCCAAATCTTCTTTCCTCAAGACATTTTAATGCAGTGGCCATATCAGGAAAGCTGCTGTAACAAATTATATAAGATAGATGGCAGAAAGCTGGGAAACTTCAAATTATGTCCTTTTTAGGGGAGAAATTAATTAATTATTATATTTCTTACATAATATTCATTAAGTAATGCAAACAAAAAGTTTTTCATGACTTTCCATGGTTGGATATAAATTTAACTTTCTCCTTTTCCTTTGAAAGTGAGTTTCCTACCTCTTCCTCCTGAAATTTTGCTTTGCCATTGAAGAACTAAAATCCTCCGTCATTATAAGGCACTTATTTTTAGATGCTTTTGTTGGCAGTGTTACAGGAATTAGGAAAACAAAATAATGTCTAGCAAGAAAGAAGTCATTAAAATGTGTAAAATTAATGTACTTTATCAGCTGACAAAACCTGACCCAAAAGTAATTTTAATGGGAATTCCAGTTGTGCAAATAACTGCATTGTCCCTCAGTGCTCCTTATTAATCCATGTAGATGTCCCACTGCTCATCATGTCAGCTGCTATGCCATGCTATAACTATGCTTGTAAACAAAATGGGCTCGGCTCTACTCTTTGACCTTGAGAAAAATATACAATAGTACACAATTTGCTAAGAATGGCCTCAATTATACTCCCTGTTGGAAACAGTTTCTGGATTGTGGCTGAGCAATGTCTGGGAGAGTACTAATTGGCACAGTTTGGAAACATGCCAGACTCCAACAGCTAATGCAAATGATTACGTGCAGTGCTGGGGACCAAGAATAGTGCTGTTTACTTTATTAATGTCATTGCAACACCTGTGCCTCCTGACAGACATCTGAATTCTTCTACATACCTTGTTTATGTGTGTAGATTTGGATAATGAAGCCCCTACCCATTTATTAATGATTGACAGCACAAAAGACTCATGGAAGATTTGCAACCTAATATTTGGTGTCCTATACCTGAAATCCTCCTAGGGTTGTAGTGCTCTCTGGTAAGCACAGGAAGTAACTCACTTTCATTTCACCCTCAGGAATTGTTTTAAATTATAATTATTTAATCCTGATGTTGCTTGAAATTATTTATCTCTAGTCTATGGTGGAGGTGGGTAAGATCACATATGGCTATGTAGCTGTATATCATTACATCACTACTCTGCTTGGAACATGCATAAAACTAACACTGTCCACCAGTAAACCATGTTCCCAAACACCACATTTAAGTATCTTTCAGTGATAGCCACTCAACTACTCCCTGGGCTGCCTCTTTCAATGCTTGACTACCCTTTCCATGAAGAAAATTTTCCTCATATCCATTCTGAACCTTTGCTGATCAACTTGAAACCATTTTCTCTCATCCTGGCAATTGTTGCTGGGGAGAAGAGATCAATGCTCACATTTCTACAACCTCCTTTTAGGCAGTTGTAGACCATGATAAGGCCCTTCCCCTGTGCTCCTGTGTTCCAGCCAATCTGCCCCAAGGCCATAGGGGTTGTTGTGACCTAACTTCAGAACCTAGAAACGGGAAAGGAACCCTTCTGGCAGCCTGTAAATCTTGCTGTATATATCTGTCAATGGTATCTATATTTCCTCTAGGAAAACACAGAAACATCAGTGAGCCCAGTTTAGATGATGATCTCAACTCAAATTAAAATTTGGCATATATTAAACACCTATTTAGGAGTGGGGTTTTTGTAATAAGCAATTACATCAACATTTGTACAGTTCATGTGATGAAGAGATAGAAGCCAGTTTTTTGCATTCTTTCCTTTTTTCAGATAGAGATATAAATGTAAGATTAATAAGCTAGCATAGTAGGCCTACATATATCTGTATAACTACCATCAGGTACAAAGGAAAAGGAATTAGAAAAATAACAGAATAATAACAGGATATAGATTTCATCTGCTCTTGACCAGACTAGAACAGATGAAAGATACTCAAGACTGAAGGGCATCTTTATAAAGATCTTTGGGGAAAGATGCAGGTTTCAACATGTTAGAGTTCCCTTAGTTTTCAACAAGCCATCAAGGGCAGTAATAAGATCTTTGAGAAATCCTTGGGGGAAAAAAAAATTACAACATCTTTAACTCATCTATAATTAAAAAAAAAAAAAAAAAAGATGAAAAAGCTTAAAGAACATTTTTTTTTCAATTGCTAAAAATAGGTGAAAAAGTAGTTGACTCATGAATTTTCTCACCTCGATAATAGCCAAGCTGCAATGGACACTGAGGAAAAAACTTTGCTGTATTTAAATACTGTGCTTATTTTTTTTCCTTCAGCAAAAAAACTTGCGCAAGAGATGCCTCAAGAAGACAAAGTTCTTCCTCAAAGGTTGCATAGTATCAACTGATCAATGCCATGTTATAAATTCCAAGCCCTTATGCCAATTGCTAAAAATTCTTCCTACAGTTTTGTTAAGCAGTCCCTGTGATACACAAGTATGACTTACAGAGAAGACTTGATGGCTGCATGCTTTATTGCTCATAAAACCATTGCATGGACTCCTGTCTTTTCAATCACTACTGCTATCTGAATTCTCATTATGCACAAGGTGGAAGGAAAACAAGAGTTGATCTAATGCTAATAAGGACTCCCAAGGTTTGTCTTAGTTGAAAGAGATTCTTTTCTCCTTTAATAGAAAACTACATTTACAGGATGTAAATGTCATTGTCAATTCATGAAAATGTTTATTTTTGTTCCAGAAAAGTCCTCTGAAGAGGTGAGAAGGGACTTGAGATAATCTGAAATATTGTGCAAATAATGATTTTAAGCAACTCAGTATTTGGGTGCTGGTCTAGGTACACATTTGAAACCACTAATGCATAGAGATTGGTTTATTAGTACTTTGAATGCAAGGAGCCTAAGAACTAAGAATAATATAAATACAGCAGATACA
>VRYO01001878.1:32231614-32259078 GCA_009812075.1 Sialia sialis
TACAAATGCAATGGATGGAAGGCAGTACAAGCTGCAAAATCTGATTTACTCCACCTTAATATAGACAGAGATGGTATCTGTCTCTCTGTTGACTGCAGCTAAAGGCTACCCTAAGCTGTGCACCTATATGGCTAAACACTGTATTAGGCCGTGTTTTAATCACAGATCTTGATTCAATTCAACTAGACAGTGGCTAATAAATAATGTTCAAGCTTGGTAAAATTAATCTAGAGTACACAAAAACTATATCACAAGAGAAGTTTTGGGGGGAAGTTTTTATTTTCATAAAAGCTTTGAAACACATCATTTGCTGGTGTAAATCAGTGGAATTGAATTCACTGCCAACCTCACTATTTACACTAGCTGAATCTCTATCTCATAGACTTTATTAATGTGACATCTTTATGTATACGCACGGTAATTGTAACTAGAGCACAATTCTGGAAAGTCTGCTATGCATGACATTGCCAATGAACCCAAAATCATCTGTGTATGAGTACAGCTTCCCGTATGTGAGGCTTAATTACTATTTTAACTAATCTATTTATTTTTAATTACTGCATAATTTTTATAAGGACAAATAATATTGGGAACAAGCATGTTGACATTTGTTTTCACAGCTGATTTTTCTCCAGATAGCAATCAAAATATATTTGGATGAAAATGGAAAAAAATTGTATAGCTTGATATTTTCTAGGTACAGCTGGTCATGCAGAGATATTAATATATCTTTTTGAAGCTGCTACAGCAGGGTTAATCTGATAAAGCTCTCAAGATGAGCATGCTGTTTATCCTGTTGACACAAAGCATTAAGTCTGTCACCACATCCTACTTTTGTCAGCTCTGTGGGAGCTGTTGTTGAGGCTCCAAGTACCAGAAAGGAAGTCATCACTAAAGGACCTAGCTTTGCTAGTCAGTGGAGCAAGAGACTAACCTAAAGAAAGGAAACTAAGTAGAGATAATGTGCTAATCAGAAGGAGGCATTTCCCCTCCATGAGGGGAAAAAAAGAAATAGATCAGCAGCTGATCCTCCTTTCTTTTGTAAGGGTTGTGGCTGTAAATGTTAGCACAAACAGAAGCATAATTTGAGACTATAAGAAGGATTGATTAAATAAGAAGTGGTGCTAAATAGTGCCTGTGATTATTCATAGAGTATCTAGTGATCTTCAGAACACAGCAATTTGGCAAGTATTTAACTGATATTTGTATGATGTTTAAATCTCATCTTTGAGTCCCATGCAAAAATTCATTTATACTGAAAGACAACTGTTCTGGAAAGACTCAAAGTAAAGAGAGATTTATGTCTGACTCTTTATTACCATTTCCCAAAAATTTGCATTTAATACTTTCACAGAAATAGCAAAACTTTAACTAAATTTAACTTAGTTAAACTTTAAGTTTTGTATTGGTGCTTAAATTTGTGTTTATCCATAATGGTGAAGCTCAACATTTGGATGGTATGACCATATTCCCATGTGAGGTCCGTGGGAGATTTTTTCCTATTGGCTTCAGTGCTAAAGGATCCAGCATACAGAATTTATAAGTTCATACAAGGGATGCTGCATTTTTAGATCTTCAACCTGTTTTAGAGAATTACTGATTATGAATATTCAAAGTAAAACAAAAAAATTATTTCTTGAATAATTCTTGTAACTTCAATCATAAATCCTAATATTTTCCAGTTAATATAAATTTAGGAACATCAACCTGAATACATATATAGGTATATTCACCGACATAAAGCAGATATAAAATAAATTTCTATAGAGGCAAAATAAAAGTACAGTAATTTCACGATTATAAGCCACACCTGATTATAAGCTGCACCTCCCGGTAGCAGGGCAGACCATAGGATTTGTCCATATATAAGCCGCACCTGAATATAAGCCACACTTTTTTTTTTATTTTATTTTTATTTATTTTATTTTTTTTTAAGCTGAGGATCCATGTGTAACAAAGTAACAAATTAGTAGCAGAATCGCTGCCTGCTGGTTTTGGTGTCAGGTGCTCAAGTTGCAAACAGTTTTCATAGACCAGCCAAGCCTTTAAAGGCAGCCCCAGGTGCCCTCCCTGGCCGGCTCTCTCTTCCAGTTTGGCATTTCACTGGGATTTGTCCATAAATAAGCCGCACCTGATGATTAGCCGCACTACTGGGGTAGGCTGGATTCTTCAAGGAAAAGGGTGCGGCTATAATTGTGAAATTACTGTATTAGTGAGTGGAAAAATTACCTCTAATGCAACTAACTTCTGTGATAGGGAAGGCCACTGAGTGGAACAATGCCTCTGTAGTGGCTCAGAATTAAATAACGAACAACTAAGGTTCTGCGTCAAATGTCACTGTAGGTATTTTTATGATTTAGGCAAACATTTACTTTTATTCTCATTAGGATTATCCTTCTCTGGCAGATTTTGGAAGAAATTTCCAAAATTTAATCATATGGAGTATAAACTACTTCTTCCTGTAACCAAATTTAAGAACCTTGTCTTTCAGCTGGACTGGATATAATACAATGAGAAAGGCAATGCCAGAATATATCTCATCTACAGCACACATTGTTTTGTTTATTCTGTCAAGTTCTTTGTCTAAGCTAATCATGAATCGTCTTCTGTCTCTTACCATGCTTCAATCTCTTAGTACATCTTGACATAGTTTCCTTACTGTAGACAATCATCATCACTGTATACAATGAACTTGAATTTGTAGTTTAGCTAATACTTAAGTAGCCCTTCTGGTTATACAACATCTAAGGGCTGCTGCCACTCACCAGTGGGATTTGCCCAAGGACTGAATTCTTTCTCCAGCTGGTGGGCATGTGGGTGCAGTAAATTATGGATCACTCACATTTAGGCCAAATTGCTGTTCTGGCTGTTTTGGCCTGAAGTGCAAAACAGTGAGCCATGCAATGAGTCTCTCTCCAACAGGAAGAGGCAGAAAACAATAAGGATTTTTTTGATCTTTATGTTTGGTGGGGCAGATGTTTCTTTGGAGACCTCAGAGTCACAATCTCCATTGACTAGAAAACAAGCTAGGGCACTAACTCAAAATCAAGCCTGCAGCAGCAATGGAGATGTAAATCAGTGGATGTGTTAGATGAGTGAAATCCCATGTCGTGCTTTATTCCTCTCATTCTTGCTGATATCCTCCTGAAGGTAAAGTTTCCACATCATCACCTACTGAATTCTATGCAACACCACTAAATTGTGCAAGAAAAGGTATTACTAAAAATAAATTAAATTTCTGTGATGTCTGGACTCTCCTAATAATCAAGGTGCATCACATAAACCTCTGGACAACTAAAATCCACTAACAAATTATCTTAAAATGGCACTAAATTAAAATTAGGAAACATAGAAATACCAAGTCATTTAATTCTATTAGATAAATTGAAGTTACAAATAAAGGTGAGAATAAAGCTGAGATATCTAATTAAACAAAGATTGCATTCAGTTTTAAAAGTTAGGAAAGAAAATATGCAGTTGAATAAGTTGAATAATGCAAGTACAAGGCTGATGACAAGGACATGCAGTTTGCTTTTTTTATGTCTTGTGGATGGCTTTGTTCCTCTCCATTGACTTTGAAGAGACTATGAGTTACAGACATAAAATATGAGTATACAATTTCAGGAAAAAAAATATTCATCCTTTTTCAACATTTTCCTTAAAATGTATTATCTGCTTGAAGCATATAAATATTCTAAATAAAAGCCACATTTTCTGCTGGAGAACAACCATATTGCTTCATAGATGTAGGTAGAAGATCCAGTAGCCTGAGTGATCCTCCTGACCATTTTGTTAATTTGAACTTTGTTTGTTGTTTTTCTCATAACTGGAGAAATCCTTGAGTGGTACTTGTTATCATGACTTCCATGACAGCAGTGCAGGAGCCTCAAATTAAATCTAGGATCAATTGTGAAGGGAAGCATATAAGATAATAAAACAATCCTCAGGCCCTTGTATATAAATTTGGACATGAATGAGGCCAAGAGAAAATGGGAAATTAACAAACAACTATTTTAGGCACAAATTACTCACATCTCACTTTAGGCTTTTAATTAGGATAGCATCTTTATTTACATTTATTTATTTAGAGATACATTCATACTCCAGACAGGGAGGGAGAGAGAGAGGGAGGGAGGAATTCCACAGGGGTAATCGATCCCATTCAAAAATGAGGGAACAGTTCCTTCCTTAGGGTGCCCTTAGCTGCTTTTTAGCATGCCTTTGTTACTTTATCTTTTGGACCAGCACCTCTTTACGGCAATGATAATAGTAATCAATCCCTGCTCAGCCACACACCTGAATGTCTGTTTTGCAGAACAACCAGGCAGCTGATAGCAAAATTTTGTTCTGGTTTCTTCTGATCCGTGGATATCTAACCAGGCAGCGCACACACCCAGAGGCAGTAGGTGATATGGCAAGATGGAATAGAAGCAAGGTGAAATGAATTAGGACTTAGCCTCCATGGGAATTAAAATAGATTTTATGGCTTTTTCTAATTTTTTATAAAGGCCTTTTTGTACTAGCTGTACCACAATTAACACTGACTTAATGAACCTGAAGCAGCATTTCTTTTTCCCATTTTTGCCTTGTCATCCTAAATCTGTATATCTTAGGGAAGTGAAGATTGAAATATGCATTATTACTGATGGTAACTTCAAAATATAAAAAAGACCTTCCCCTTCAAGAGATTAAGATATGCCTGTTTAATTATTTTGAAAATGTTGGTAACTTGGTAAAGATACAAAAGTCTATGAAGCTCATCAACAGATAAAAAAATTGGCAGCAAACAATACAGTACAAACAAAATAGTTATAACTTTAAATTTGGAAAATAACATGGAAATTGAATTTTCTCTATAAATTATTCTTTTTATTCAATGTTAAGGAACTATGTGTTTACTCTGTAAGAAAGTAAAGTACCTCAGTCACTTGGTTTCACTACAGATTTTGTGAACTAAAATGAAGAAATGGAAGAGAAGGAGATTAAAGGTAAAAGAAAGTCCATTTGTCTGTAAATTATTAAATACAGATGGGAAACTCCTGCACCAAAACAGATGGCTGGCAGCTACAAAAAAATCAGCATATAGACAGTAATAAATGAATTCAATTAAATGGGAATCTAGATATTAATTAGGATTTAAAAGCAATATCATATGCAGAAAAAATTGCATATTTCTGGAGCATAGGGAAGTCTGATGACAAGGGAGGTTCTGTTGACATTTACATTATAATTTCACATATTAATAATTATGTGTCGCACGAAGCTTTACAGTGGAGAGTATCATATTTTGTGTAGGCTTTGCATGGAGGTCACTTCCAATCTGCTACCTCAGAGGGGGAATTGGCCTAAGAGACAAAATAATGAAGATTTTTCTTTTCCCTAGATACGGCTTTTTTTTTTTTTTTTTTTTTTTTTTTTTTTTTTAATGCATTTCTAAGGTTATTTTGAGTGCATGGATAAATATTCTAAAATAAAAATGTATTTCCAAAAATAGACATATTTTCTGTCCAAAAAGGGCTGCCTTTCTGAACAGAAGTGTTATTGCTACCACATCCTATTACATTTCGAGAGTACCTCCTTTCTGCAGAGAATGTGAGAGTCTGATTGAAAAAACCTCCATGAAGACTGTAGAGACTTATACTAGGGTCAAGAACAAGCAATGGTGCTCCTGTAAATTAAATTGGAAATGGGAAATAGTTTTTACAAGAGCAGAAATGTGAGACCAGATTCCAAAGGAGAAGTTGTGATTTGCCTTTATAAATTTCCTGTAGTTTAAGTTGAATTCAGTTATTTTCTTAACCTTGCACTATCATTTTTTACTAGAAGTTGTAGCTCCAAGATACTGTAATATATTATCATTGCTCACAACTGTCCATAAGCTTTGTATTGAGTTTGTGACTCCTCAGTTAAAGCTTGTCAGGTCTGCTCTGCCTGAGCTCTGTTTTACTGGACTCAGCTATCAGAACACCCTAATCAACCAAGTGCCTATACCTAACCTGGATTTTTTTGGTTTTGTTTGTTTTTGTATTTTTGTATTTTTAAAAAATTACAGTAATTTCATGATTATAAGCCGCACCTTTTCCATTGAAGAATACAGCCTACCCCAGTAGTGCAGCTAATCATCAGGTGCGGCTTATTTATGGACAAATCCCAGGGAAATGCCAACCTGGAAGTGAGAGCCGGCTGGGGAGGGCGCCTGGGGCTGCCTTTAAAGGCTTCTCTGGTCTATGAAAACTGTTTGCAACTTGAGCACCTGACACGAAACCCCACGCTGCCGTGATTCTGTTACTAATTCGTTAATTTTTTACACACAGATCCTTGCATTAAAAAAAAAAGAAAAAAGTGCGGCTTATATTCAAGTGTGACTTATATATGAACAAATCCCGTGGTCTACCCGGCTACCTGCATGTGCAGCTTATAATCAGGTATGGCTTATAATTGTGAAATACTGTATTTAATTATTATAATTTAATTAAATATTTAATTATTCCTTGTGTGGTGACAAATGTAGTTTCGTGTATATTTTATCTATTGTTAGCAACCAAGTGAAAAGCTTTTATTGCCCTATTATGTTAACAGATATGAGCAAAAGAACAGCGCTGGAGGTGAATATCTGTTTCCATTTCTCAACCTTTTCACACTCCCACTCTTGGTCCTTAATGTAGAGACAATACAGAGATCTTTCTCAAAGTAACTTGTTTTCTCTCCCTATTTTTTTCAGCAAAAGGAAATTTATTTGATTATTTAACTAAGTATATTCTTAATCAAGCCATATTTCGTGATACTCAAACAGAATATTTGTGAGTGATTTGACTTATTTTAAGGCCCCAAATAGACCCACTGTGTCCACATTCTATTTTATTTCCATTTTTTTGCATTTGTTTAAAAAATCTGTTGGAAGGGGAAGTGTCACTGTGGAGTTTGTAGTAGGCAAAGTAGGACAACATGTTTTGCCCTGGATTTGTATAGAAGCTAAGCTGGAAAAAGAATTCTTTTCTGAATTTGAGTGACACTTGAAAGGCACTAGTGAAAAGAGAGAGAATCCTTCTTTATATACCTGCAGTCTTCCTATCTATACATATATATTTGTATATATATATCGTCTATATCTATTTCTGTAAAGAAAAATTTGAAAATGGAATATAAAATAAATGTCTGGGAAGAGCTTGGCCATATCTTTAAATATATGGGACAAAAAAGACCATATTTTTACATTTCACATAAACCTTTCCTCAAATTACATTGCTTACCAAGATATGTTACTCTGCAGCAATTCTAGTGCAGTTATCAGAAGCTGCTGCCCACATATATTTGCTTGTTTGTTTGAGTTAATGTCCCTCTGTACAGTAGCCATAAGTAGAAAAATTTGCATGTATTTCTTCATCAGCAAGTATGGAAGTCAATAAAACATCAATATAAAATCTCTTTCAAACATATTTTTATTTTTGATTTACAGACAGTAAAAGTCTGTCAAAATTGAAATAAGAAAGGAGAAAAAAAATGCATCTATATAGAAAAGAGGAATGTCTTTTAAGATAACCTTCAATGTGACATATTGTGTGTACATAGGACCCTGTTTTTAATATTTCCTAAATGCCAGATAAGAAGACCAGCATTATCTTCCTCAGTTTTTTGTGGGGCTTTTTCACTACTTCTCTGGAGGATATCACTTTTAAAATACTTAGCAATGATCTTTCTTGAGCACTGGTTCTGTGCTAATTGCTTAAAAAAAAAAGATTTACGATGGTTATCCCATTGGAAACTATGACTAAGGTACGCTTATAATTTTTTTCTAAATCACATATTTCTATGCTTTCATTTTTACTGTCATTTATTTTGGCCACACTCTTTTTTAAAATTACCTTTAATTTGCTGTAAATTGCATTCTAACCTGAACTGTCTGAGCCCATTTGAATTCATTTCTATATTGCTTTGAAATGGGACTTTTCATTTCAGAAAATATCTGAATACATTTAAAGAGCTTGTTTGAATACATTAATTTTGATAGCAGAAAGATGTAATAGGAATCAGAAAAGAAATGGACTATGAAATTTAAGGGGGTAGGAGAGGGAAGGGGAGAAAATGGCACTAGGATTTTTCTTTAAAAATAAGAGAAAGTATTAGTTGTTGCCATTTTTGCCACCTCAGGAAATTATACTATTTTTGCATACAAAACTGCAATATTTAGTTTTTAATAAGTGCCTGGGCATTTTTATTGCACAGGTTGAAATGTTAATGCATCAAAATGTTAGTTTATCACAGCTGTACAACACAGATAGATTGGGTTTTCTTATAGCTAAACTATGTCTATCATAAGAGGTTGACTTAGCAGTAGGGAATTATAATGCTAAGAAAACTTTCAGATAAATTTGCTTGTATTCTCTGATTTTATTTTTATATTCATATATGTAGAAAATTAAATTAAAACATCTATCAGTCAGCAAGTAAATAGCCCAAATGTTTAAGCAGTACATCCTCCCACCAAAGGAAAAAACGTCATAAATAAAAAAAGATAAACTTGGAACTGTAGATCACAAAAAAGGAGTGAAGACCACCAAATTACAAACAGATAAACCAAACAAAGGCCTCAAGAAAGCTGGCCAACATTTTGTGATCTATACTACTTGGATGAAGCTTGCTATGCTAAATTAAAGTAATTTCACAACTATAAAGCCGGATTATAAGGCGCACTTCCATGTTGTCAGCAAATTGCCAAACTTTCTCCATATATAAGATGCACCGGACTATAAGGCGCACTTTTTATTTGCAGTGAGGATCTGCTGCAACAAAGTAACGAATTAGTAATGGAATCACACGATCGCAGGGTTTACTGGCAGGTGCTCAATTTGCAAAATTTTTTCACGAATTGGTGTAGCCTTTAAATGCAGCCCCAGGCGCCCTCCCCGTGCCGCGGGCGCCGGCACTCCCGCCTGGTGCTGGCTGGCTCGGCTGGCACAGCTATCACAGTGTGCTGCTCGGTTAGCGGCTCGTTGCGGCTCAGCTCATGGCTCGCACTTCCGGGTTGGCAAATTTCCAAACTTTGTCCTTATATAAGGTGCACTGGCTTATAAGACGCACCTCCGTATTTCAATCAAAATTTTAGTCAAAAGGGTGCACTTTATACGCGTAAAATTACTGTAATTATGTCTTTTGCCATTCTGATATGAATTAGGGCTCTTTTAAGCTGAAAGACGTGGACAGAGCAACACTATTGCTGCTACCAATCTACACTGGAAGAAGTGATATTTTCTTACACAGTTTCCAACTTATGTCAAGAGCACCAGGAAATTGTTGCTTTTATTCAGAAGTTAAGCATCTCTTGACACAAAGGATCATGTTCCTAATGAACTCTGGTAAAAAGTTTTCAAATAAAGCCGGAAGAGCGCAATATTATATTGGCAGTATGAGAGAGAATGTACAGCCATGGGGACAATAGGGAGGCTTTCATAAGATGGGAGCTGCAGAATGCCATGACAATCTCCTCACAAGTTCTCTCTTCAGATGCTGAAATAAGCCCCCTCCTCACAGACATCCCTGCTTTCCTTACTGCACTCAGAGCAGCCCTTCCTCATGTAAAGGGTCACCTCCATTCTGCTCCTGTTTCCCCCAAGCAGGTGTCTCCTTTCATCTCCTTTGTATCAATCTCCCTTTCCTTTATGTTTCTCCTGTGCATTTGGGGAAGAGTGGCACAAGAGATTTAAGCCTAGTAGAGTGAGTCTTTTTTTATTCCTGTGCTAAGGAAATTTAACCCTAGAACATGTGGCTTGAATACAAAGGTATCCAGTGACAAATAGAGTAAAAAGGAAGGAGAGGAATTATGTGGCTGAGAGGAGATGTGGGAGATGGGAGGCTTTGCAGGACATTGATAGAAATTTGGTAGGCCTCACTACAAAGATGAAATTTCAGGAATTTGTTTCATGAACCCCAGTCTCAAACTGATTGAACTCTTCCTTCACGCTTGGGAAATAATTATGTGTTGGATGATTTCAAGAATGAAAAAGTTTAATTGAATGTCCTGAGGGGGTAAGCATAAGTGCTTTTTGCTTGCAAAAAGTTTTTCTGCCTGTTTTTCTGTTTCATGGAAACAAGATCAGTTTTAGATCAAAGAACCTTCAGACATATCAGACTGAAAACAGAGGAGTAAGACTAAGCAACACAGTGGAGCTCAGTTCTCATGGTTTAGAGGCTGTTAGCTGATATTGCCATGTGGGAATGGAGCAGAAATAGGCAGCTTTTAAGGGAGCATTTTGATGCCTGGATATTAGCCCCAGCAGAGAATGTGCTCTAGGGTTCCAAGTGCTGCCATTGATGCCTTTATCAGACAGCTGTAGGATAATGAGTACGGTTTTTTCAGCTATAAATAAATTAACTGTTTTATTTCTTTCAAAAAGTATCTGCTTCAAAAAGCAAAAACATTAAAATAGGATTTTATATGTGTTTTAGGTTGGTTTATTGTTTTTGTTTCTTTTGGTGGGGTTTTTTTTGTGGGTGTTTGTTTTGGTTTTGGTTTTGGTTTTTTTGTTTTTGTTTTTGGGGGTTTTTTTTAACCAGAAGGATAAAAACCCAGTTCTTTTCCCTAATCAAGCCAGAATGGATTCAATTGAAATCCCCAAATAATTTCAAAAGGAAGATTAAGACATGTGTACTCCATGATACATAAAGGAATCATAAGCACAATGAAGACAAATTGTTTTGTTAAGTTGCTATAGATTTTCCAGTGACAGGCTTGGTAGAAATTTGAAGCTTAAAGATTCTGGGAGGATGAGCAAGAAGAAAACATTTGTTTTATTCCACATTTTTAGGAAGTTTATTCTTAAATTATTATTTTTTATATTTCTGTTCATTTCCTTATATAGCTATCATTATCAATAATATAATATACCATGTCTGTAACATATATCTGTAATTTATAATGAATAATAGATTTTAAAATAAATTTTATACTGTAGAAATTTGTAAAGACAAGCTAACAAAATAGAAGTTTATTATTATTACTGAGAAACTGCTGTATTTTGCTTTAAATATATTTACATTTTCTCAGAAATATATTAATGCTGAATTTTTTGGTCAAATTGAATGAAATAAAAAGTTTGGGTTTGTTGGTTGTTTTTTTTCTTTTTCTGGGAGGTCTTTAATGTTTGGGATTTTTTAGCTATACCGCTGCGAATAATTTCATTCTATCTTATATCTATGCGAAGATGAATGTCATGTAAACACTGAAAGTGGTGTATTGCTGATACAGGTGTTACTTACAGGTGTACTGACAGAATCTTGAAAACCTGTCAGTTTTCAGTAACTGCCAGTAGAGGCAAATCTTGCAGTTGTGGGACAGGTCATATTTCAGAGTCAGAATGCAGCGTCTCAGGCTATCCTGAATAGGAGACCATTATCAGCTCCTTATCCCTTCATGGGCACCAGGGGACATGCAATTCAGGTGAAGATGGGAAGTACTTGAGTACAGTTGAGATGTATCTCTTTCTCTTACAGATAGATTAAATGATTTTTCTTCCAAGGGGAAGTGCATTATTTTGGCACAAAAGTTTTCTGTTTTACAGAACTCAGTTTTAGGCAGTGGTTGAAGACATGGGATGTCGAAACAGCAGAATGTTGATGGGTTTGCACTGTCGGAGACAAAGGTGCTAGAATTTCATATGAACTGATGATGCTTCAAAGGTAAATGATCTTGCCTTCCTTATGGGTACCACATTTTACTTTGTGCATCACAAGGATGGGTCGCAGTCAGGGCAGTTCTTCATGAAAGGCTTTGACAGTTTTCTTTGTTCAACTTCGCAAATGAAGTTTAAACAAATTTCCCTTCAAGTATCTGATCTATATGGTGTGCCCATTTTTAAAATTTATTTTCCAAGTAACACAGTTTTGCAAAATTTATATGGATAGCAGTCCTATTTGTAATGTATAATCTGCTTGAATCGCCATGAAAACTATTCTTCCATAAATGATGAGTAGAGAGAAAAGCGTGCACCCCATTGTTTTGGAAAAAGAGCTAATTTCAGCTGTTTGCTATCTAGTGGTTTGAATTGCATCATTGGTTTTTTTTACAGTGCTTTGGAATGTCAACCCTAGAAATGCTCCTGTGGAGAGAAGTAGAATAAAATTATATGGGCCAAAGCCTCTGAATTTTCAGTCTATTGCAGCATAGTATGAAGCAATGTTTACAAGTAGATGTCAGTTTTTATTTTCGTTGATGCAAATTTTGAAAGCCATCAATTGAATGTGTACATTTGCTTTCTTTTATTTAATTCTATGATATAGTTTAAATGTTCAATATAAATACTTTTTTGAAAAAATAACCCTAAAAAAGTTAAATATTCAAAAGAAATTATAAAAAAATATTAAGATTATTGAAAACTAGTTTCTTCACGTTATGCCCATACTGACCAATTTACTAAATGAATCAAGAATTCGGGACAGATCCAAGCATCAATCTGACAGACAATGATGAAATTTAGGCACATAGTCATGTTGGTATTCCTCGAATGAGTCGCCCAAAACGCTCTCTACCGATGAACCAGTTCTATCTAGAAATATAGGAATGTGCAAGAAAACAGGGAAAAACAACTGCAGAATCTAATAGGCAGAAGAATTGGAAGAATCCCTGAAGAGAAGTCAGCAGTTTTGCCTATTTGGTAAGGAGGAGAGCGGACAAGAGAAAATAATTCTCTAGTTTATTTTTAATATATATTTGTAGATTTGATTACCTTGACTGTTCTTATACTGCATGTGCAGGACTCCAGTTGTTGCTGAATAGAATTCATTTTAAAACACTTGTCAGAGCTCATGAGGACTTGGTATTTAGCTGATGGTAAATTGGTTTCATGGTCAGTGATGGAGCTCACAATCAATTTACGATTTACACTAGGCAGTACATTCTTAACTGTGTTATTTTAAAAAATCCCATGTGGCTGAGGCTGAGGGGTCAGGACTGATCTCTGGATAGTCCTAAAGCTTCCTGAGAGATTTTTGGTGAAGAATGGAGAAAATCCTTGGCATCATGAAAGTGAAGTAACTGAAATTTGCTGGAAGCCTGTATCATCAGAGAAACATGATAAGAGCAAGGTAAAAGAGAAGTGTGATAGAATTGTGAAGTGAGCATGCACAAAATTTTGTTAACTTCCCCTTCTGGAAAATTTACAGAACAAGAAGCAGGTGAACAGAGCATCCCAGATGGGCAGAAGAAGAACAAAAGAACAAACAAACAAATATAAAAAAAACCCAAAATGTTAGATGAATCGCTACAATAGAGCATGGTATTCTACAATATTATGAATAAATGACATGATCTGTAGATACGGGATTATGGAGTCTGCAAAGCCTTGAGTGAGATAAATGAGGAAGTTCATTGCTCTCAGAGATATAATTTCAAATATTCTTCATCGCAGGAAGACATTTGGTTACACTCTGCTACCTTCCATTGGTTACAGGCACTGCTCATGCTTTCAAGGTTATAGCAAGGAAGGTTGCAAATAAATCTGTGTTTTATTTTTTGTTTCAATGAATACTGAGGTGCTAGCGTCCCTGTTGGCTGTGAGAAGTACTTTCTATGCAAAAAATGTAGCTACTGAATAAAGTGGCCCCAAACATTTCTTTGTCTCCATATTATCCATTTCAGAACTGCTACAAGCTGAAAGATGACTTCTGAGGGATTTTAGTGAGGTCTCACTACCATTAAAAGTTGCAACATCTAAGTAAAATAATGCAAAGCACATGCAAAATTACCTGAAGTGATAAGCTTGGCTGTACGATTCTGAGTGTGCAGATTTTTATTGCTTCAAATGATGACATTCTCCTAGAGGTTATTAGGTTCACCTCCTTTACTTTCTAAGTGGATGCAAATGGAAAGCATCAGCCTGCCTGTCCTCATCACACAGTATGCTTTCAAATATAGGTTAGGACCCAGCTGGTTTCAGCTGGAGAGCAGGATCCCTCCTCTTCATCTTAAATTCCAGCAGTCTAACATAGCACTATTAACTGATAAGTTCAAAAGCAAGGATCTCTATATTACTGGACACTTGTGAAGGTCACTTAAATAAACTAAAGAACACATGAGGCGAGAAGAGAGATAAGAGTGTTACAAATAAGATTAAACTCAAAATAAAATTAAAATATCTGCAGTTAGATAATTTATTTTAATTATGCAGCTAAATCCTTCTCATCTTACTGTTGATAATTGTATGGTTTTGATCATACAAAGGTATTCTTGAAACTGTTTCTGTGGTGGTAGTGATAAATAACAGAAAAACTCCACAGCTTAGAAGTTCTGGATTCTAAAATATGTACATTTTTTCCCTTACTCATCAAGGTAGTTGAAAGTAAATGAACTAAATTATTGCAAAAAAAGAAAACAAGATACTCTTTAATTTTACACCAATATTACAAATCTGAAGGATATGTAAATTGCATAGATATGCACTTAAATATATTCTTGATGTTGTTCAGACATTGCAGAATTTTTCTAGTTTGTCCAGCTACAAATTGCAGCAGAATGCAAAGGGTTCCATTCTAAGTTATACCATTATAAATTGAGAGTGCTATTCTCAGGGAAAGAAAGCCCAACACATAAAAGCTTTTATGTAAAAATATAGAATACCATCACAGATCAAACAAACAGTTGTGTATACTTCCGAGTTATAATTGATGACATTATTTGAGATTACATTAATATCAGATGCGTAAAACTAACATATTTAGAAACTATAAATATCTATGCCGTTCATGTAAGATCAGTACAGTGGTAATTTTCTGTTGTGTCTGTAAATTCCAAGCCCATATGCTTTTACATGGTTTTTTCAGGGGACAAAATGGCTTCCATCAATTTAGAGTATATTTTTCTTGCTTATTATTATTCTCACTTAGGGTAGTTAGGTATAGACTACCATTACACAACTCTTCTTTCTTTGCTGAATAGAAAAAAAGATATAAAAGAGAAAAACTGTTTTGAGAAGAGAACTGAAATTAAGATCTCAAAAAAACTCAGAAACTTAATGTCATAAACATTTCTTTTTGCTCCTACATTAACTTTTATTGTTGTCTTTAGAATGGTTTTCTAAATCTTATGAAAGGTGGCTTTGGTCTAAAGTGGAAGACAGCTGGAGTCCTTTCCAGCAATTTCTTTTACAGAAGAGTTATCAAACTATCAAACAGTTGCAGTTCAGGTTTTGAATACAGATTCTCATTTTCTAAGTATACTGCTGCTTTAATGTCACTTACAACTTTAAGGAATGAGCCTTATTAAATATCTGCCTAAGTCAATCGGTCATTCTGGAAAAACTAATGAAATTTCTAATACAAGAGGCAGGACTAGAAGGACATTTCTGTATCTTCTGCTTAGCTGGAGTAAAATCAGAAGAATGCCCTTCAATTTACAATAAAATCTGTCTGTTTTGATTCAGAAATTGATAGTATGTGTAAAATTACCCTGTACATTGATTTCATGATGTTTTGCTTAGAGTGAAATGTGTTATCAAAAATGTATAGTCAAGCAGTCTCCTGAATATTCTACCAGATGCATTTATTTCTAATTTTTTTGCCAGTCAATGACAGGTGCGTGCTACATACCAATTATAACTTACTTTCCTCACACACTGAAGTGTTATTATTTCGCAGCTTTTGAGCTTGTCAGTGCAAGTTGATTACTTCTAATTTTCCTTTTATAGAACAGATTCTGGAGTAGGTTCTTCGTAAAGTATAGAAGAACTAAATTAATTCTGTGGTGTTGTCAGAGCCTGGAAAAGATGACCTGTTTCGAGACATCTCAGAGGATTGGAATGTGTGGTAGGGGGTGGGTCAGGCATTGCTCTGGTGAGGTTGTGCCCTGTCCCCCATAGCCCCACAGTCTGTCAGTCATGGCACACTATAGGCAGCCTCCAATGTCACCTAACCCGGTCCCTAAGTGGCTGGGAGAACAAAAGTCCCATCTGGGAAGGCAGCCCAGGATGGGCCAAAAAGGTTTAAGAAGGTTCACTGTGAGCCAAGCAAATTGTCCTTTAGCTCTGTCTTCATCCTGGAGTTTTACAGGAACCCAGGAGTTGGTATCTATGTCTATTTTTCTGTATCTTCCCTGCCTACCTGTTTTTTTCCCTTTCTTCTTCTTCTAATTCTCTTCTTATGGTACGCTGTGATAAGTGATGTTGAGTCGTATTTACTCTTTTACCAATGTTCCTTAATTTTCTACATTTTCCCTGTAAACTTTTGTGTGTTTTCCACCTCTTGAGAATAAGTGGTTGGGATCTTATCCTTTCCATCTACCTAAAGCAAAAGAAGCTTGATTTAGCCCTAGGCTTGGGTGACCAGAGTGTACCAGCTTGTACAACATCCTTTGTGTTTCCTTTACAAGGCTACACTATTTTGAAGAGCTCTTTCCTTGAAGAACTATAAATTTCAGTGGTCCTCACTGGATGATTCCAGAATCAAGTGTCTCTGGTGACATGATTGTCAAGGACACATGCCAGCAGACAGTTTTGAAAAATAAAAACATGAAGAACTCCTAAAGTAGCAGAGTTCTTCCAGCCAGTATGTGTATTTTATGACTCATAATGATTTAGAGAACAAAAATTGCAAATCTGTATATATGGAGAGCTATTATATGTTCTCTAAACAGCAGTAAATAGAGGGTTAAAGCCACGATGTTTTTTAAAAAAATTTTACGGAACTGTTGCTTTTTGCTGTGGAATGAAAGTTTAATTCTGCAATTTCCATGTTAAGAGGATCTGTCAGTTCATTACATGGAACAATTTAGAGAGGTTTGTTCTGTCAAAAGCAAAAAAAGATAAACACAAGAAAAACATGTATGTCCCTCTTTAAATTTAAATGATAATGAATTAAATCATTGTTTTACATTCCAGAGTTACAAACAAAAGTGTGTTTCACACATCTGAGACTCATAGTGTACAGCTTAGGCTCCTTACAAACATGGGAGTGATTTAAGAGTTAATTGCAGAAGCTGCAAACAATGCAACAGGACTCTGATTCTTCATGGAGGCTCAGAAGAAGTTTTAGTTCTGCTTCAGAAGGGGAATTCAGAAGTCAAGGACAGCACAGAGGGAATATTTTATTTAAAACTACCTTATTTCAAAACTAAATTTTCTCAAAAAGCAAAGCGATGAAAAAAGTGATAGCCTACTGCTTCTCAAAGTACATAGCAAAAATAGAGGTTTAATAAAAACATTTATGTGGAAAATATGTCCAAAAATTTAATTTGCTTTTTAAGGCACGCAATGATTTTCTGCCTGAAAAGTCTGGTGACATCAATAACAAAAATATGTCCACTTTTCTTTCAGAAACAAAGGAAAATACAGGCTGGTTTTATACTTGACATTACTAGAATTTTTTGACAGCCTTTTTTAGAATTTAGATTTTGAGATCTCAAATGGAAAATATCTTTGTTTCTTCAATTTATTTCCCATTGTCTTGACTAACATAAATTTTTTCTCACAGTAAGGTATCTGAAAGAATATTTTAAGAAATCATTTTGTGCCATAGTTTCCAATACCAAGTTCTCTATGTCTGAAAGCAAAACTAAAATAAATGTGTATTCTGTTTAGATTTATACTGAAAATCACAAACCATGATGCCTCTAGGCACACTGCCTTAGAGAAAAGGTTAGTAAACGATACATTTCTGTGCATCCTGAAATTGGTAATACAAGAGGGCAGGAGAAACTGATTGGCAAAGTTGAAAATTAGAAAATATTTTATATATCAGCATGCAGTTGTAAGGGTATCAACTAAATTCTGATGAACAGAAAAAATAACTAGAATTTTAGAAGGATTTAAGTTTATATTTTTTAAAAATTATGGGGTGTGTGTATAAAATAAGAGAGAAAAAACTCTATATTTCTTGAAAGAATTCGTAATGGCTAACTCAGTCAAAAGCAAGTAAGAACAAGGAGAAAAAGCTTCCAATCAATTTATAATTCCTAAAATATCTTCTTGCGTTGACAGCAGAATTTCTATATAAAAAAATTTAATGTAAATGTCAGTTTTGGTATCTTGAAATTTAGTAAAACTGTACAATAATAACAATTAAAACGAACAGCTAGACAAAACAGCTTTACAAGAATGCAGCAGGGTAAAGTGGAAGAATGGAGGTCTGAAAATTAAAGGCATCTTAGAATTTACCATCATCAGATCACTTCTCATCAAGGTTAGTGGGGTACTTAATGGGGAATAGAATGCATGTTTATTGTCTTAGTTGTGTGTAGTTTTCTCTAAATAGTTGTTTTTCCTGTATTATTTTAGCAGACAGATGAAACTGAAAGGAGATACTATGACTGATATTTATTACTGCATTGCCATAGCCTCCTGTGAATTTTGATTCATCCTCAGTGTGTTTGCTTTGAGGTCTCAAAGAAATCAGTTTTAGGGGGAGAGAGAAATAGTGTCTGCAGACTGTAGTCCTTCCTTGTATAATACTGTGATCAAAATCTGGATTAGAGCCAAGGCTACATAAAATGACATTTTAAGGAAGGAATGGGAAATTCTCTAGCCGTTCCTTTACTGCCTAACCCTCAAGAAAGGAAGATATTCAGTTGTTACATCGACTAGTTGCTGCATTATCTCTGCAATACTCAAGGAAGTTCAATGACAAATGACAGGAAAATCAATATGGTGCTGTACAATTGCATTTTTGTAAGGAGAGGAAGTCATATTTGTTTTTCTAAAACCGTCTGGAAGCTATGTTAAGAATAAATAATCTGGACATTTTTGATAATTTTTAAAATATCCTGCATGCATAAGTCCTGTGTAGCAATTTCTGATGGCTGAAATTGGTTCCTTTTTCCTAGGGAATCCATGCCTCATTCATTACATGAGATAAAGTCTGAGGATGAAACAAGGTTGTACAGGACAGGGGCATAGCATATTTCCTAACATAAGATGACAGGAAGTCGAGTGGAAAAAATTCTGGAAAGAGGAAAACTGCTCTGGCAGAGAAGAGTGATCTGATGATTTGGACTGTAGTGCCCCTGCCTGTTTTCTGAAATTTCCTTTGTAATCTGGGCAAGTGTGGTGTTTTTTTGCCTGCATGTTCATCAGAAGTGCATTCTTTCTTTGCATTTTAAAATTATGAGTATTTTAAGAATAAATATTTTGAAGACTGTGACTATCAGAACCTAAGCATCTTAAATTGAATAACTCATGCTAATTACAGCAACGACTCTATGCTCCAGTGATTATAACACCACCTCACACCAAAGGATATAGACTAAAGCAACACTGATCATTCACAAAATACATAGTGGCAAATATCAAAAGCTTACAAAAAGTTAATAGTTCTGTTCTAATAGCCAGTCATATTTAGCATGGCTCTAAAAAATAAAATTAAGTGTTAAGCAGTTGCATATTCTGTGCTAATTCTGGAAGCATCACTTACTTGTTACTAAGGTAGTTTTATAGGGAAAAAGTGTCTATATTATGCTATTTACAGTGCAATAACAACATAATAATATATGTATAACTTAATACGTATTTAATTAAATGTGAAACATTAAAGTTTGTAACAAATAAGTGGAATTTAATTAGCACAGGGACACTAGGTTGAGGTAGTTTTACATCAATATAAAACTTGAAGTGTTCCTAAGAGATATACACCAAAATGTCAGTGAAGTCCCTAGGGAAAAAGAGATTATATTGATTTTATACAACAACATCAACAACAACAATGCATAGCTAGGGCAGCACTCTGCAGTACTTTCTGTCTTTAACTACCTTGGAATCTGTAATTTGAGTTTTAGTGTTATCGCAAGTGCAATTTGTGAACAAATGTGCTGCATGTTTTATTCTGATAACTTAATCCATTTTACAGATTTTAGTTGTTTGAAGACAAAAGAAACAGTTTTGCTGGATTGATTCTCAGAAATTTTAACTCAAGGCTTACTCATAATGTTTCCAACTACTTATATAGCAAACAAACAAGAAGTTGGACTGTTTCTGCTGAAATAAAGGAAATAATTATTGTTGACCGTCCATATCTCATTGCAGTACCATGTTTGTGCTTGCTTTCATTCTGAATTTCAGAAGAAATAGTGTGGTTTTGCTAACATGAAGGGGGAAAGGAATTAGGCCAGGAAAGTGTAATCAGAATGATGTTTGCTTTATTTATGGAGAAATTATTTTGACTTCACAGTAGGATGAATGAGGCAGGATTCAGTTCAAACAAATAAGCATTTCCAGTCAATTAGAATTGGACAGATTAATGTGTTATTGGGTGAATAGAAGACTCCCAAAATGTCCCATGATCCAGAACATAATATCACACAGTGTGAAACTCCCTGCCCCAGGGAAGGTACCTTGGCAAATATAAAGCTGAATGAATAAAAAACACAACAGAATTGGTGTTCTGAGGATTTCTTCCACTACTTCTTTGCAACTTGCTCCACAACCCAATGGATCTGGTCCGTGACCACCAACCCAGCCAAGACTGCACAAGTCTCTTTGCTGGGCCTGTAGGTGATGAGATCCTCACACTCTTGTTCTTTCCTTTTTTTCTTTTCTCTTGTGCATGTCCTTGGGTGACGTGGTTTTGCTTTCATACTGCAGTGCTGTCATGTTGTTGTTATTAGACATAATAATAACCAAAATGGCTACATTCCTCTTTTCCTTTGTTAGCAAGTTGTTCTATAATAAACCCTAGATATGTATATTCAAAACCAGATCATTCAGTGTCATTTCACTCCAACCCACCCCAAGGGACCTGGTAACAAGAACCTGTGTTACCCTCGCCTTCTGTGGGGAGGGTCATAACAACTTGCCTATTTTAATTCTGAATAATTATGTAAAGAGATATCACATTGGAAGTGATATTTTTTTGTTTTGAAGGAGGCCAAAACAATTTATAAAACTTACAAAAATGTCACTTCAGTCCAAAAAACCTAAATTTGAAGCATATTGAAATTCCTCACAGTTCTGTAGTAGCTTTTGTACAGAAATATTGCATTCAGAAAGCAAGAGAGGACTTAAGAGATACTTGAGGAGGGACAAACTAATATTGTAGCAGTGATCAGTAGGATCACTTTCTTTCCTATCTAATTTGATTATTTCCTGAATAAACATACAAGAGAACTCAAGCAAAGGGAAAGCGTAACTGTTTAATTGTGTTTTCTTTTGATATTTCCAAGGCAGTCTGGCTTTGTTCAAAGCCAATTGTTTTTTTATGAAAGGCATTTTTTGTGGGCAAAAACCATATTTGGCACTAAAAACTAAAACTAAACTTCAAACAAGTATATGTCACAGACATGTTGGGGGTTTTTCATTATTTTTAAATATGTTGGTTCCAAGTTCAAATGTGTTGTTCATATCACAGTCCTCTGGCTCTGGAGAACACCTCTGAACAGCTTTGACTGCTGTTAAGACTCTGGTGGAATAAAAGCACTAGTTCACTTTCAGAAATGTCACATCCTGTGTGACCAAATTTTTACACTTCATCACTTTTTTCTGAATGTTCAAGACCATTTTCAGAGAAACACACTAAAAAAGGCTGGGTTTCTACATGAAACCCCCTTCTGTCTCTTCTGTGATCCTTACCATCTTTTCCAAAGGAATTCCCAGGAGAAGGCTGAATCTTTGCAGTTATTGTACAAAATTACTAATTCTTTAATGGCCATTGAAGAGAGAGTTTTCATATGAGCTCTTTCTCCAGTACCTTCAATCATTTTTTTCTTCCTAAGTGAGTGTGGCACTGCACTACCATTTTGTTGTTATTCTTGTTTTTTGATATACAGAAGGAGAAAAAAAGTCCTGTAGCACCAGTGATGGTTGCTGTTCCAGGGCACTCAGCAGAAGTGCCCTGGTCAGGAACTGTTCCCTTTTTCTTTTGAGGTACTTCCTCAATACTTTTGAGGATAGTTTGCAAAGGTTTCCTATCAAAAATTAAATAGAACAATAAGAAATTGTATTAAAAATTCAGTTCGTCTAGGCTGATTGCTACAGCATTGAAGAAGATGAAAAGGGAGAAAAAGTGTAATGTCAGAGGTCTGCTAGCTAATCTACAGCAGCTGCCATCAGATCCAAGACTTCACTGAACATATGATTCCCTTTCAACTAGACTGTCCTTACACAATCCCTGGAAAGGTCTCAATACTGTGAAAATTTGTTTAAGGTTTAGCATTTCTTAATTAACTGGCTTTGTTTGTTTATTTTAATTCACATTTTGATTTTATCATTTTAACACATGAGACTGGTTATCCCAGAAAATGGAAACATAACATTTGGATGACGCAGCTACAAATACTCTTTCGGATCAGTTAATGCTGAAGAATGAAGGAAATTTTCCTATCTTATTACAGTAATTTTGGTGGCACCTTTCACTCTATGAGCTATTCACAGATGATATCTTGTTAATGATTCTTTCCTTTTATCACGTGCAGCTAATAGTGACATACAGAAATGTCACTGTCTGCAAGACTAGGCAGGTACAGAAGACTACAAAGGTAAAGAAAGTCCTTGCCTAGGGTATCATATTGCTGAGAGGTAAAGTGCCATACTGCTGCAGGACTGCTGTACCCATGATTGCATCCAGGAGAGGAACCAGCTCTCTTGGAAGTGATGCTGCGGCAGTGGGCACCAGAGATAGAGCAAGGTAGCATCAGTTGGAATTATCTGCTGCTGCTCACTTTCTCTACTTATTTTTCTCACCCCATCTTTGCTCCTCATCCCTTCCCTTGTAGTCTACTTCTAGCTTCTCATTTGGTGGAAAGAAAAAAATATATTTGTCTATGCATCTGAATATCCTTGAGCTGTTTTTGTTCATGACTGCAAGTCTCATTGATTTAATTTTTAATTGTTTTTGGAGAATGCTTATTTACAGATCAAGCTTTGTTCAGGTTGAATCACTGCAATGAAGATACTGCTGGAATGAAAACAACTTCAAATGACTTTTAAATTTCTTTACTAGGTAAGAAACTGCTATTGATTGCATGTAATAACATGCAATTTCCTTTTCATGTTCATAGCATCTGTTCATCTTTTTCTTCTGCAGTGTAAGTGAATGAACTAAATTCCAATGGTCAGTGAAATACTATTTTTTCACATATTTAATACATATATTGAAACATATAGATATATAATAGTTACTTTTTATTTTGTTCAGAAAGTTCTCTGTCATCTAACCTTTCTCTGTCCGGGTATTCTGTGCTCTGCCATAATACTGGTAAAGAAGACTGCGATTTGGTTTTAAATTGTATTTTTAGCACTACCGTTTCACTCATAAAAAAAAAGAAAAAAATCAACAAAAATTTTCATTAAAGAAAAGATTGTCTGCTTAGGCATATTGATTAAAAGTACATATTTTCTGAACTTAACAGAGAATTTTATAGGATTAATGCTGACAGAAAATGATATGCATTATTTGAAAAACTGTTTTGGAAGTTCACTCTTCTTACAGAGTTGTTTGCTCTATCCAAGAACAATATTCATGCATATGGTCAATAGCTTTTTATAACCGTGGAGGGCATCTTCTACTATAATACAAAAAAGTTTATTTTTCTAGAATATATGTCCAAGTTTCCCATAAAAATCAAAGGGAAATAAAAGGTAAAATGACTGACCAATGCAAAGAACTTTATAGAAGTAAAATAGTCTTATAGTTTGTTACACAGAACATGTAAGAAGTAGTTTTTTTCCCCATTTACTGGAAATTTTCAAGAGTTAATGTTTTATCTCTACATAAGAAATAATGACTAAAATTTTGACTTTCCATAAATAAAGTTGAAACAAAAAAAATGAAACTGTCTGGCATACTTAAAAGGCTTTGTCTCACAATAGGAAAAATGGCTTTTTAAATTAAAAAATCCACCATTATACATACAGATTTGTTTAAAAGACATCAACAAACAGTAATTTTCAATATTTGTCTCTTAAAATTTGTATCAAGAATCTAATGGAAATAGAATTTCCCCTGAGAAAATTTTATTAACAATAAAGCATTTCTACCAAAAGGAGAAGCTGCTAATGGCAGAAACAGACATAATTCTTGCAAGGCTCTCTGTTGTGATTGTAATTAATGTATCTTTTGGCAGACATACAGAAATCCTTGTATTTGTGCTCCTCCTCCTCAGGAATAGCCCATTTATCCTCAATGTCTTTCTACATGGAATGTTGTGAAGGGCTGCAATTGTAGATCTGAAGAGCTAGAGCATGATGGACTGGAAAATAAGAAATTTACAACATAATATTTGATTCTTATTATTCTGCTGAGAAAAATGAATGTTCCAGTGCTCAAATAATCTATGGTTAATTTTCCAATACTGATATTTACTTTATAGTTCAAATAAAAATCTCCCATTTTTTTGGTCTTGTGTTACTGTTTTATTCCTGTTAAACATTTATGCATATGACAGTCTTGCTCACAAGGCAAACCTGAAAGCAGTGTTATGTGATCAGCATAGCTGGATAAATGTTCTGTATTTTGCCAAATGCTTATAAAATTATCATTATGGACACCCAGACTATTTTTTGTTTTTTGCAATGATTCAGTGTTCATGTCATCCAGACTTCTGCTTTTAACTTATTTAAAAATAAGAAATGCATTGAAGTCCAATAGTCGAGTCTATGATTTGGTATATTAAATATTCTGAATCTGAAGATTTTTTCATCTGATAGCAAATTTTCTTCCAAGGCTCAATTTAAATACCTCCTGTGTTGCGTAGGCATATTGATGCAGAATTGCTAGGTGGAAATTTCAGAGGAATACCACAGTGTCACATATCTTAGAATTGTGGAATCATTGAGGCTGAAAAACAGCTTTAAGCTCAGAGAGTCCAACAATTAACCCATCTAGTGATGGGTTCACCACTAAACCATGTCCATAAGCACTATACCTACACAACTTTTATATACCTCCAGGGATGGTGACTAAACAGTTCCCTGGGAAGCCTGTTAACAGGTTTAACAACCCTTTCCATGAAGAACGTTTTCCTATTATCTATTCTTAACCTCCCCTAGTACAACTTGAGGCTATTTCCTCTTGTCCTGTCACTTCTTACTTGGGAGAAGAGACAAACCCTCACTTGGCTACAGAACTTTTTCAGGTAATTGTGGACAGCTCCAATAAGAGCTAAACAACCTCAGCTCCCTCAGACACTTCTCATAGTTCTTGCTAAGAACTTGACTGTTCAGCAGCTTTGCTGCCCTTGTCTGGATAAATTCCAATATCTCAATGTCTTTCTTGTTCTCACATTTGTAACTTTCAGTCAGCTGATACCTCTGCAGTTAGCCAGAACTGCTGGCAAATGATGGAGACTGGCTTGGAGAGCGATTCTCCCATCTTCCTCAGTGACCTTGAGTGGATCCTGTCTTGCTGCATAGACTCGTCAGTGTCATAGTGGTGCAGTAGGTCCCTGACTGCTTCCCTTGGATTATTGGGGTTTCGTTCTGCTCTTCAGTTATCTTCCAACTCAATGGATTAGGTACCCTGAGAAAAAACTATTGACTATTAAATACAAAGAAATCATGAAGTACCTCAGCCTTTAGCTTATCCTTTGTCAATGTTTCATACCACATCCAATAAAGAATGGAGATTTCTCCTTAGCCCTCGTTTTGATATTCATGTACTTATAGAAATATATGTTGTTGTCTTTTACAGCAATAGCCAGATTAAGATCTTGTTGGTCTTTGGGCATTTAAATTTTCTTTGTCCACAACCTCACATTATCCTTGTAATCCTCCTAAAACACTTATCTTCCCTTTTCTTTAAAAGTCCATTAACTATCCTTGTTGTGTGAGGCTCTAGACAAAGCCCTGTTCAGCCAGACCAATCATCTTCTCCAATGGATAGTGTTTTGGCACATGGGGATGTCCTGCACCTTTAAGATTTGCTTCTTTAAGCACATCAAGACGTCCTGAACACATTTGCTCATCAGGACTCCATATATGCTATAATATAGTCTCTTTGCTCCTTTCAAACAGGATAAAGTACACATCCAAGGCAATGCTTTATTTCTTTTTATTATAATTGCTATAAAATGCTTTTGTGTGAAATTATTTTCTGTTGGATAATACCATCTTACAAGCTATCTGGACATATATAAATGCAAAACTTGCTACATTTCTAAAACTAGGTTATGAGATCAGAATAAAATTGAAATCATATTCTTTAACATTGGCATCAACTTCATATTCCATAAAATAAATCAGAATCTGGCAACTTGTCTAAAACAGGGAAGTACAACTGAGTACTAATGTCTGTTATTTTTCTCTTGAGAATATGTGTTCAGGCATTGAATTTGTATTTATGTATATGCACAGAACTATATACATTTTTGAAGCTGGACAAAAATGTTATAAAGTAAGTTAATTTTTCATTTCTTATCTCTAACAGAAGAATAATACAGTTTTGACTTTTCTGTCTTATCATGAAAGACATGATGGAATTATTGCAATTATAAAGGCATTTTGGCAAAGAACATCATCTAAAAAAGCAGATGAAATTCTAGGCTATATCATTCAAGCTATTTCCAGTAGACAAATGGAGATGTGATTAAATTGTGATTGTGCAAGCCTCAGTTGGAATACATATTCTTTTGAACAAAACAAAAATGACATCAACTGCAAGGGAAATTACTATATTAGTAGCGTTGGAAAACTTATCAAATGAAAAGAAACTGAAAGAAACTTTGGCTCATCTAGCCTTCAAAAAACAATGTTCTCTCCAAAACCATAAAAGTAAATACCAAGATACCAGAAATTCTAAAGAGTTGTATTGGCTATTATAAATAATATCCTCAAACTCTCAAACTGGAAAAAAAAAGGTAAATATGCTAGGCTGGAAGTTAGAAAAAATGGGTTCTAACCCCTAGAAGAGAAAAACTTCACCATATTGGTCCAAAAACAGAAGGGAAAATTAGAAGTCTTTGCAGTACTTAGCTTCACAAATGTACATTTATATAACATGGTTTTCTGTCATAATTGGTACCTATGAACAGCAATGCTGGAGGAAAATTCAATTCTATGCTCTATGTTCCAAATGCGAAACCGCAAAAGAGTGTATCTATTATTGCCTGTTACAGCCCATCAGCTACAGGTTCATAAAAATATGTCTCTCAGAAGAGACATGCCGTAGTTTGGAATGACAAGTTTTTACTGCAGTCTTGAGCAGTGGGAGTGAATTTCACAGCACTTGAAAGAAATTAGGCATATTTGAAGAAAAGAAAAAGAAATTGATCCAGGACAAAAATGTGTTAAAATCTGTTTGTGTGGTATAAAATTAACACTAGGTAGTACAGAGGTTCTTTAGCTTTTTTCAAAATTTGCTATACCAATCTGTTCTAGTCCAATAGTTAAATAATTTCAACATAATTTCTAAAACATTAAGTACATTAAGTACATTTTGCACAACTTACAAAATTTCCTTATGTGGTGAAAAAAAAATAAATAAATATTTATTTATTTATATGTGCAAACCCACAACCAGCATGGAAAGATATCCTTAGTAGATATTCATAGTAGTATAGT
>VRYO01001878.1:32272060-32290943 GCA_009812075.1 Sialia sialis
TCTTTTCACTCACCAGACACTAGCCAAAAATAACAATTCTTTTAGGGTTATAGGGGGTTTCCTTAAGAAGAATATACAAAAATAATTTTACATTAATTTCCGCAGTTCTCTAATTCAGGTTTTTTGACTGAGGATTTTGAGTTGTTATATTATTATCATAATATCCAAACATAGATGCAGCTTCTCAGATTCATTAAACTGTCTTTAAAGAGGTTCTTATTATGCATTGATTTCCTAATCTGCTTAAATTTATTGGGGAGCTGAAGACAATGAAAAATTGTATAATGAAAAACATTATAATTTAATCAACACATACTGTAATTTTTTAATATTAAAGGAATTATTGTCTTCAATTCTCTAATCAAATTTGCTAAAGACTAATATTCAAAAAATTTCAAGGCTTTCCATTTATTTGATGATACTTTTGAAAAACCTACTTTGCAAATTATTGTTCTTCATGAGTGATTTTAAGAAACCTTGTCTTAATATAACCTGAATTATCCCAATTTATTAATCACAGCCTGCACTCCAAGATTATCCTATCAATTTCTTAGAGCAAGTTAGAAGCTGACAGATAAGTGAATATATAAGTTAATATATAGAAAGCACTAGGAGTATACATGATGGCGCTTTTTAATTTATTTATGTATTTCAAATTATTTTAGGTTTAAAACCTATTATTTTCTGGTATTTGCATTGACTTAAATTTATCTTGTGTTAAATGCTACTTTATATCTCTTGCTTATGTGCTCTTTTTTTCTGGCATGAAATAATTGATCTATTCACATGATAAGACCTACACATAGTGATGAGGGTACTTGAACGATATACTAAAAAATCAGACAAGTGGGGAAAAAAATCTTTTTATGCTTTAGATATATGGAAATGTGCAGATACAAGCTTATGAGACTTTCTACATTTTAAACATGATGAAACATTAAAATATTTTTCTCCCTTTTCTTTTCAGACTGGATGATGGAACATTAAGTGTCAAAGCTATTGTGTTTAAAACCCTGCTAAGTAGATGTAATTAGTCTAATTCAAAATTCAGAGAAAGACTACCAGTTTCCTGGAAGAGAAAACACTAAATCTACATAAACCAAATGAAATATTATTTCAAAGAAGAAAGTAGAAACACCTGTATAAAACATAAAAATACTCTTCTGCAAAAAAGCTTTTGGGGAAAAAGAAGAAAGATTGTTGTGTGGAGCTGGACATCAGGAAAAGAAGTAAGGAAGGAATGACCTTGGTAACCAAAAGTCTCTGAGAACTTTCAGGAGACCCTTTCACTAGTTAAGCAAAGAGAGATGTATTAACTATGGCCTGGATTGTGCAGGTGGTTACTAACAATCAGCTCACAAAATAAACACAATAGTGAATCAAATCAACCTAAGATTTCAGATGTATGAATTCAAAAGCAAAAAGTCATGAAAAACACAAGAACAAATTTTGCTACAGGATTAAAAATATTTAATACAGTAATTTCACAATTATAAGCTGCACCTTTTTCGTTGAAGAATCCAGCCTACACCAGTAGTGCGGCTAATCATCAGGTGTGGCTTATCTATGGACAAATCCCAGCAAAATGCCAACCCAGAAGTGAGAGCCCGCCAGAGAGGGCACCTGGGGCTGCCTTTAAAGGCTTGGCTGGTCTATGAAAACTGTTTGCAACTTGAGCACCTGACACCAAACCCTGCGTTGGCACGATTCTATTACTAACTCGTTACTTTGTTGCACATGGATCCTCGCTTTAAAAAAAAAAAAAAAGCAGCTTATATTCGGGTGCGGCTTATACATGGAAAAATCCCGTGGTATACCCGGCTACCCGGATGTGCGGCTTATAATCAGGTGTCGCTTATAATTGTGAAATAACTGTATATATCTTAACTTAGTTGCACCTGCTACATTCATGTGACCCATTGATATGGAAGACAGCTGTATTTACAAGGAGAATGATGCCAGGAAAAAAACTCCAAAGAGGACTCTTTTTTTGCATGGTAAGAAAGGGAGATATGTTCTGATCTGCTGAGTGTCTGAGGGTTGTGGGAAAAAAAAAAAGGAATGAAATCATGAGCCCATCAAGAAAATTTAATTTGGTATAAATTATTTTCCAAATGGTTGGTAGGATCTAAAGCATGGGACTTGGTGACAAAAAGAGAGTATAACTGCATGATTATCCATGAAGAAAGGAATGGAGGAATAAATATACACTCAAAAATATTTTAGAAAATATGGGTAGAGACTTTTGATAGAGGATGTAAAAACCATTTTTTCCGTGATTGCAGCACTTATTAGTTGACAACAATTAATTAAACTAATTCAAGTTCCCTCAATCAAGTCTGGTTTGCTAGAGGAGTGACAGAAAGACTCAGTGGGCATCTGACAGCCAGCCACACTCGTCCCACCGCTCTTGTATTGAACATTATTCTGAAGACACAACTGCTTTATTTTTAGTTTAAGGTCAGAAGCCAAATGAAGTTGGAAATTGTTTTTCTCAACAAGTTATGACTTCTCGGACACTGCCAATTTCAGTGATGATCACTACTATATCACCAAGACAATGAAATATGTTTGATATTAAAATAGCAACATAAGTACTTATGTTTTGTAAGGCAAGATGCCATCCACAAACTCAATTTCAATTGTATCAAAGTGCAGAAGAGAAAAATATTGTATTTTCTTTCAACCACGAGGCAACATATTTTGATAAAATTTACTGCTACTTGAACAGTTCTTCCCCCCCAATTTACACTTCTGAGGAAATGTGCGAATTTTAAAGTAGATACTATTTTCAGAATTTTCCACTAGAAAGAATTTAAGAAGAAAAATTTACACTTATATGGCATATTGAGCAAAGCAGCTGACGGCTATAAATAATATTTAATGGGGATAATATATTTTCCAAGTACAGAGGGGAAAAAATTTCAAAAATGAGTCAGCTTTATTTTTTTTAACATGATACCATCTTGAGCAAAAATGGAGATTTTTTTCCTTAAATAAACAGTGTATTTAATAGACTCAAGATATAACAATATTTATTTATGTGAAAACCCCTTTTTGAATGTGTGTGTTTGTTTCAATCACTTAGCATATATAAAAGCATAACTGAGCAGCAAAATTAGATGAAGATTTTAATAATCTTAAGCTTTATATACCAGGTGAATGACTGCTTCTGTTTAAATTACCTTGTGGCCTTTCTATTAGAACAAAACAAAAAATCTTTGAAGTGATTTAAGGGCTCAATTTTCTCCTTACTACTAATATTTGCAGCACTAGGTGTAATGTTTGGGCTCTGAATAAATGTCAAGATATCCTGGTTAACACACCTTTCGTATTACTAAATCACAGAGAAGATCAGCTATAGTCAGTTTTGAAGGAGAGGTCATGAATGGAGAGCTCTGAGGACAACAAGTAAACAACACATATTTTCGCTCATCTAGATCCTCAATTGGTACAAATCAATATTATTCCTGTGAAGAAAATGGGCTCTGTATTGATTCACCTCTTTTCTGAAAATAAGCACAGCACGTGGCTTAGATTTCTGTGTGAAAGAGAACTTTGCCTGGACCAATGGAGAAGAAAATAAGAATTGAAATTGTCCAAGAACAAAACAAGAAGAATTGGAACTGTTCAAGAACGGATGTTTCATAAATGTTGTATTTTCTATATGTTTTTTCTTGAAGCTGGAAAGATTAAAGCATATTTATTAAGGAAACACAGCTATTCTGTTTTCATGGTGTAATTCCACGCAGCATCACTTTTATTTGGAAACGGTGTTAAGTTTTTTCAAGGATTACAGTAATTTCATGTGTATAACATGCACCCTTTTGGCTAAAATTTTGATCGAAACACGGATGTGTGCCTTATAGACCAGTGCACCTTATATATGGACAAAGTATGAAAAATTGCCGACAACCTGGAAGTGCACCTTATAGACGTGAAATTACTGTATTTAAAATTATAGGTATTAATTAAATAAAGTTAAGAAAACCTTGTTAATACATTTTCAAAAGGAAAATAGAATTTTCTGATGTTTTCCATTGAAAATAAATGTTTTGGTACAGAGCAGTCAATAAGGCATGCAAGAGAAGCAGATGCAGAATCAGTGCACATTGCTTACTGATAGGGACAATTGTGTAACTAGTATCCAGATCTGAAGGTAGAGCTCTTCTACCTATATGCAACAGGTAAATAGGAGACATATGCTGATAGGGTAAGCATCTCAAAAAATTCTGGTCTGATACCATCTAATTAAAATGGCAGATCTTCCCAGTGGCTGCAGCATGGGCATGATAAACTACAAAGACACAGAGGCAATAAAGAAAGCTTTTCATCAATCAGGAAAGACTAAGGATTTTTTTTCTCACATTTTTCAACCAGATACGTGCCTAGTTTATTCTCCAGAGAAATGTTGACAATGAGGGAGATACCATGAGTAATCAGCAGTAGGACAATTAATGCCTCAGATAAGGGAGAAAAGTCCACAAATGTGTGAAAATAAAGAAAAACAGGGGTTTAGACACTTCCAAAGATTTTAATCCAATTTCCATCTTTCTATCATTTTGGCTAAATCAAAATATTTGACCAAGAAATGTTTGACCAATAAATGTTCCTGTGTTTTGCTCAAATCCTAAAAACATATTGCAAAAAATCCTTATTGCAGTATGAACATATTGCCATTGTTTCTGCATCGTGTGTGGTGCTTACATGCAAAGCCAAGTCTAATATGTCTCAGGATTAGAGGCAGGTGGGTTTAGGGAGATGAAATTTAGGAGATCAAATTTAGGTTTTCTTCCTGTCGAGCAAAAAAAGGAATTAACTTTTGGAGCTAATGTTTTTACATGAATGGGCAAATTGATTGTGTGACAGTCACATCTGACAGTTTTATATGTAGTCTTTATGAGACGGGATTATTTAAAATGAATTACTGCAAAAATGTATTTTCCTTGGTTGATAAAAGAGGTTTTAATTTTAATACATCCTATAGTCATAATTGAAGGCATGTTCAAACTAGTATCTGGAGCTTATTGGATTTTAAAAACATTTTAACTTTATTTAGGAAGGAGAATATGAGAAAAAGATGGATATATATATATTTATTTTATGTTAGCATTAGGGTTTCTGAAAAAGGAACTTGTCTTTTATAGTAAGGTTTCTTCAAAAAGGGAAAAGTTTCTAAAAGTACTTGGTATTTTATGAATTCACATTCTCAGACAAAAAAACATTTTGTCCAGTTCTACTTAGTGTACTGCTTCATTAAACAGATTTCCTGCTTTGAGTAGCAGCACTCTCTGTGAAATTCCTTATGTTCCACTATTTTAGTCATTGAAGAGTAGAATATCAATTACGATTATGATTTATTCTTATATCATCTTCAAAGATATTCTATTCGTTCTTGAGAGCTCTTGCAATTTGGTTCCTTCAAGGCACGAAATACCAAACTAGACTTTTTCATCAGATGTTAGAAAATGGTTTAACATGAAGAATCAAGTGAGTAAAGCTCATTCACAAAACTACTCAGTCAGAACCATGTCACATCTGATAAGAAAGCTGTCCAAAGGAAAAAGAAAGGGTCTCTGCAAAGCCCCGAACAAAATTGCAAGATTCAGGCTGTTGACAGCGTTTACACTTATTGTTATCAATGGTGTTTTACTGGACATATTTCCACTCTCACCAGTCTGTCATGAATAGTGGATGACAGTTTATGTCTCCTATGATGCTTTATTTACAATGGTGATTCATGACACTCCTGCCCAGAAGCGCTATAAAGACAACACAGAATTTTTTAACCAGGAATAGGGCTCTGGAGGTCATCTGGCCCAAAATGCAGCAAAAATCAGAGTCAACTTCAAAGTAGATTCAACAGAAAGATATAAAAGTCAATAGCGGCAGTCATTGTTTCAAGGGAAACTGTCTTAGTATACAACTTCATTTTTGTCAGTACACACTCAAAGTCCAAGTGTAAGCCTGAAGACATAGATTTATAATACGTATAATCAGAATATTCCTCATTGCTCTCATAGTTTAATTACCAGTTACGAGTTGATTGACTTTTATGAAATTGTAGCTAGTGGAAAGTTAATTGGAAATGGATTTCAGAGCAATTGGGAGAACCAACAGTTTGCTTTATCAATATAAGTGCATTTTGTCACAAGATATGATACAATTACTTGAGGAAGCATCAGGAGAAGAGCTGCAGAAACAGCGATGATTCTGCAAATCCACCCTCAGGGGCAGACCACAAGCCAGAGTGAGACAGCAAAAGCAGGGCCATCTGTTGCTTTAATAATTTCATAAAGAGATTTGATTCAACATGGTAGAATGATCACAGCCTAGAAACCTTTACTCCTTTGCTAAAAACCATGTATGAGCCGTTAGATAGAACATGTTGATCAACAAAAACCTGAAGATTGATCCACGCTGATAAGCAGTGTATGGGTAATTCCACTCTGTATCCCCCAGCACCCAGCACTGAGCCTGAGCAATAAAGCTGTGACGAGTGTGAGCTTTGACAAGTCAAGAGCAAATAGTTATAGTAGCAATCTTAAAACAATAGTTGCTGGAAAAACGAAATATCTTGTTCTTACTCTTAGAAACCCACAAAATAAGATGTATATGAAAGAAAAAATAGAGGTGATATGATGAAGCAGGCCATATGAAGCTGAATTCTCCCTTACATAACAATACAATATAGAATTAGGGAGAAACTGAGACTTGTTTCTGTGATTTTCAGACCTAGAGACAAAAGAATGAAAAAAATCCAACTTACCTAGTTCACATCATGTTTTTGGAGTAGCGTTTCCAAGGTGATTTATTTGACGTAAATTTTGGTATATGTTCATAGATATCACTAACCAATATTTCTTTTTCCTCAGAGTCTGGAAACATTTGGAAAACTCTGAAGCCAGATCAAAAACAGTCCATGAAAATTTTCTATTTGATAATCTCTTCTAGTTTTGGAAAATATGGCAAGTAGATAACCCCTTTATGCTCTCTTTATTCCTTTTGCAACCTACTGTGATGGATTTGAAGGCCAGAACTCAGAACTTCATCTACTGTTGTATCAGGTGCTAAAAGTGCATTCAACAAAAATAGCTGACTCTTCTGCAGAGAAAAAAAAAGCTATGATCGAAATAATGAATATATTTAGACTGAGATGCATGGGTTAATTTAAAAATGAAAATTTTTTGGGTAGGGAAGAGACAGGAGGGAGGCAATGCTCTAAAAAAATCACTAAACAATTTTTAAAAGAATTCATGCAGCAGTTTCAAAATGCATATGCTTTTTAGCCTAATTAAGCATATGCTTTAGCAATTATTGATTTGATGTGCTCACTTGAGGGCTCAGAATGCAGAAAGTATTTTGTGACACTGGGAAATACTTTGCTATGCAATTTTAAGAAAACTCTGGAGGCAGCAGAGTAGAGTTTATCTTACTAATGTTGTTTATAAAAGCAGATTTTTTTTCTGTCAGATCTACCAAGGGAAAGAGTCAGATCTAGACACATGAGACTATATGTGTAGAGCATAGACAGATGGAAAGAATGATATATAATACCGAACCCATTCCCTAACCTCTCCATAAATTATCACATACTCAGTAAAAGTTGCATAAATTCACCTAAAATCAAATAACTTTAACCAAGTTCCAGCTATTTCTTGCACCTAATTTAAGATTCAGTTCCCTTTTGAATTCTCCTTTAGGGGTGTAAGAAAAATAGTTTTGGCCTTCCCAGGATCCTTTGGTTTTTGATCTTTCTGGCTTGATGAAACATCTTCTTTATCATCCCTAAAGAAAATTTGCAGAGGAACAGATGTTCCAACCATCGTTCTGTGAAGGGTGCATTGAAGAGATGTCATCTTCTTCACAGACTTCCGAACTGAACCCATTTTTAAATGTCTCATCCATCCTTTGAAAAGAAGAGTTTTTTCCTAAATAAATAGATTATTGCTACAGTATGACATACACAAATCATTTAAGAACACTGCATATTGCATGCACCCAGAAAGTCCAGTCCATTGCTATATGAAAGCACTTGAAAATATTTCATTTTTCACTGGTTAGGTTTCCTGTGTGTTTTCCATTACATCAAGTATCAATAACACTATTGATCTTGAAGATGATCTTTTTGTTCAATTTAATTTTAAATGTGACAGTACTGAGAACAGAAGGGTTTTTTATACCCAGAAATAGCGTGTTTACTTCATTTGTGTAATTTATATGCTAATAATGTGCAGTCTTGGATTCCTTGGGATATTGCTTTACTGCTTATAAATTTATTTCTGTGATACCGTCTGGCACAGCAATTTCATGTCAGCTATTATCTGTGGAAACAGATTAAAACATCCCTGAAGCTCTTTTTCTTTATTTGAAGAGAATTTTCCATCTTCTAAAAACATTCAGAGAAGGGAAGGAAACAGAAAGCTACATATTTTTCCAATTCAAGCATACTCTGGCTCTAGATTATGGACACAATGTTAAAAAAAAGTACAGCATTCATCAGTATTGTTTGACAAAAATTTCCTGCTCTCCATGAACATGGATTTTGTAGGCAATGAGCAGGGATTAATATTACTATCTGCTGTCATAAGCACGTCAGAAAGTGCATTTGACAGGAAGGTAATAGAGAAGGTTAAAATTAATAGCCAGAAGGGATAGGCATTTTTTTGGCAACACCCTAAAAGTGGTGTATTCTGATAAGCAGTGGTTTAAATGGTGTAAATGGTATTTGAGTTTGTAATAAAAATACTGAGAAAGACATTTTACTTTACTGGACATTAACATTTTTCGTATTTCTTCTCTAGTTTCAGAATATCTGAATGTAGAGGCCCCTAAGTAAATTGTTTCATGGAAAAGAAGGTTGTTAAATTGGGATTTTGAATAATGGGCTGTCTTTTTCAGGGTTCTTTAAGGGCATAGACCTCCCAGACAGTATGCAGACTCTGGAGTGGACACATCAGATTTCAAAAGGCAATTAAAAATATGGAAGGTCATAAAGATGTTAGGGTCACCAAAGCAGATGAAGAAAGCAGGAAATTTGGGAAGGAAAATGAAAAAGAGGATGAAAGGCTTAGGAAGGGAGAGTTCTGACTGGTAGTAGGTGAAAGATAATTTGGAAGAAGTTTAAGGGAGGATTAGCTTTTCTGGGTGAATGTGAGAAAAACCCATGAGTCCAAATCTTACATATAGGCAGTTTTAAGATAATTGGAAGAGCAAATGTATCATTAAAGTCCAGCAGAGAAATTGTTTCTTGTGTTTTTCCTTACTTGATAAAGGAGCTGTACAGGGATTGACTCATGTATTAGATGAAATACAAGTTGATTAATTACAATATATGTGATTTGTCTAGGAAGGGGAATAATGTTTAGGATTTCAAGAACCAGCCTCAGAAAGAAAGGGATATGCTTTGAATCACTGGCTGCCCAAAAGAACGCGCCACAGTATTTTGAGATTATCAGCCTTAAGATGTCTCAGAATGGTCTAAAATGGTAGTTTTGGCCAGAAAGGTGATAAATGGAAGTGATTTTCTAAATTACATATGTCTCAATTTGTAAAAAAGTCCAGCCACCCAGCTTTTAAAAATATGCATTTTGCTGAACTTAGATACAAGCACTCTGTACTTGTTGATTTAAAAATATTTTGTCTTAATAAATGTTGTCCAATTTCCTTCTTAAGATTATGTATTTCATTATTTCCATATGGTGGAAGTATATTCAAACACAGGTGGTACATTTTTTAAAAATACATTTTCCCTTCTGTGTGTCTCATTGTCAGCAATTTGATGATCACCGTGAATTAAAGCAAGCATGAGGACTCATGATGATTCACATAATCTCTTAGTTTAGATTTCAAAGGCATTTTAGGATCTCCTGAATCTCTGAATGAAAATCTTCCAAAATCTTTGACCCATTGGGAAGCTAAAGATATCTGAAAATGAGAAAATTGCCTTTCTTAGTAGGATTTCACTGACGGACAAAAACCCATTCTATTACAAAATTTTTCACAGAGGACAATTTTGCTATTGGATTTTCACCAAACCTGTGAAAAAAAGATCTTTCCACTTTCTCTTTTGATTTCTCAAGCTGTGCCTCTGATTACACAGAATATGGTTGGCTTTTTCTTAATATCATTCTCTGAGCACACGTTTTATAGCTGAGTTTAAGTAGCAGCAGTATTTATCCCAAGGTTGATTTAATTAATTTTAATTTTGCATCCAATCTCAGAGCCCACAAATTTATCTTTTAAAATGAGATTTTTCTACTTTATTTTAAACTTTTCTGTTTACTGAGTGCCTGTGCGATTCAATTTTTCTAATACTAACTCAAAACATTCTGCAAATGTTACTTTATAGCATGTATTACTTCAGGCACAGAATACAGAGCTTTTTTATGTGTTCTCTTACTTTTTGGGAAAAAACATATGCTTCATTTTGGATTAAGCCACCTAACTAGTACCAATAGGAAGAAGTATATGTTAATAGTCATGAAGATGTCATTATCCATAAATATTAATGTTATAATTTGTAAATAAGAATGGAAGACAACTAATATGCTCTTGAAACTTGCTTGTGCTGTATCTTCTCCACCTGTATGTGTATAAACTCCTACAAAACCAAGTGAAATCAATGCTAAAGTAACACTGATTTTGAAATCCTTTGGGAATCTCAAAATATATTTCATGGAACTGTGCACGTTAAGAAATGAAAGCAGATTGTAAACTGAATACATAGTGAGGTTATGTTACCTCACTGGGCCATAAATATCTCCTTACAAGAGTCCAATTACAGCTGAATTCCTTTAAGCATCTTAGAAACATGGAAATGGGAGATTTAATTAAGGCTACATCTGTGTTACATGGTGAGTTTCTTCTTATGTGGACACTTTGACCTACAGAGAAATTACCTCCTCTTTTAAAGAGAAAGGGAGAAAAAAAAAAAAAAATAAGCATCTGTGACATTAAGGCGTGCAGAAACTTCATAAAATAGCAATGACCAGGTAGAATGATTGTTTTTTTCACATTATTGCAAACAAACCAGTTGCTATTCAACTGCTATAGGAAAACACTGTTTTTTATTAATTTTCTTCTATTCCCTTTAATTAGTTTGAAAATTGCTGCAAACTGTTGTCTGTAGATGATACAAAATGTTCAGGACTGTTAGATCTAAAAATTGCAATTAAGAATGACTAGCAATAAAATGATGGATGAAATGCTGTCAGCAATGAGAAGTAATGGGCAGGCAGGAAAACCAATCTTAACAACCTAAACTATGTTTATACACCAGCAATCTCAAAATTGACTATCTTCTGGGAACAAGGCCTGTCAGCCACTGTGAATGCTTCCCTGAAATCGTCTCTGAACACCAGCACTTGAAAATGGCAGATATTCCAAATTACTAGAAAATAAATGGACCCAAAACAAGTTGTTTTATTTTGCTGCACAAATTCCTGAAGTGCCTGCAGCTACCATGATTTTGTGCATTTCTTTTAACTCTACTGAAAACCACTTAGAACATATATATGTTCTAAATTTGTATGCAGTAGTGAGGGTTTCAACTGAGATAACTATGGCAGAAGCTCTCAAGGAAAGGGAAGAAATTTTAAGTGAGGCATTTTCGGTTTTCTTTGGCTTATTGTCTGGATTTTTTCCCCTAATTAATATGTGAGATGCTGAAGAGTTGCAGGCTGCTGTGGAGACCAGAATCAGAAAGGGGTGACATAATTGTGCAGGAAGGGTTTCTTTATGCCCACCTTGAAGATTAACCTCTTGGCACTGCAGTCCTCCTCCATCATATGATGGCAAGAGCCTCAAAAGTGCTTTATGTCGACTGAGAAGCCCCAGGATCTCACAAAAAATAAACCTGGATTTACAGGTATTTCCTAGGCTTCCTTTACCATCCTCCATAAGCAGTGGGCTGAAATAGGAATTTGCTTTAGAAATCTGATTCAGACTGAGGTCAATTGCATCTTAAATTGTGTGGCTATGGCAAGAGTCAGATGCATTGTATATTTATTACCTCAGGATGTTTAGAAGGCCAAACACTTGCAAAAATAATTGAACATATTCATAGCAAGAGGTTTCTGAGTGGCCCTCTAGGTCAGCATATCTGATGCATGATGATACATCCTACTACTGGTATCTGGAAAAATGGAGTAAAAAAGGTGACCACACATGGCTGTCATATTTCTAGGTCTGAGGGCTTAAGACATAATTGCTGCTCTGTTACTTTCTAGAAGGCAGATTGCTGACCTAGAGATGAAACACAGTTTTATGCTGGATTGATGTAGAATCTCAACTACTGAGGAAGACTGAGTTGATGATCTTGTGAAAGAGGGCTCTTTAATTTTGACCTCAAAATTAGAAACAAAACTGAAAGGTTTCTGCTTTTAAAAAATCCACAGAGAACAGTAGCAAAGCTGTATTTTGCAATATTTCTTTGTCCAAATTCTGTTCTCCTCCTCAAACTGCAAGCAGCCTTCTTGTCTGTGCAGTCCAGAGTCATATCTGAGAGTTGGTCACTTTGGGGTTGTTGAATCAGAGGTTCTGTGTTCACTGGAATTCTCCAGGCAGATGTGTGCCCCGACTCTAAACAAAATGACTTAGTGATAGATAGAACGATAGTTTTATACACAGATGAATGATTCTAATTCATTTAATAAGACTGCATGCTTAAAAATTGCTTCAGGGGTTTTATGTTCTATTTGGCTCTGCATCTGAGGTGTTACCTTCACATAACCATTGAGGTGTATAAGGAGTTTCTGCTAACAAAATGCTGTTTATAACATTTTGGTGGCAGAAACTCTAAATGCATGTGGATTACTTGCCTCCAAAATCTGTTTTAGCTGCTTCATTCAGCTCTTCCAGGTCTAGCAGAAGTTTTCACAAGCAGGAGATTTCTTTCATTACTGCAGAATTGTCTCACTGGACTTTAGTGCATTGCATATCAAAGCAGATTAGTTTGTTAAATTTAAATCTTAGCAAGCAAAATTGCCCAGGGTCTTCTTCTTTATAAAACCAACTACTGAGAAATTGAAATTAAATTAATATAAACATGTTGCTTAGACCTTTCCCAGCAATCCCAACTATTTTGCTCCTTGTCTTTTTAAATATAATTTGTCCTATTATATTTTTAAGATTGACATACAGAGTGAAGTATTGTTCATTCCTGTTACTCCTGCTCCTACATCCTGGGATTTAGGGCTTTGTTGTTTCTGTTTGGGTTTTGGGTTGGTTGGTTGGTTTTTTTTAATAAAAGATAGACAGAGCCATTATAATTACATAAGCTAAAAAAATATTTATGTAAATCAAATATATATTCACTTGTCAATATTTTTTCACAGGCTACAACCAAGTAAAGCAATTATAATAGCAACATTATATTAAAATATGATTACATCATATTATACATGCAAGGCATAATAAGTATATTTTTAATAACTTTTTTGTTTTGGAAGTCCATATGATTACATTAAATTTTTTGGCTTTTTCCTGTGATCTCAGTGATAGGACTGTTTTCTGAAAAATGAATTTAATTCTTTTATGTTAATAAGGAGGAGCAGAATGCTATTATACAACTCATGCAACTAGAAGATATCAATGAAATCAGATGAAGCTCTATACTGATTAAATTTGAAGTTACATTGACATCTAATTTAGATTTAGATTTAATATACTAATGGTACAGTGTAATGTAGAAAGATCAAAGTGTTGATGGTAATTACTTTTAAAGTTTCAGTATCATATTGCATTCATTTGATTACTTCCTATGACTTGTAGATGACTCTGGAAGATTTCTTCTGAAACAATTTACAAATAAAACAAACAGCAAGGTTTTTTTACTTGTTAAATGAGACTAGACACGGAAAAATTGTATATAAACTAATAAGCACATTTCAGTGTGATCACCAGCAAGAAAAAGGATTTCAAATAAGAAAATTTCTTTTTCAAACAATTTTATTCCATTTTATTTTTGGTCTTGCAGTACCAAAGAGAAAAAAAAATCACTTTTTGTTATGCCATTATTGCAAACTCATGGTGAAGGTATCACCTGTAAGTGGCAAATTCTCTTCTTAAATAGTCCCCACTCTAAAGAGTTATCACCAATGATTCAGAGGAAGTGACAATCTGACAGGTCGACCATCTGCTTCCCAAAACCCAAAATGACATAAAATGACAAAGCTTCTATCCCAGAGAGCCTATTATCACAATTTGATAATGCAAAAAAAAAGTAAAACATAATATAGACATTTGCTGCTTGCAGTGAGCAGATGAATAAAAAAAAATGTGAACAAGGTAAGTTTGAAAAAAATTTGTAATTGGTTACTAGTAATTAAATTAGAAGGGAGAATATTTCTGTGTTGTTCCCATACACAACAAAAATTTGTTTTAAGAAACTAAATTTCTTCTTGCAGTGTAAATCCCAAAATTCAGATCACGTTAGCTGGGGCCTTTGCTTTCACTCCAGTGCATTTCTATGAGCTCTCAAATGGCCCAGCACATCTCTGGAGCTTCAGGAAACCTGAAGAACTAAACCAAGTTAGGCCTGAAAGCTGACTCATCCTTCCATTTCAAAGCAACTTCTGTCACTAAAGAGGTAAGAAATTTTTTTTCCAGCTCTCTGTCAGAGACACAGATATATTTAAACAAAATTTAAAACTACATCTGTATTCTCTTTTCTTATTCTCCTTACTCTCCAGGTAAAAGATTAAAGGAGGTAAAAAATAAATCGGTAGAGATGTCACTATTTGGCAGAGGAGTGGCAGTGGCATGGGAGTAACTGCAAGAGCAGAACCAGTCAGTGTAGTGTCACAAATCTTTCAGCTCACATTCTGAGGAGAGTGTGTGTGGCAGTCTAGAGATCTGTCCTGCCACACACAGGACACACAGCAGGCAATGCTCCTGTGTGTGCCTCTCACCCTGGAGGACAGGAATGAGGCAATGTCCTTGGGTGCCTGACCTGTGGCAGTGTCTCTCTGCAGGTGTGACAATCCCACCTCAGGATTGCTGTCCTCAGCCTATTGCAGCACAGGGAACCTCTGTGGATGTCCCCACCCAGGAACTAATGCTGCTTGTATTCTTCTTTTTTGAGTTAAATGGTCAGCAGCACTCACCTATTATCCTGATGGTCACCCATTCCCAGTCTATTTTACTTGCACCCTTTTTGAAGTCCATTATCAGTGAGTTCCTGAGGTAACACTGTCCACTGATCTTCAGCCCAAAATGGGTTACCAGGGCCCACCCATTGGGTTTAACAACTTATATCCAATTCTTTACAGTGCATGTCTAAACCATTACAGGAAGGCTGATGTGGTTCATGTCCCATCTGTCAAAACACTCAGGTAAGAGTCCCTCATGATAATTATCTCTGCTGCCTTGTCTGTCCAGTGCATACCAGAATCACCAATCAGCTGGAGGTGACAGATAAAGACCTCATTTTATCTGAGCTGTGCTTTCAGGTAGGTTTTATCCTGTCATAAGGCTATTGATTTTTCAATGTATAAAATATTTCAAATAGAAAACTTTAGGTATAGCAACCCATAGATAACACCAATTTTAGTGTGTATTGCTTTTTTCCTGTATCCCAGAAGAACCTTCTTCCTTTCATCTGTTTTGCTTTAGCAGGAAGCATGACAACTTAAAAGTGATAAATCTTTTCCCCAGATCCCAGTTCAGTACAGTTTGTCAGTTTGCTAATTTTTGATTTCCTTCTTCTTTCCATTCCTGGGTAAGCAGCAACCATTTATTGTGTAATATTTGGAACTATTTTGATATATTTAAAGAGTTTACAGCAAAACAAAAGGAATATACAGTAATTTCACGATTATAAGCCGCACCTTTTTCATTGAAAAATCCAGTCTACCCCAGTAGTGCAGCTTATATTCAGGCGCAGCTTATTTATGGACAAATCCCAGTGAAATGCCAACCCAGAAGTGAGAGCTGGCCAGGGAGGGCACCTGGGGCTGCCTTTAAGGGCTTGGCTGGTCTATGAAAACTGTTTGCAACTTGAGAACCTGACACCAATTTGTGTCTGTTACTAATTTGTTACTTTGTTACACATGGATCCTTGCTTTAAAAAAAAAAAAAAATTAAAAAAAAAAAAAAAGAAAAGGAAAAAAAAGGTGCAGCTTATATTCAGGTGTGGCTTATAATTGTGAAATTACTATATTTCATATAAATTATTGATTCAGTTGAAGAAGAAAATAGAACTGGGAAGATGCATAGAACTAGTTGCTCTTCATTCTTTCCTCCAAGAATTGAAGCTGCAGTTTTGATATAGTTCCTGAAGACAGGATCTCCATGAGTACCTGTGAAGGACAGTTTTTTCCTCGCGGTCAATACCTTTGTTTGCATGTCTTGTGAAATATTCCAAATATTATTAATGTGTCATATGTGCTGTTGCCAAAACAAATGCTAGTAGAGAGAGTGTTGCAATGAACAATGTGAAATACACCACATGGCTATCCATCTGCTTCCAGTCCTACAATGACAAATCATAACCACTCTTTTTCATTTATCATTTGACACTGAGATTTCAAGTTTCTTCTTCATTAATGCTTGCCAAAACATATCTTCATATATATTTGAAAATGTACCTTAATATGGAAATATTATCCTTAAGGTTTCAGAGTGCAAGGAAAAAAAATCTATTTTGAATTTTTTCCAGTTTCTTATGAAAGTAAATTTTTTCAGTGTTTCAACACTGCTTTGTTTCTTAAATATCTCAGGACCATATAACAATTTAGATTACAGCAGCTTTTTCTCTGCAGTCCTTAAATGGTATTTTACCTACTTTGGTACTTCTAAATGAGCTACTAAACAACTGTTCATGGAAGGAGAGGACCAAAAAAGGGAAATTGCAGTTGAAAACTGGAGCACTGCTTTCGTTTGAAAAGGAAAGAAAAGTCAGGGTTTGTAAATAAAGAGACGGAAAAATGGTGAACTGCAAAACTGAACACAAGATGCCAAAGAAAAAGGAAGAGAAAACCTGTAGAAAAGTATAGGAGAATGTATGCACCAGATAGGTGTTTAAATTTGAATTTGTATCATGGAAAAGCATGACACTGAAGTTGTTTAAAATTGGCATGGGATTAGAATACTGACAAGATTAGAAATAAAAAAACCCCAGCTAATTTCAAACCTAGACACTACCTAACATCAAGTAATATGTTCTCAGTTTTCTAGGTGAAATTTCCAAAAATGGGTCACTAAATATTTATTACTCCTGCTCAGTGTACCTCTTTATTTTTAAATTATTCTTCTGACTGCAATTTTCTTCTTTCTTTGAAAACTTTCTCATTATTCTCTTTCAGTAAGACTGACTGAAGTAAAAGTACTAGCAGGATTTGAATGTATCAATACATTTATCTCAGGCAGCCTGCTGGTGATGAAACAAAACTGTGCCACCAGCATCAACTCTTCAGAAGAGATGTTTATTCATGGTCATGAGTCCCTTGGCACCAGCCTCAAGTGAAACAACAGCCCCCAGGCAGGCTTAATTGCCATCAGTCAGTGCTTTATCATGAAGTGTAGAACAAGAAACTCATCATATCTTTTCAGCAGTTACAAGGTGTCATGCATCATGTCAGTCCACAGTGAGGGGAGGTTAATTAGGGGCTCTTTGACAAGACGCGGAAAGCTAGCTTGTGCTACCAAGAGGCTGGCAAGCAGATGTGTGAGACTGTGGTATAAGCTAACTTCACAGAAAAACCACTGAACTCTGGGCAGCTGAAACAAATTTTATCACTACAGTAGAAGTACAAGATTATTGGTATTTTCCTGGGAGTAAGGTTCTGCTAATGCATAAAATGCTGACTAAAGGAAAGACTTTGTATCAGGGTGGACCTGATCAATTTGTTTGACTGTTATTTCAATGTCTCATACATCTATGCATTCATGTAGCATATATACCAAGCTATGCTGACCAATAGCAGATTCATGTTGTAAGTTGTTTGTATCTGCAAGGCAGAACTCACAATAACATGGAAGCAAGGAAACACTCAAGACATTTTCTTCAGGATGGAAACATAGTTTTGAGGTTGAGATGTTGGACTGATGCTCTGGAAGAGTTACTGAAATGTCAGATTTTCCTCTTAATTAAACAAGTCAGCCCACAGCCAGCCTCTCCCATAAATAGACTTATCACCAAAGGACAGAGAACATGTTCTAAACAATATTCTAAACATATTCTCAAATATTCTAAAAATATTTTGGTGCTTTAGGGAGTTAAGTTTGGAAATCCTAGCTATATGTGTATGTCCTTTTTCTGTATAAACCATCTGTGCTTTAACCCCAGACACAAGGCTGTGGGGACAGCTACGTATCACTGCTACTGTGTGTTGCCTTCCCCATCAAGATTATTTACATTTGTCACCCTCCTGACAGAAAAAGACTACAATGGACTGAAGGTAAATATTTTCTTTAGACAGAAGTCTCAGGTACTAAAAAATGAACTAACAACAATGAATAGTAGTTCAGGTTGTGCTCTTAGCTGAAATGGGATTTGGCTAGAGGAGATGCTTTTACTGGAGGATGCTGGGTCTTAGCTGTCATTTGACAGCTAGCAGCTGTTAAGTAGCAAAAAAAAGATTTCTAAACAGGCAACAGTGAAAGAGATAAAATTTAGAACTGAGACAAGCACTTGAATTCAGACTTCAAGTACATAAATTTGATTCCAACTCACCCACTTCATTTGATCATGAAGGCTCACCTTATCAGTTACAACCAAGGTTTTGTGTTAGAAAGCTGTGCCTTGGTTCCTGTCACTCTTACTTGACTGGTCGTGTGGAAACTCAGTCTTCCCATCCTACCTGTAGATTTGTTCAGTCTTTTTCCTTACACAGTTAATGACTGTGTTATTCTTATTCTTGAAATCAGAGCTCACAGCCAC